>OZ022419.1:4972472-4974432 GCA_963989365.1 Rhimphoctona megacephalus
CCGATATTTGCCAGTTCTTTCCAAAGCCGAGATGGATCACTAAGCGTAGTTAATCTCGAGAGCACATGCTCATTTCTCGCTTGTCTAATGCGATTAGTAACCATGTCACGAAATTTCCGATAAACATCATAATGAATGCGATTTTGTGAGCGCTTCGCCCTTTTAAAAAGAGAAGACCGTTGTCGCAATAGAGAACGGAGTTCATTTGTTAACCAAGGAATCGGCGGCTTTCGGACATGGAAACTATGTAACGGAGCAAATTTATCAAATAGAGAAATAATAGAGCCATTAAGAGAATGTATTAGTGAATCGATGTCGTTTGTATTACAAATGCTTAACTGAGAAAATACCTGATCCGTTCGAAGCGAAATTTTGAGCGCATCAATAAATTTATTTTCATCAAAATTTTTTATATTGCGACGCACTAGCGATCTAACCGAAGAAGGTGGCAGTTTAAGAGCATATATAAGGTCGATAAAATCGTGGCCTGCTATAAAAGGTACCGATGTTTTATGAAACGATACAAGTTTATCTAGATCATCAATAATAAATAAATCTAAGCATGAGTCGCAGTAGGAAGTGTGATAGGTTGATTCTGAAGAGACAATATAAAGAGCATTAGAGTTGATTGAATCAGTGAGCGAATTAGTCTCGAAGTTATTTAAAAGAATATTACAATTCAGATCTCCAGTAATTATAACATTACTGAATGCATGAACATGACGATTAAAGCTATCAAAGAAATCATCAAATAAACGACCCTTAGGTCTACGATAGATGGACGCGAACAGAATTGAATGGCCATTAGAATGGGCCACCTTGAAAATAATGTATTCAGGTGAGTTTGTAAAAACCGAAGGTGACATATCAAGTACATTAGCATTAAGCGAAATATGAAAATAACATGCAACACCACCTCCACGCTTTTGCTCACGATCATTTCGAATGACATAATAATCTGGAATATTAATTAACTCATCTTCTATTTTAGAATGCAGCCATGTTTCAGATACTGATATAATATGATAAAAATGAGACTCAAGTTGGATTTTAAGTAGATCGATGTGAGCAAGCAAGGAGTTGGCATTGAAATGAGCCACTTTCAGATAAGAATTCGACGAGATGGGATTTAATAGTGCACGATTGTGATTATTGTTATTAGCCACTGAGAAAGAACGCGAGTAAGAGAGTCATGTTAGCTTAGTAAGGTCTTCTTCGGAATTGATAGTAATGACAGGCTCACCGTCGTTTCTTCTTACATAAATCATATTGCTATTGTGCCAAATATATCGATAATTCATTTGTTTGGCCTGAACTTTTACTTGGCGATAAAGTTTGTATAAATCGTGAGTAAGCATATAATTAACGAAGATTTTTCCAGAACCGGACCCAGGGAAGATATCATCGATGAGTAGATCACGCTTTGCTTTTTTGGAGTTAATGACTGCATCAGAGACTGCAGCGGTGGTAAGAGCAACAATGATCGAAAATGATTGTCGAGTAGTATTTGCAGTAGAAGTAGTAGCTGTTAAGGTCGACGCCGTAGGATGGCCAGGGTCCCGTGTTGCAGGAGTGGTAGTTTTTTTCACAGTTCGCACGGATAATATGTGTGAAGATAGATCAGCAATTCCCAATGCTGTAAAGATTTTTATAACCAAAGCTCGAGGCGTATCAGAGAGATCAAGCGGTAGGCCATTGATTATAATTTCACCCGAGGTCATATGGTGAACATTTGATTGAGATTTAATGAGCGAAATCTCATGTAAGAGCTGTTGATTTACAAGTTCAAGTCGAGTAATCCTATCTGTATTTGACGACACATTTCCGACAATAATCGGAACTTCCTTGAGAGATTCATTAATATAGTTAATGGCCCGTCGTTGTTCATCAGCGAAGTCCGCAAAAGTTGTTTTAGAAGCAGCAGTAGCTAAACGTTGTTCCTCGACAAATTTAGTGAACC
>OZ022419.1:4974632-5321858 GCA_963989365.1 Rhimphoctona megacephalus
TTTGGGTTCGAACCCATAGAAATCCAAACAAACTCAAACAAACCCAAATAACCCTAAACAAACCCAAACAAACCTAAACTCTCTCTCTCTCTCTCTCCCTCTCTCCATCTCTCTCCCTCTCCCCCCTCTCTCTCCACTGCACCGCCTCGCTCTCCCCCTCTCTCACCCCACTTGTATATTGTAACGGTACGCTTTTCGCAGCACGCCGCTACGCGTGTGTTCGAGCTACTTATTATTAAGGAGCGGGCATGAAATGAAAACGAGAAAATGCGAAGTATATCTTTTGACAAAATAAATCGAGAAGTTTATTCAAATAGACAAAAAAAATGATTTTTGTTGTACATAAATTAAATCCTTTGAACGAATCTATTTAATTCGCATGGAGTTTTTGTTTTCGCGTTAACCACGGTAATTTATGATTGTGAATACCTCCAGTGTTTTTCTTTTAATAAATTTGGCCTGACAATTGGAAACCTGGCTCGCTACTATCGGCTTATTTTAACAAAAAAATCTATTTTTTTTCTTTTTCTTTTATTTTATCGATGAAGTTTTTCTTTAATTTGTCCAAAAAGATTTACTTGGGCTTCTTGCCTCTGACTCGACACAATCCAACAACTTTGCTCCGTCTGACTCGATACAATTCAATTTTTAATTCTTTTGACTCGATACTATTCAATTTTTAATTCTTTTGACTCGATACAATTCAATTTTTAATTCTTTTGACTCGATGATTATTTCCCTTCTCCTTTCTTTCTATTTTGGCCGACTAAGCTCATATTCGAAAATCGTCTATTGGGCTTTTCTCACCTCGAATCTCCAGGGGTCATGAATATTCAAACTGGATTCTAATTTCTTAAATAAATCATTCAATTTTTCTCACTCAGGCAACAAACACTTAGTCAAAAGGAGTTATGTTAGAAATCACACCGAAAATCTTGAAACCGAACGGAGCCGCCCGGTTCCGGCCCTCCCAGTGTGAATAAGTAGGATGTCCGATGCCTCCAATCTTGAAACTGCACGAAACCGCGCAGTTCCGGCCCTTTCAGTATAGAACAAGGAATAGGTTTCTCACACCAGTAGTAAGGCTATGCCAGTTCTGGAACAGGGATCTCAGGGGGGTGCGGGGAGCGGGGAAGGGTCTGTTGCGGGGAAAGGGTCTGTGGCGGTGAGTCGAAATGACTAGACGTTACGGCCTGTTATGTAATATACAATGGGATCGAGGGAGGTCGCATAGATCGAGAAAGATGGATTTATGGGAAAGAATCTAGTATAGAAATTGTGGAATGTGATGGGATGCGTATTGTTTGAGGATGCAGGTGCGAGGGTGGTATATGTTTAAAACTGAGGTTGCATTGAATGATGCAACGCTCTACAAGGGGGAGCGGGGAAGAGTCTGCTGCGGGGGAGAGAAAGTCAAACACTTTTTATGGAAAGACTACTAGGTAATGATCACACCTGACCTCCATTGAGTCATTGTTTGTTAAAAACGGTGCATTGGTAGCATTGTTTAAAAAAGATTAATCTCCTACCTGCTAGTCCATATTTTGTATTATATACAGTTTTACGTTGATGCTGGATGGGTAGGGCGAAGGTAGGGGAAATGGATAGATGAGGGTAAGTTTGAGAGATGTATGATTATTTTTAAAGTAATTTTTCAGTTTAAAAAAGTGCATAAACTTATAAGATTGACAGTTAAATGTTTATTCTGAAAGTAGACGTTGAGATGGATAGATGTGCAAGCTTGTATGCAATCCACCCGTCGAAAGACCCTTGAACATTGACGAAAAATGAACTCGAATCGATTCCCAAGGCTTTACTTTTAAAATATTTTAGATACTGTATAACTTCATTGTGGGATCGTTTACCAGGGCATTTACAGTGTGATAGTGAGATACAATCATATCATGAGTGTGATGATCATTTTAATCCACCATGGGAACTGACTCATGTTGATGCTGTTGGACCCATGCGTCGAGATTGTGAAAAGTGTTTTGAAATGGAAGAATTGGTGAATATATATGCAATTCAACGTACAAAGAATCCGCGAGAAATGACGACGGAGGAGCTACGAATTGTATCGCCAGCAATATTTAAACAGTCCTTCAGTGAATTTACCGATTATTTGTTTGATCGTTTACCAGAATATTATCAATCTGATAGTGAGATTATGTCATATAGACGATGTTACGAACATTGGAACACACCATCGACCGGAGATCGATGCAACGTCGTAACTGCAGAGAGTGTTGCAAGAGCGTTGAACATGTTTAAATCTGTCTCGAGTGCAGGTGTGTAAACAAAGAGACGTGGATCCATTGTTTGACAAGAATAGATATTCGGAATATGCGTGAGAAAAAATCTAGCATTGAAATTGTGGAAAGTAATGGAAGGCCTTTGTGAGGATGTGAGTGGTCATAACATGTTTAAACCTGTATGAGGCTGCATTGAATAATGTGATCAACACAATTGAACTAATTTTCTTGGAAAATGTGTGGGGAGGGGGATTGGGATCGACGTGGGAATAGATGGTACAAATAGCCGAGCATGGGAGAGACGCGCATCAATTTGCAGCTCCAGAAGTTTCGTACAAGTCGTGATTTTTGAAAAATCTCTTAAAACCTCCACATTCGACAACGATGGCGTTCTCTGGTATCAACGACATCACTAAGCGGTCCGAGTATCTGCCCACGAAAAAACTAAAAGATCTTGAAGTCAACGGTGACTATGGAATCTTTGATATTCGATCGGCAAAGACTAAGTACGGCCCAAGATACGTCGTGGAAGTGCAGAGTGAATTCACCGTCTTCCTGCCACCCCGAGTCGTCAAGGCATTTGAACAAGATCCTATGAAAAACTATTGGAAGCTGCTCATACTGGAAAATTCAGTATGAAATACATCGGCAGAGATTGGAACGGCGTCGAGTTTCATGAAATTTCAACGTGAATAAAAAATATATAAAAATCTCTGTAATGTGAAGGAGGAGATGGAAGAGGAGGAGGAAATTTTGTATAAATAAACTAGAAAAACCATTTCAAAAAATGTTTTCTTTATTCAAAGATCCCTCGTTTACATAAGGCATGGTATACATATAACCAGCTTTTCAAAGCTTTTACATTCATCGTTGCACAGTTGAATTTCAATGTGTTGGTATGGTGGTGGGGGCAATTCAATGTAGTTTTTAATAATTTCTTCAACGATGGGCAGTCCAGAGTCTCCAAGTCAACAATCTCCGTTGACAAATCCAAGAAGCTCGCTAAACACGAAGACTTTTCACAGCCTTTCACAAATATGGTGCGAGCGTGTTGTGAAATTGCTTGAATTATAGGTTTTGCTACGTCGTATGGTATAAGACCATAGTCCCATGATATTCCATGGAAATTACGTTGCAACCATTTATTCATGGTTCGATATTTTGCTGGTAGCGTGTCCCATGCGTATGGTGATTCGAAGAAGAGCGTTAGAGGTTCAGCGTTTTTCACATCTGCTCGAATAATTGAAATTTCTTTGAGGATAAACTCGTTGATGGGCCCCTTGAAACCTTGTAGATCGACGATAAACTCCGTCTCGACTAATGCCCAGTGTGGTCACTTCAGCCATTTTTATACCAATTTTTTCACCCCACCACTCAAGGGATTATACTCTACAATACGATCATGTAGAATGAGACAGTATGCACATGTCTACGCAGGTACATTCGTTTTTATTTCAAATTCGAGACGTACATCCACAGGTCCAGACTTGAAAGAATCATTTTGCTTCGAGCAATCAATCACAACGAAAGGTGAATATTGTAAAAATTCCTTTTTGTTCAGCCATGGTTCAGCCTCCTTATTGTAGTACATAGATTGAAAGTTTGTATACATGTCGTAGAGTAATGCATACTGATTTTGCTATATATTCAGATTCATGTTGCCATATGGATAACATTGCGAATTTAAGTATAGTTTCACATTGGTCACGTCACAATGATCGAAACAACTCACATTCTTTGTCTTATTATTTTTTCGTCCCGTTTGAAATACAAGTGTTACGTCCTGAAGGGACTTTTGTAACGTGGGGAAATAATAATAGAAATAAAATTGGTAAATAAAATAATAATTAAATAATAATTGCTGCCACCAGGTTGTACGGAGGGTACAACCAAATAAAAAGAAATAATTCAGATAAGTTACTTTTAATAACTTTTACAAGTTACTTTATTATCTGAATTATTTCTTTTTATTTGGTTGCACCCTCCGTACAACCTGGTGGCAACAACTACTATTTAATTATTATTTTATTTACCAATTTTATTTCTATTATTATTTCCCCACGTTACAAAAGTCCCTTCAGGACGTAACAAATTGGTGGCAGCGGTGGGATGGGTGTCACGTCCCGTTTCACAATAATTCTTTTTTTTTATTACATGAAGCGGCACGTGACGAGCTTCCGCTCCCTGGGAATCATAATCATTACTCATATTATTTTATACTTTATATTTTATATCCAACGCCCTTGTCGCGAACAAAGTCTCTGCAAACGTCCTGGCCGGCCGTGCAATCGCCGTCGCGGGCTGGATGTATCGCGTCGAAATCCGCTGATCGCGCATCGCGTGATCCGAGGAATTCGACGGTGGAAAAACCCCGGGACTGACCCAAAAATGCCGAGCAAGCAACAAACCCCACCGGGACGATAGCTCTTCGAGCTCTCGTCGTCCCTGTGGCGGGTGCGGCTCAATAGTCCCAGCTTAGCCACGGTTCACTCCTGGGGTTGGAATAAAGGCTCGGTATTAAAGCCATCCTCGCGGCGGTGTAGTAAGACCCGGTTGATCACCAGGCGGACCCGCACAGAGACATAAGTCTTTAATTCGATAACACATACGCACTTTGTTCGTTGCGTACCACTTCGCGACAAGGACGTTTCTTTAATCTTTAATCTTTAATATTTTTATTATAATTATAATTTGTCAAATTCATTAATCGATATTGTTAACCTCGAAATCGTGCGTGAAACTCCCTGAAGCGATCGAACCGCGCACCGAGTCAAGATCGCTCGCTTATTGGAGTTCAAGAAAGAGTGTAGAGCGCAGGAGCGATTACGCGAGGGTGATTGTCCCCGCGTCGTATGTGAGTGTAGAATGCGATAACGTAAGTTAACAAATCTATACCAATATATATAGGTGCGCGAACATATATATTTATCTAAGATTTCTGTATTCCTATATTTCTTTTGTGCTTAGAATAAATCAACAATTATAGACTCCCAACTTGTTCTTTCTGTTTGAATAATTTATATCCGCCAATCATCACCATTTTCAGAGAATACCGGGGCCCGTACGGGACCGCACGGACACCCTCGCCTAAAGCCTAGCCCTTTTCACGTTACCTATTTATTTTCTCTTAGATTCTTTTACAAGTTACTTTATTATCTGAATTATTTCTTTTTATTTGGTTGTACCCTCCGTACAACCTGGTGGCAGCAACTACTATTTAATTATTATTTTATTTACCAATTTTATTTCTATTATTATTTCCCCACGTAACAAAAGTCCCTTCAGGACGTAACACAAGAATTACATATCGTGGTTTTTCCAGCTGTTTTGAAGTTTTGACAGACCACACATGTTTAGAGGTGATGGGCAACAATGGATATTCATACAATTCCCATGTACGGAAACTCATGGAAATTGGTGTGTCTTTGGCGATAAACTTTAAAAGTTGAATTTTTCGTTGATCCGCCACGGTGACGTACGGTACAAGCCATTCGATTTTCTGTAATGTGAGGCTATAATTTTCAGCGGCTGTTTGTATTATCGCATTGTCATCAGTGCGCAATCTGGTCGAAATCAATTCATGATTTGCATTCACCATCATTTTTCGGTAATCATCAACAAAGCCCAGCAGCATACTCAACGGTACGCATACATCAAAGTTACCCGCTGCATCCACGATTTGTTTTGTTTCTTCAACATCCAGCCAACCAGTGTATTCAAGCATCGAGCTCTTGGCAGGTGTAAGAGATGTATATCCCTTAATGAGAGACGTAACACCCGGATTCTTATTACGATCAATTTCTATTGCATTAAGTTCATAGCGCACTTCTTCGAATAAATGACATATGGCATTGTTGACGAGACTCGTTGCATTTAACGCTGTATCATCGTCCTTTGTCAATTTTCCACAAATGTGAATTGAACTTTTGCTCGCTAGGATTGATAAATCTTGATGCTGAATTGAAATACGTATTTCATCACTGTTGTTATATGTTGACGATGCGTATGGTTGATGAGCATGAACCTCATAATGTATGATGGATTCATCGAAGATAATAGGTGTCTGAATGTTTACGATTTCTTCCTCCATTGCGTGCAACAGATGCACAACGTACAAAGTAAATAATTTCTCACACGCGAACTCCACGAATCTTGAGTCCCAAACTCTTCAATAGTAGCAGGTTTTGCGGTGTTAGCGCTTTGAGCGTTGATCGACGACTGGTTTCGCGATCCCATGCTGCCTTATTAATATTACGATTGTAGACTATGCCCATCGAGATTTTATATGAAGTCGTATGGTGATAACTTCGCCGCGGAAATTTATTAAATCACCGTCTTGATCCACAATACGAAGTTGTATATTGTCGATGCGGTGAGTCGTGATTGGTAGATAAATGACGCTCGATGGTACTTTGATGATTTTGTAGCCCGCCGGCACAGATGGGAAAAATTCGGGAATTGTATGTACTTTTCGCCCGTTGATGTATGCGCCGGTGGTTATGTTACACTCGACTCGTATGGCGTTCACTTTAAGAATCGATACCGGCAGATCAGACACATGTCTTTTATTGGCTTCCAATAGGCCTGATGCAAAGCCTAGCAGAGGTCCAATCGAGTTGTTCGACGTGAAACGAATAAGTTGATTACATTCGATTTCACTACGCAGTGTATTATTATTCGGTTTCAGCTGAATTTTTATGTTTTTACGTGTCAATTCAGCTTGCAAATATTTTTTAATATCCTCTATTTCATAACTCCCCGTTGATATGGTCAACACTTGCGTTCCAACGTGAAATTCATTGCAGCCAATGTTGATATTGGGAATTGAATTAAATGTGAGCAGCTCAACAAGTCCGAGAGTATAATTTTTATCGGGCGATAATTCGATGGGAGGAAAGAATTGCGCCTCGAGAACAGATGAAGATCCAGATACGGTGATCGTTAAACTATCATCCATGATTCTTGCAAAGAACTAAACACATAGTTCTATAGTCCTTATTTATATAGCACATATTTGGCTCGACGATTCAACTGACCGCATAAAAACTTTAAACATAAATGTCCACATATTATTGTATCATATTCTTGATATTTTTTATAATTATATTTAACGCTACCAACATTAAAATAATTCAGGAGTTCGGGTGGAGATGGGAGATTGCCGAAACTGTCAAAGTATATAACTTTTCCGCCAATCTTTTTATACGCAACCCAGTGTGTTCCAGGGCCCACATTTTCATCCAAATTCACGATTGCTGATTCTTGCTTGAGGGGCCCGCTTGCAGGTAAAGTATCACGCATGAAAACCCCTCGAAAATGACGAATTTTCATGGCTTTCACATACTTCACCAGATCGATGTCGGTGAGAGGTTGATGCGGTAGCGTAATTATACGTTTTTTGGCCCGACGTGAAGACCCAGACCCTGCTTGTACGGTTTCAAGTGTAAACCTTTACCCAAAGCAATGGCCTCAATTGTTTGGTTATGTCGCTTATTTTCATCCAATTCCCTTTTGGCCGCTTGAGCAACATTTACAGCGCTGGCTATTGCCGTACTTCCACCAGACAATGCACCAACGGCGCTAAGACCTGTGAAGAGGGGTATGAGAAAAGGCAATTAACCACCGGTTTTTCGGGGGACAGGTAGAATTCGAGGTGTGCGTACTTTGACGCCTTTTACACTGGCACGCGCACCTTTTAATGCTGACATGACAACTTTACGAGGTTCATCACTATGAATCATCGCTTTCCTCGCAGCACTGATGACCTTTTTCAGGCAAACACTCTTCTGCGGCTTTTTCACTGCTCTCTTCATACCCAAACCAAACTTCCTTTTTGCCTTCATAATATTTGTCACAGCCCAAGCACTTGCTCTCTCACCAAGACTAGCGTCTTTTGAGGTTACACGTTGCCAGGCTTGTTCAGCCAACACTTTATCCGCTAAATGTTTCGCTTCTAGATTATCGCGATTTTTCGAATATGCAATATCATGCTCTTTGCAAGCAGCGTCCAATGGGTTTATGCCAGGATCACCACGGGAAAGTCGTTTAACCAATTTTGTACCAGGTCCGCAACATTGGTAGCCAGGTAGATGTAATTCCACGGGGAGATTATTGAGTACACTGTTGACCTTTACCCGATTTATCATGCACAATCATCACCGGCGGCTACAACTCAACTGAGCATTATTCGCATTATAAAGTCGCATTTATACGATTTTTCCGATCAGTCATATGAGAGATGGTGTCGAAGAAACAAGGTGGTCAACTCCCCATAATAAATTTCGATGAATATGTCAATGGTGGTGGTGGTGCAACGAAAAATAAGCGTCATGGGAATATACTACCTGACGGTATTCGTGCCGTGTTTTGTGGTCCATCGAATTGTGAAAAAACTAATGCTTTACTCACACTGCTAATACATCCAAATGGTTTGAGATTTGAGAACATATATCTTTACTCTAAATCGCTGAAGCAGCCAAAATATAGACTACTCGAGCGATTACTTCGACCGGTGGAAGGAGTTGAATATTTTCCATTTAATGAGCATGAACAAGTTATCACAGCAAGTGATGCCCGTCCAAATTCCATATTCATCTTCGATGATATAACATGTAAAAACATGATGATATAGCATGTGAAAAACAGGATAATGTGAGAGCTTTTTTTCCATGGGACGACACGAGATTGTAGACAGTTTTTATCTTTGTCAAACATACACTCGTATTCCGAAACATCTCGTGAGAGACAATGCAAATTTTGTAGTGCTATTTAAACAGGATGATATGAACCTTAAACATGTGTATAATGACCATGTGAATACGGATATGACTTATACATGCTTCAAAAACATGTGTGTCAAATGTTGGAAGTAGGACAAGTATGGATTTATTACGATTGACAAGGACAGTGAATTGAATGCCGGTAGATACAGAAGAGGATTCGATTCTTTCCTAACTATTGATAATAAATGATTGCTCATTGTGGCATGAGAGACAGTCTTAAGTCTAACTTGCTTGCGTCAACATGAAGAGCAAAGAACTTTTGAGAGAAAAGGATGTATTGTGTGAACTTGCTAAGGCGAGTGATGCGATTAGACGAAAACATCGAAAGTTAAAAAGTGGTCGCGATACTGCACAGCAGAAAATGCAAGATATGTTTAAACCGATCGTTGGACCGTTAGAGGAGCTGGTTTCATATAACAAAAATCTGCAGCATGAAATTGAGGATGAAAAAGTGAATATCAAGAAGGAGGAGGAGGAGAAGGATGAAGAAAACAGCGCGTTCCATGACATTTCTTCTAATGATATTTAGCGTGAAGCAATTGAAGGTGATGCAGAGCCCTTAGCTGATGCTGATAACTATGCAGAGTCCTTAGCCGATGACGACGACGATGACGACGAATCATCTGAAGATGCTAATGCTTTAATACATGAATATCTGGGACTGCTGCGTAGCAATAAAAAAACAAGACTGGATGTCATGTACGGAGTACGCAATCTTGCAAATGATAAATTAATGATCGGTAACTCACCGATTCAGTTCGCAGATGATCATATTCATGTTGGAGACAAAAAGTATTCGAAACGTATTGGCTTGGTTGAGTTGTTGTTCAAAAAAGAGCCTGAGTTGAAATATGTAACACCAAACGATTTGGAGGATTACTCGAAAATTGTTATTGCTACGAATGTTCATAGAAAATATTATAAACGTAATGGCGCAATACGCCATGATAAATCTTATAAATTTAAAAATTATATATCGAAATACTGGAGCAAAATGGCGGGCATAAAGGTGGTGGTGATGTGCCCACGTATAAGGTGGCACGAAAACATACCTCTTTCGACTATGTTTATTGGGATGATCCGAATGAACTAGTGGATCGTCTTTGTCTACTACTCGCATCACAAGCTGCCGGGAACTCCTCCCATTCCAATGAGATTATATCAATTATTGAGGAATTACGTGAAGCTAAAATCGTTTATTAACATGTGCGGGCTTTTTTTTCACGCATTTACAACATGACCGTCGATGTGTTCGGACGCCAATTGAATAGAGGTGGTGCGGGTCCTCCCGGTAAACTAGGTGCTGGATTTAAGACTACAGCAGACAGTGATTATGATTTGGAAGGAAAACGGCTGATCAATGTTGGTTTGCCGATAAAAGATGATGATGCTGTAAACCTCCATTCGTTTATTGGTGGGACTAATCATAACACGGTCTTACTATGTGATTGAACGAAAAAATTTTTTGAATCGAATATAACGGCTCTTGAGAAGCGTGTAAAAGTTGATTTCACCAACCTCCGTGCTGAAATAGACAATTTGAAAAGTGCGATCAAGGATCTCAACGGTGACGTCAGACTTTTAAAAGATGTCAAAACCGGTGAGAAGCGGAAAAAGCCTTCGAACAACTATCTTCAATCTATGATAAAAAGCGTTGCGGGGGAGAAATAATGAGTGAAAAGAAACGTGCTGTAGTGGAGGAGATGCATAAGCCAGCTCGGCGAAATTATCCACGTCGACATGTGGATATACGCGGCCTGGATGAGACGTGGCAAGCTGATCTTGTAGATATATCTGCATATGCACAACACAACTCCAAGCATAAATGTCTCCTCACCGTCATCGATGTATTTTCGAAATTCGCCTGGGCCAAACCATTGAAGAGTAAGAGTGGGAAAGATGTCACCGCTGCAATGGAGTCAATTCTCAGCAAAGGACGCACACCGAAAAACCTTCACGTCGATCGAGGAAAAGTGTTTTATAATACAGACTTTAAGGCTTTGATGAAAAAGAATAATATATACTTGTATTCTACATATAGCAATTTAAAAGCATCAATTTGTGAGCGCTTCAATCGTACACTTAAGAATAAAATGTGGATTCAATTTAGTTTTCGCGGAAACTGGAAATGGATCGATATTCTCGATATGTTATTTGCGAAATATAATGATACTGTACATCATACTATTAAAATGAAGCCGAAAAATGTTAATGTTACGAATGAAAAACAAATACTACGTGATGTTTTCAATAGAACTGAGGTGGGAAAACTGGCGAAATTTAAAATCGGCGATAAAGTACGCATTAGTAAATTTAAGAATGTATTTGAGAAAGGTTATACAGCAAACTGGACAACGGAAATTTTCACAATATATCGAGTAAGAAAAACTACCCCTGTTACATACAACATAAAAGATCATCAAGATGGGCCCATTGCAGGTGACTTCTACGAACAAGAGTTACTTCGAATTAAATATCCTGACATATATCTCATTGAAGAAGTCTTGAAGAAGCGTGGTAGCCAGTTGCTTGTGAAATGGCTAGGTTTCGACAATACACATAATAGTTGGATAAGTAAGGATGATTTGTGAACAAAAAGAAGACGAACAAAAAGTCTGGTTTATTTTTATGACCCTCCCGACACATCCAAGCAGGTCTTTGCATAGCCCTGGAAAGCAGGTAGAAGGAAAAAAAAGATGGACACAATGAGTTTCACAAAAAAAGATTCTTTTTATTTCACATCAAATGTACAAATATTGAAGAAAAATGCTCTCTCTCTCTCTCTCTCTCTCTCTCTCTCTCTCTCTCTCTCTCTCTCTCTCTCTCTCTCATACACATACGTACGCGCTCTTGGTTTACAATTCTCTACGTTTCCATTTCATCCGAACATTTGGGAATACTGTAATGACCCCATGGCAACGTGTCTACCGTTCCAGGTATAATATACCGCTTGTCATCGTGTGGACTTAAAGCGATTTTTGTCTTTGTATGGTAAAGACATTATGTAATGTCGATCGAATCGATGATTAGCAACGCTTCATTTCAATCTGCTCATCGAGACACTTCACATAATCTTCAAATTTTATGGTTCTCGCAACAACATTTCTCTTTACACTTTTCGCTTTTTTAACATCATTCTTCCCCTCAACTCGCGTCGCATACATTTTCGATCTAAGTCCAATGAATTCGGTCATTATAGCCCCGTTGTTCTCATCTATCAGTATCTGTATACATCACTTTACTCTTATTTCCATACGTTGGAGTCATGAATTCGTGGTGAAACGCATATAAACAAGTTTTGGAGATGTCTAAAATCGACACGCCCACATATATTTGTTTATTAAACTTGACTTGAAGATTTCGCAACTCTACAGCGATTAAATTTTCTGCAAAGGTACTTCGACTGTGAAAGTTGGGTTTTGCGATCATAGTCTCTGCTCCATATCGGCCTGCCCATTCCGTTAACAATTTGACTTGTATGTGGCTACGAACATCTTCCATAGTTTTTCCGAAAACTGCATTATTCATCAATTTGAATAGATTTTTTTCAAAATCATTTTTCGCACGTGTACGAAACTAAGTATTCAAATCACTGTATGTTTGCAGCCAGGAAGATTGCTTGAATTTCATAACTCTACGTATTTTGGCGATTTTCAAACCATGTTGCAAACACTACTGCAATGCACGATAGTGTATGACATACCGTTTTTTTCCATTCACCGTTGCAAGCAGCTTTTCTTGCTGCGTGCCCGGAGGTTTGTCATGTGTTGGACAAAACGGTAAGTCATTATGCGCATCGTGCAAGTGTTCTGGATATTCTAAATCAACCTCAAGTATATAACCGTTTTCAGAATCTAACGGAACTGATTCGACATTGATGCTTGCAATATCGTCAATCCATTCAAAATCTGCGTACGGCAGCGGTTCACTCATTGCCCATCCATACAAATTATTAACGTCGTAATACATCAAGTATGAGGATGGTATAGATGGATTATATGAGTCCATATACTTATTATTGGCACGGGCATGCCTCTTGGAGCATTGACTGAGACCACCTCGAATACCTCTCTCCACGAATAATACTATGTCGATGTCCGTGAGCAATTCAAACGTTACCTTTGTATATTTCATTATGACATCCCAGGTATATCCGGGGAGAGTATAGTAAAACGCAGGGTCAAGACCATAACTTTTCAGGCAAGTATCGCGGAAATTCTCAAAGATGTCGGCTAATAGTAGTACGTCGGTCTTTAAATATAAATCGCTGTATTCACCGAGCGTTCGAGTTGAAAATCGTTCCCACACATTTTTAGCATGAGTATATTCTTTCTCAGAAATGGTTGACTCCGTTAAAGAGCTGTAAAATGCTTCCCGCGGTGGAAGCCCCGTTTCATCTAACTTTTCAAAACTGTCAATGTATTCGTAGGGGAAGACACCTTTTCGTGTCAATAGATGAAAATCGTCGACGTTGGGAAACTGTGATTTCAAAGTTGTGAGTTTGTCTGAAGTTAAAAATGATGCTAATTTATCGAGACTTGTGTTAAGAAATCTAAATGAGTCTATAAAACGTAATTTTATATTTTTCCGCGTGTCTTTGGACGTTTGAACAGTTTTCGAGAAGGAGATATACTTTTCTTTTGTTATAGGGAGCAAATCGATTTTCCCCTCAAACGCAGTTGCTACTTCTTTTATTATAAAATATGAGTCATAACCGGATAAATTATGAAAAACTATTGGAATAAAAAATGAGTTCTGATAGTTTAAATTGCAATTTGAATGTGCCGGACCTCTGAATTGCCCTGTCAGGTGGCAATGATCGCGAACACGCTCATCACCCCCGACAAAAGATTTCTCACATATATGACAATCTTTTTCCTCCCGAAATTTTTTCCACTCTTGTGGAGTCAAATCTTTCATCGGAACATTTGTTAATAAAATTTTCTCCACTCGCAATGCCAGTTTTTTAAGTTCTTCTACGAAACATTCCACACAGTTTTCGCCTCGGCGTTCGTAATATCCCGATAGCGAATCATCGTATGAGCACTTGACATAATATCCAACGCTGAAGACACGATGATGTTGGCTCTTGTTCTTCTCCCTCTCTTCAGCGCTGGTTTTCTCCAGGATGCATTTGAGATCTACGTAGACCACGAATGGGAGACGCTCCTTCCGATTGGTATTTGTGAATTCCAACCATTTGTCATTCTCGGCTGGTAATTGAACTGCGCAATCATTAAGCACACCGCAATCTATCTCATGCAACCGCAGTTTGTCGACGGATTGGATGTAGTGCAGGCATCTGTAAAAATAATCATATTTCAACATTTGTTCCATCTCTAGAGAGACGTAGTCCACGTTTTTTCTTTTTTTTATTATTTAAAAAATATAATTCACGATATATAAACTATCGCCAATTTCTGGAACCATAAAGTGAGGAAAAGGATTTCGTGCAGCTCTGAGCGGTTACGCTCAACCGGTCGTAAAACAATAAAACATCTGGTGCTCAAATATGCAACCGTTGAAGCATTTTCCGAACTTTAGATTTTTTATTTATATAACGCGGACTTTTTGGTAAGTCCGAAAATACGTGCCGTTTCTTTAATTGCCCGGCTTACCGAGCAGAGGTCTCGAGCTCGCGGAAAGGCCCTCCTGTTTTTTCTGACTCGCGGTCCCCGATTGTTTATTGCACATTTAACATGCACTCGATTGGTCGAAAACAGTCTCTGCCTTCAGCGGACCAACCCAAAACTGACCAATAACGTTATTTTAAAAATTAACAAATGACCCCAGGAGAGACCGGGAGGATTCTCGGTGAGCTCGGGACAAGTCAGTCTAAGTCTGAACTTCGATCGGAATAATCATCTTGTAAACTCCACAAGTTCTGTCATCTTATTACCACTTTAATAAACTTAGAACTCAATATCGAATATTTGAACTCTACCGAGTTTTTCATCTTACCAACCCAAGTTCGTAGGCGATTAAATTCACTTACGAACGTATCATTAACATTGCGTCACTACTCAAGTGAGATCGGGATTTACAACCCTGATCGGTAAAAACATTAACCACGTAAGTTAGTGGTACGCTACATTTTTGGTCCTTCGAGCCGGATAGGATCACCGCCGTCCTCGAAAGCAATTCGGAAGCATTTTACATTGAAGACACTATCGAATCCATATACTCAGTGTGAAAAAGAGAACTGCTAGGTGTCAGTGTTCGTGAAACAGTGACATGTGTGAGTGAACGACATTCTCGGAGCCGATGAGCTACATAGCATCCTCCAGCAATACATCGTTCATCATCACTACTAGCTCTTCATCAAGCCATCCGAATTCCTGGATCCTGAGAGCTTACAGCATCATCCAGCGGACTTCGTGGTCAACAATTTCAACGACGCCTCAACTAAAGGTAAGCTCGTTAGCGATTTTTATTGCCAAAGATCTTATCCCCCTAACCCATCGTCATGTCGCTTACACCCGATCAAGTACGGTCTAAGGACAGACTGATACGCAAAAGGGCGTTCATCAAAGGACAATTAACCTCTTTCAAAAGAGTACTAGAAATCTCCGAAGAAGCTCCAGATATTGATATCATAAAAATACACATGGAACGCCTCGGAAAATCTTTCGAGCCACTCGCCGAGATAACCAGCGAGTTGGCCGAACTTGAACCAAACGCAGATCACTCGCAGGAGTATTTAGATATGGAAGCAGAGTACATCAGACTCTTAGCGAAGGGTCGAAAATGCGAAAGAGAAACCCTTTCACATTGTGTTTCGACGGCCACTACAGAAGACCACTTACCTGAGTCACCAAGCCCTTTTAAGGGGTTATATACAGTTGGAAATTTCAGAAAATCAATTTTTTTTTATGGCATTTTCAGAATGTACATACATTTGAGTACATTCTCTGAAAATTTCAAATTAATCCAGCAAGTAATGTCGGAGTTATATGCTATTTTATGATTAATTTCAAATTTCAAAAAATCGATTTTTTTTGTTGCATTTTTGGAGTCTACATATATTCAAATAGATTCTCTGAAATTTTCAAAGCGATACGGCAAATATTCTTAGAGATACATGCGTACTTGAAAGGACGCTTGGAGCATTACAAAGTAAGCGCGCTCCGAACGGCCCGAGCGGCAGCGGTTGTTGTGGCCCGCGTGCCTGAGGTGACCCTTTTCATTGTTTTTGCATACATGGTATATGCGAGAGCTAAGCGTGGTCATTTCTTATACCGAAGAAAGGAATTTTGTCGGTCGAACCAGCTCTGCCACAGTGTAAAGTCGCGCGTTCAAATTTTACTCCGTTTTCGTAGTTTTGCGAATAAAAATGCCTTACAAGTGTACCAGACAACGGAGACTATCCGACAAGACGCAAATTTCAAGAGGGAAAAAGCGAAAACAATCGTACAATCCAAAAACAGTCGAGGCCGATGAAAGTAGCTTCAGTACATCCGCGAAAAAATTGAAAAATCAGAAGGAGATCTTAGTTCCTCGTGATTCCTCCATTGAATATCGCATTTTCAATTTTATAACGGTCTTCGCAGCGATAAGTGAATACGTCCAGTGTAAAACTTGCAAAGGAAAAGTGCAATTTCAAACGGCTGCACAACGAGGACTCGGTTTTAAAATCGTCATTCTGTGTAATAAGTGCGATCCTCGAGCCATAAACTCTTGTCCTTTCATCAAACATTCTTACGCGATAAACAGACGATTTTTATTTGTGATGAGAACTCTCGGAATAGGATTGAAAGGTGCAGCGAAATTTTGTGGATTGATGGACATGCCACCTTTTGTGATGCAAGCTACGTACGATTTGATCGTCAAAAATATTCATTCATGCACGCAAATGGCTACCGAAAAACTTTTCGAAAAAGCTTGTGCTGAAGAAAAAGAAGCGTCTGCTCAAAATCGAGGCGATGGAAACTGTGAAGAATTGGCAATATCTGGCGATGGAACCTGGAAAAAACGAGGGTTTACTTCTTTATACGGAGTAACATCACTGATCAGTTATTATACGGGGAAAATTATCGATATCGTCGTGAAAAGTTCGTACTGCAAACAATGCGAGGTTTGGAAAAAAAAATCGACACTGAAGAGTACAACGAATGGTATGACGATCACAAAGATGTTTGTGCTGCGAATCATAACGGTTCTTCAGGAAAAATGGAAGTCGATGCGGTCGTAGAAATGTTCAAGCGTTCAATGGAAAAATTTAACGTCCAATACAAAAATTACATCGGCGACGGTGACTCGAAAACCTACTCGGGGATTTTGAAAGCTGTGCCTTACGGAAACAACGAAGTGGTAAAAAAAGAATGTATTGGACACGTTCAAAAAAGAATGGGTTCACGACTCCGAGACTGTGTCAAAAAAAAATACCGAGATGACTGTAAATAAAAGTGGGAAAAAAATGCAAAAAAAAGTACTTGGTGGAAAAGGAAAGCTCACAGCCAAACTGATCGATAAATTGACTGTTTATTATGGCTTGGCAATCAGGAGGCACTGTGATTCCGTTGACAATATGTATAATGCAATATGGGCAACATATTACCATTATTGTTCAACAGATGAAAATCCTCAACACGAAAGATGCCCGGTCGGAACTGAGTCATGGTGTTGTTGGCAGCGAGCGCGAGCTTCGAATAAATTATCGGATTATAAACACGATTATTCTCCATTTCCACAAGATGTTGCTGACGCTCTGTTTCCGATCTACACGGATCTGAGCAATGAAAAGTTGCTTGAAAGATGTGTTGGTGGTTTCACACAAAATAAGAACGAAAGCTATAATCAGTTGGTTTGGAAAATCACACCGAAAATAATTCCTAGTGGTTCAAAAATAGTGTAAATAGCAGCTCACATGGCAGCCGGCACCTTTAATGAAGGTACGGCATCACTATTATATTATATGAGTGCACTGGGTCTGTCGATTGGGCCCAATGCCCATGCCTATGCCGAAAAACAGGATGCAGAGCGCGTCGCGATCTCTATTTTAAGAGCGCATGAGCGCACGCGCGAAGGAAGAATGGTTCGCCGACGACTGCAATTCGACAATTTGGAAGCTGCTGATGATGCAGAGGGAACTTCTTATGGCCCTGGAATAGATGACTCCTTGTAAGTTGTAAAAAAAAATTTTTATCCATGTGTTCACCACTTATGAAACTTTGAACGCGTTTATCTCGAAACGATGTTTTCAAAGTCGGTGAGCACGATTTCTCAAAGATGGCTCAACCGATCGGTCTGCAATTTTAACACAACTTTCTCAGATATATTCTACTGGGATTGGACGAAGGAGTAAGATTTCCGAAAATTATTTCTATTTTTTTTGAACCATTGAACGACCAAAATTCGGTTAAAAATTGAAATTTCGTCTTTGAGGAGCCGTCATTTCATCAAAATTGGAAATTCCAACTATTCCTTCGTCCAATCCCAGCATTTATCTGTCCACTAAACAAATCTCTTTGGTTTTTTAATTTCAGCTGATCCAAACGGGAGATTTCATGCTCACCGCAAGACGCCTTTTTTTAGAGGACCTACAGGAGATCAATCACAGGAGCTATCTGAAGCAATATTTTGTTAAATAAAAAATTGCGATAAAGAGTTAAAAGATGACACTCCATTTACTTCCTTATGCTTTTCCTCGTCAAATGAAATCCCTATCCGGAAAAAATTCGTAAAAAAACGAGTTTTTTTGGCCTTCCAACTGTATATAACCCCTTAATGTTCCGCACTCGTTCACGCGTCTACCTGAACAAAGTTTACCTAAATTCGACGGCAAGTACGAAGCTTGGCTGAGCTTCAGAGACGATTTCGAACCATCAATCGGTTCTCGCGTAGATTTGTCGAATACTCAGAAATTAAAATACCTCAGATCATGTTTGAGCGGTGAACCCGAACGACTCGTGAAAAGCTTCGGAACAACCAACGAAGGCTACAAAGAAGCAATAAAATTATTGAAGGAAACGTTCGAGCAGAAAGGGAAGATTTTAGAACGCCATATTAACGCGATTTTCAATATTCCCACCATGCAACGAGAATCTGCAGCCGAACTCTCGTCGCTCATAAATACGACACAGCTACACTTATCCACGTCAAAATCGCTTGATCAACCCGTGGATCAATGGAGCTCGATATTAGTTTTTATCGTATTAAGGCGTCTTCTCACTTTGGAAATTTAAAAAAATCGATTTTTTTTTTTTTTTAAATTTTGAAAGTACATATCTTCAAAAATGTCATCTCGAAATTTCATAAAGATCGGACGAGTCTAACTACATTTTTTGGCGACCGTTAGGTGACTACCTGAGAGTACCCGGCGATCCCTCCAAAACTTTAAACGCAGTTATCTCAAAACAAGGTTTTTCGGTGCTTTGTTGATGAAATTTCGGAAACTATCCGGCCGATTGTCATGAAATTTGAATGACATATGCTTCATAGTTATGGCTATAGCGCATATCATCAGATTTTTTAAATTTTGATTTTAAGAATTTTTTTTTTACAAAAAACTGCAAAAAAATCGTGGTTTTTTTTTACTTTTTCGAAAAACGTGCGCCATTTTGTTATTTTCGCGAATATCAAAAATCTGATGATATGCGCTATAGCCACTGACATACTGAATCTAAAACAGTTTTATTTTTTTGTTTCAGACGACCCGTCTCGGAGATACCATCAACAAGCCACGACCATAACATTTTTACACGGGTTTTTCAATGCTACTGATGTATTATAATAATTGTTTAAAAAAATAAAATAAAAATTTTTTCATGTACTTGAAAGATGTGTTTATTACATAGGATCCGTTTTATCCCATAATTTTAAGCAAAAATCCTCGAAAAAAAATCGCAAAAACAGCCTATTTTTGAGGCGTTTAAAGTGAGAAGATGCCTTAAACAAACTCGATAAAATGACGCGTAGAGAGTGGAAACGAGCTCAAAAGGGAAACGAGTTCCCAAGCTTCGATAAATTGATTCATTTCTTGCGTGAAACTGTAATTGCTTCGGACGACACTCCTTCAGGTCATTCTGGTAAGGAAGAAAGGGACAACACATCGAAGACTAGACAAGGGAAAGGAGCTGATCAGGTCGGTAAGGGTCCCACACGGGCACAGTGCTTCGCAACAGCGACCGGTACTAATTGTACAGCCTGTAATGGAGCGTTCCATCTACTTTTACGATGCCACCAATTCAAGGCGCATTCGCCAAAAGAAAGGCACGATATTGCAGTCAAGTCTGCTGTATGTCTTAATTGCCTCCATCCCAATCACAATACTAAGGATTGTGGATCGACATTTTCATGTCTGGTTTGCAAGCGTAAGCACCACACTTGGCTCCATTACGCAGAACCGACAAACACGCCCGTAGCAGCGGCAACATCTAATCAAGCATGACTAGATACACCGGGAGCTTCACAATCCATCACACTCGTCGCGAGTCTACCTGCAAAAAATATATTGTCTACCGCAATCGTAAGGGTGGCGGACGCCGCTGGAGGCCAAGGGTCGTACAGAGCTCTGTTAGATACCTGCTCGAACTCTAACCTCATGACCGACAGGTTAGCAATAACTCTCGGTCTTCCAAGACAGAGATACAAAATTCCGATCAGCGGCGTAGACAACGCTCAATCGACTACCAATTACCTGGTAAACACAACGATTTCGTCAAGGCTCAGTGGATTTTCGAGGACGTTGACTTTTTTGACGGTAAAGGATATCATAGGATTGGTGCCCGATGAGAAAATACGCAGAAGCTCTCTCAACATACCATCTAACAAACTACTAGCCGACACCCAGTTCGATCAACCCGGGGGAATAGATCTCTTGATCGCATCCGGGACAACACTCGCAAGTCTATGTACAGGACAGATGAAACTTTCGAAGTCGTCAGAACCCGATCTATATCTCCAGAACACCCGCTTCGGCTGGATAATCGGTGGCGGTGTTCCTGAAGACGAGACTCGGAGGACGCCGCCCAATGAACACCAATGTTTCCTGACTAGCCTGAAAAACATAATGAAAGGATTCTGGGAAATAGAAGAACCATCGCGGTCTCAACAGGATCTCTCCGAGGGAAACTGCGAAGAACATTTCCTGAACAACACGATTCGTGGTACCGGTGGACGCTACGTTGTTGCTCTCCCTTTCAACGATAAGGTCTCGAAGCTAGGAGAGACGAGAGCTATGGCCGAAAGGCGCCTCATCGCACTCGAGCGGCGATTGCGTAACGACGACGAACTTCGAACGCTGTACAATGAATCCATACTGGAGTATATTGATTTGGGGCATATGTCCAAGACCGTGGATGAACCTGAACCAAGAGGGTTTTACCTGCCTCAACACCCGGTCATAAAACGCACGAGTCTCACCACGAAGGTTCGACCCGTCTTCGACGCGTCGGCTAAATCGACAAGTGGAATATCGCTAAACGACGCTCTCCTCGTAGGACCTACGATTCAAGATAATATTTTCTCTTTGCTCTTTAGATTCCGTAAACACAATTACGTTCTTACTTGAGACATTGCGAAAATGTATCGACAATTTTGGGTACAAGAATCAGACCGAAAGTACCAACGCATTCTCTGGAGAGATTCGGATGGGCGCATCTCCACATTCGAATTAAACACAATCACCTTTGGGTTGGCACCTGCTCCATTCCTAGCAATACGCTGTCTCTATCAATTGGCCAACGACGAACAAGACAGATACCCAAGGGCGGCAGAGATTCTCAAAAGAGATCTATACGTTGACGACCTTTTAACCGGAGCCCCGACTCTCGACGAAGCTCTCGAGATACGCAACGAGATTACCGCACTTCTTCAATGAGAAAAGCTAAACATGCGGCAGTGGGCATCGAATGAACCTGCCCTTTTTCGAGGTTTACCCGTGAACCACGTAAACCTCAAACTACAATCCAAGGACGACAACACCATTAACCCAGTGAACTCCCTCGGAGTTCACTGGGATTCGGAAAGGGACCAAATTGTCTACATAGTTCAACCTATACCTCCGAATAGCCGTGCAACGAAGAGGAACATTTTATCCGAAATTGCAAGAGTGTTTGATCCTCTTGGTCTACTTGGACCGATAATTACGTGCGCCAAACTCATTATGCAAGAGTTATGGATGGAGAAGGTAGATTGGGACGATCCAATCCCTCTTTCTATCCATACTAAATGATCGAGCTACGCTCAAAATTTGTCGAAATTAAACAATCTCTCGTTCATACGAAAGGTCGCAACACAAGAAACCGACGATATTCAGCTCCACGGATTCTGCGACGCCAGTGAGAACGCGTATGGAGCGTGCATATACATTCGAGCAACGAACTCCAACAAAACAATATCTTCAACTTTATTATGTTCAAAGAGTAGGGTAGCTCCGTTGAGAAACAAACAAGCCAGGCTCATGGAGATAGACAAGTCTCACGTTACGATTCCGCGACTAGAGTTATGCGCAGCGCAGCTCTTAGCCCGATTATACACAACGGTGCGACAAGCAATGCCCATTAATCCGAGCAAAATTGTTTTTTGGAGCGACTCAACCATCGCTCTACACTGGATCCGAACGGCGCCACACCAGTTACTGCCTTTTGTCGCAAATCGCGTCGTTGATATTCAAACAAAAACAGAAGCCCAGGACTGGAGACACGTCAGATCAGCCGACAATCCCGCTGATTTAATTTCGCGTGGTCAAACACCAGACGAATTTGTTTCACCATCCCTCTGGAAACACGGGCCCAGCTGGTTAACGAAAGACGAAGAGAACTGGCCTCGCTTAGGATTGCCCAGTTTGGAAAAAATACCCGAGATGCGAAAACTAAAATGCCTCGTGGCTCCTATACAATGCGACATTCTCGAGCGATATTCTTCGATTACCAAACTCAGAAGAGTAATCGCGTATTGTTTGAGATTCAAGACAAAGGCAAAAGGCCCTGTGGATTGCGAAGAACTCCAAATTGCAAATAACACAATTCTACGACTCGTTCAATCTTCACACTTCGGGGAAGAATTAAAATGTCTTCAAGAGAACAAGTGCGTAGAAAAAAGGAGTAAATTCGCCCCCTTAAGTCCATTCTTGGATCAAAATGGTCTCATTCGAGTGGGGGGTCGACTCAGAAACGTGAACATATCTTTCAACGAAAATTATGCCATCATACTACCTGGAAAACACCACATTGCGAATCTCCTAATCAACTACGAACATTTGCGTAATTACCATAGCGGCACGCAAGCAACGCTATACGCTCTCCGATGGAGATACTGGATTCTAGACGGTCGTAATCGTGTGCGAAAAATAATACGAAATTGCATACGGTGCAATCGAGTGGACCCGCCAGTTACGAATTGTGTGATGGGAGACTTACCAAAGGTCTGTGTCACCGAAGCACGACCTTTTTTAAACGTTGGCATCGATTATTACGGGCCATTCTATATAAAAGAAAAAATGGTCAGAAATCGTGGCCGAGCGAAGGTCTACGTTGCAGTCTTTGTGTGTCTCGCCGTCAAAGCAACCCACTTAGAACTTGTAAGTGACCTGACCACGGAAGGATTCATCGCTGCACTGAAACGTTTTATAGCTCGTCGAGGGCTTTGCAAAAACATTTATTCAGACAACGGAACAACCTTCGTCGGTGCAGACAATGAATTTAAGGAAATAAGACAACTTCTCCGTTCTCGAGAGCATAACATCAAGATTTCGGGACATCTATCGAACGAAGGGATTCAATGGCATTTCACACCACCTCGTTCACCCAACATCGGAGGAATCTGGGAAGCGGCAGTGAAATCGTTTAAACGTCATCTTAAGCGAGTGGTCGGCGACCAGTTATTCACATTCGAACAATTGAATACATTTCTTACTGAGGTTGAAGCGATCATGAATTCACGCCCACTAACTCCCATCTCCAATCATCCCAACGATCCCCTCGTTCTCACTCCCGGTCATTTTCTTATTGGCAATTCGCTTACGAGTGTACCGGAAGTTAATCTTCAAGAGGTCAAACTGAGCAAACTCTCATCCTGGCAGCTTATTCAGAAAGTACGGCAAGACTTCTGGAAACGCTGGCACAAAGAATACTTGACAAATCTTAATATTCGTCACAAATGGACACACGGGACGCACGACATCAAGGAAGGTACTCTCGTGCTTATCAATGAAGATAATCTACCGCTCCTGCAGTGGCCGATGGGTCGAATCGTCGAAACGTTCCCCGGGGCTGATGGCATCATCAGGGTCGTTCGATTAAAAACCTCCAAGGGAACCTACGTTCGCAACATCCGTCGTCTTTCTCCATTGCCGATAGACATCGAATAGAATCTTTTCCAATATCAATAATATCATGTTCTTGATCGGTACCCTCTCAAGGGGGGAGTATGTTCCGTCTCTAGAGAGACGTAGTCCACGATTTTTCTTTTTTTTATTATTTAAAAAATATAATTCACGATATATAAACTATCGCCAATTTCTGGAACCATAAAGTGAGGAAAAGGATTTCGTGCAGCTCTGAGCGGTTACGTTCAATCGGTCGTAAAACAATAAAACATCTGGAGCCCAGATATGCAACCGTTGAAGCCTTTTCCGAACTTTAGATTTTTTATTTATATAACGCGGACTTTTTGGTAAGTCCGAAAATACGTGCCGTTTCTTTAATTGCCCGGCTTACCGAGCAGAGGTCTCGAACTCGCGGAAAGGCCCTCCTGTTTTTTCTGACTCGCGATGCCCGATTGTTTATTGTACATTTAACATGCACTCGATTGGTCGAAAACAGTCTCTGCCTTCAGCGGACCAACCCAAAACTGACCAATAACGTTATTTTAAAAATTAACAAATGACCCCAGGAGAGACCGGGAGGATTCTCGGTGAGCTCGGGACAAGTCAGTCTAAGTCTGAACTTCGATCGGAATAATCATCTTGTAAACTCCACAAGTTCTGTCATCTTATTACCACTTTAATAAACTTAGAACTCAACATCGAATATTTGAACTCTACCGAGTTTTTCATCTTACCAACCCAAGTTCGTAGGCGATTAAATTCACTTACGAACGTATCATTAACATTGCGTCACTACTCAAGTGAGATCGGGATTTACAACCCTGATCGGTAAAAACATTAACCACGTAAGTTAGTGGTACGCTACAACATTACTTAAAAATGTATTATACATTGTGAAGTATAAAATTGCAGCATATGAATATAAATATACTTACCGATCGCAAATGAATTTTTTGTGCCCATTGATGTTAAGTTGTGAGTTCACTAGGCGGGATAGATTTTTAATCCATGCAAAGTGTCCAATTCCACATCCTACCGAATTTTCAATGAAAAGCAAGTTCACGTGTGTCTCTTTTTTCTTCTTGCTAACGTGAACCGGTAGAATAGTGTCTTTCTTCTCAGTGTATACGTTGATTGAAAGATTGTTCAACTTTTCAAATTTCCCGATTTGGTCCAACGTCATGGGGAAAT
This sequence comes from Rhimphoctona megacephalus, assembly GCA_963989365.1. Lineage (NCBI taxonomy): Eukaryota > Metazoa > Arthropoda > Insecta > Hymenoptera > Ichneumonidae > Rhimphoctona > Rhimphoctona megacephalus. The sequence continues at coordinate 5,000,126 of OZ022419.1, forward strand.
TGATACCTCGAAAATCGAATATTGTAGAGTAATGTCGATATGAAGATGTGCGATCGCTGTGATATGTTACTGGATGGAGAGCAGCAACCATTGCCCATCCGAAACACGCATTATCATTAGATTTTATGTTTACAACTGCTTTCTTCAACCGTATACGTTTCACCAATGAAATGTAACATCCCGCACGCATTGCGTTATATTTGTTAATATTTGCAGTTAAATTCGTTATTGAAGATAATGTCCAGCCACTATCACTGTCTTGGAACTCGTCAAGCGATTTTAGTGTTGGCTCCACAACGCGCTTTCGATACCACTCATTCAGGTCCGATGTTGTGAAAAGTTCAACATTTCCCGTGTTGATACTTTTATTCGCTCGCTTATCGCCCACGGTGAATTCTCCATTGAACGCGGTGTTCACTTTGATGCTGTTAAAATTTTCAATATATCCAGCCACTTGTTTCGTGACTAGTTCATACGAATCTAGCAGGAACTTCCGTGGATCGATGTAATCACGATTGATTACGGCACCGGTTGACAAGCGATTTTCAAAGGCCGTGTCAATTTCTCGCCATATCAATCCATGATCATTTAATCCTTCACCTGTATGTATGAAGCATTGACGTATTGTCTGCTTCAAACATTCGAGACATAAGATTTGCGAACTGACTGAGTGATGATATCCGGTGGCAAGTCGTGACCGCTTAGATCGAATTTGTGCCTCTAATGATTCGATGAGCGTGTCACATTGGTATTCCCACACCAAAAATTGCTCCAACGTCCGTAGTAGAGTCGCTTGCTCACGTAGCAATTGCTCTGCAGCAATATCGGCAGTATGGGACATGATGCGTGGAAAATTAACGTTGATGTGAACTTCAAGATGATCCGACTCGAAATGTAACAATCTTATGCATGGTCTCAATAAAATTTAAAATGGTTCGCCCTTATATACTGTGACGTAGTAATTTTGCCCACGTCCCAAAATGTTTAAAAATTGGCACGGCACGAGAGGGAAGCGTTTTTCGTCGATGAAGAATTTCTCTCGAGTACATCCAGAAGGGCCAAATGCTTGCGTATTTCTCACTTACTAATTTTATTTTGAATTATTTTATTTTTGTACGAGCGAACGACGGTCTCTTATACCGAAGAACATCGGATTATCGTCGTTTTCGGGAGGTTTTATCGTCGAGGAAAGGCTTATGGCGAAGTTCAAGGCCATCAAGCGTGGGTCGCTAGCTCCATGCCCTCACCCTGAGCTGTCGAACTCAGGATGCATCTTTCAGCATTCCGGAGATTGCCGTGTTCTCGTTAGAAGTCACAGTCATCATCTTATCGGGACGAAACATCGAATTTGCTGCTCAACGAATCTTTGAAATTACCGCTCAGCGAAACAAAAACTGTCGCTCGGAAATATCGTCGAAATTCAAAATATATCGTTGAGGTCAGGTCGGCGAGAGAAGACTCTAGAATATTCGAGAACAAACAGTTGCGATTCTCGTGAGGAGGCAACGGGTGGGGGGTTAGGACCCTAATTCGCGTATTGGCTCTCGGTACAATTATCGAGGACTCGAGTTTTGGGCAGCAACGACGGAGGACGTCTTTTTCTTGAGCCGTGGCCGTTCCGATCAAGAATTCGACGCCCCGAATTATGGATGGAGAGAATATCCGTGGTCTTTTTCCGGATCTCGTCCTACTGAAACTGTAGCGGTGAGCCGTCGTTTCGCTCTAATTTTGTTGTACCGTTTTGAGTAATATTCGCGAATAATATTTTGGAATTTTGAGAGTAAAAGAGTGATATTGTTTCGGGGTACGCACGCGTTTGGAAAATTTCGGTTACGTCTTGTCTTGCGATTTAATTCTTTCGCAAATTGTCGTTGTCTTTTATTAGTTTGAATTGCCGAGAGGAATTCTATTATATTCTTTTGTCCAATCTCGAGATCCATAGTTTGTAAAAATTGTTATATAATTGTCGATGTAGATCTATATTATTTTATCGTTGGAAAGTACGTTAATGGAGTAATCTTTAACGTTACGCAATTTTGGTATGATAGATCGACTAAAAATGTTACTTTATTGTTAATTTAATTTCGACGGTTAACAGAAGAACATTGTATTTCTGAATTTATTTTTTGAAACATTTTGTATCGAAATTTATTTTTCTTTTCTTTTATTCAATTGTAATTATTAAATTGTAAATTTATATTTTTCCGGAAAAACCAAATCCAATTTTATCCTTAATTTGTTTTCACTGAATAAATATCAATTGTAATTCCGGATTTGGGTGAGAATTGAGAGTGATTATTTTTGTATTTTGTATTTGACCTCGCCCCTCTACCAAATCGTTTCAAACTACGGCTACGACCGGGAAAACATCTTTATTTGTTCTCGATGGTTTCGAATAAAATTTGTTTAAGAATTTTCTTAAACTGGCGTCCAGAGATTATCGAGAATAAATATATTTTGTGCGACTCAGGGGAAAAAGTCGTTACAATACATACGTTTTTCCAGTGGTGGTGGGGGTGGGTGTATGAGGGATGAAAATTCATAGATTTTCAGTTTCATTTTTGAGGACAGGTGTGCGAGATGAATGGACACAAGAAGTGGTTCATCACCCATTCATATAATTAGTAACTATTGTAGAAAATAGAAAACTTATGCAATTCCCACGCAAGAAAATAACTCGTGAAAGGAAGTAGTCGGAGGGGAGGTGACTCTTCGAAAATTTCTGGAATGACCATTCTCGTGGAAAAAAAAACAAACACAATCTACCAAAAAATGCTTCATAATGTCTCTGCAGGTTACACCCTCATTGAAAAATGTTTTACTTCTCTAGGATATATAAATGTATCATTGACGTTCAAACATCTTACAATGGCTGTAAAAAACTTCCTATACTAAATAACATGTTTTGTTAGTTTTTCTTGGAAGGAGCGAAAGTCTGACATTAGCATTTTTTTTTTACAAGCTTCTGCATTACCGCGCAAGTTCATACAGGTCCGTGGCATTGAAGAAAAGGACGAGCCCTGGTGCAGCGGTCACTCCATACATTTTTAAAGCCATTTATTTTCTCATTCAGTGAAAATGGTAAACCCTCATCGTGAGATAATCATTTCATGGATTTCAAATTTTTTTAGCTATTTTCAGTATTGACGTATTTGGTAAAAGGTGGATACGACCCCCGCGCGAGGCGGTTACCTCATTTCCACTTTCTAAACTATTATGTTTTGTTACTTTTTTCTTGGAAGGAGTAAAAAAGTTTGACATCAGCATTTTTTTTTACCAGCGTCTGCATTGTCACACAAGTTCATACGGGTCCGTGGCATTGAATAAAAGGACGAGACCCTGGTGCAGCGGTCACTCCATACATTTTTAAAGCCATTGATTTTCTTATTCAGTAAAAATGGTAAACCTTCATCGTGAGATAGTCATTTCGTGGATTTCCAATTTTTTAAGCTATTTTCAATACTGACGTATTTGGTAAAAGGTGGATACGACTCCCTCGCGAGGCGGTTACTTCATTTCCACTTTGTAAACTATTATTTCCACATCCGGTGGACTTTCCAAATTTTTTCCAGAAAAAATGGTTAAACGATTGCAATGATTACTGTTTCATTTTCTTTTTTGTTGGAGTTGACTGGTCCACTCTGGTCAATTTTCTTTAGGAATTCTATCAGTTGCTCGAGGTTGTCGAATCCTTGACTAATGATGGTGGCCTTGATATCTTCCGTAAAATGTTGCGAGAGAGAGGCGATAATATCCTTATCGTTCGGAGGTGATATTAAATCTCGTGCTGCTCCAAATAATTTGATCGCATATTCTACCTTTGAGGTTTTTTTATTGTCTTTGAAATAGTCTCCTAGTTCGAGATCTTTCCGCACTCTTCGTTGCACCTCGTAGCTCCAGAAACGGTCGATGAATTTTTTCTCTGCTTCCTGAAATTCTTCAACTTGGTCCTCGACCAAAATCCACCAATCCTTGGCCGACTTCTCGAGACATTGTCCCATCAAATATTTCATCCCTCCGAATGTTGGATTCGTTACCTTACAGTAATGCCGAAATTCTTTAATGAATTTGATCGGCCTTGATTTGCCGGATCCATCAAAAGTCGGTGGTTTTATCTTTATCTTATTTGACATGAGATCTTGAAACTTCGCTTTCCTTTCTCCTCCTTCTTGCTCGTCGTCGTCGTTGGGTTCATCATCTTGCTCTGTTGGTTGCTGCTCATCGTGTTTCTTTGGCACAATGCGGGTACTTTCGATATACGGGCTATGGAGTTTGCCTTGTGACTCGAGATTTTCCACTCTTTGTCGAAGAGAGTCAAAATTCAATTGGATTTGTGCTACATTTATCTCAGTTATTGCGTTTCTTGATGCATTTTCTTGAATTATTTTCGATATTCCAGTTACATGGCGTTTTATCGGATCGTATATTGCGAGAACGTCTTTAGCTACCTTAGCCTGTGTTGTAGTAAGGCTGTTTCGGAATTCTTCCCTAAGGTCATCGATCTGCCCCTCCATCCTCTGCATTAGCTCAAATAGATTTGATAAAATGTCGTCTCTATTACTGTTTGAGAGTGGCTTATTTCTGTCAGATCGTGGTGTTTCAAAGCTCTCCTCTTTATTCAGGTCTTTACCTGTCTCTATACCTTTAGAAACTAACCTGAAATTGCCCCTAGATTCTTTAAAAACGTCTCCCGCACCAGCAGGAGGCAGCGTGGTCGTAAGATCGATCGTTGGAGCATCGTGATCAGTCGGATTCTCTGAATTCTGAAATCCAGAGTCCGCCGTCATCTCCTCTTTATCTTTTTCATCGGTCATTTTACTATTTTGAATGATTTTCATTTAATAAGTATGTTCGACCCTTTACTATCCTCGCTTTCCTTTGCGACACCTGCCCCACGTTGGGCGCCAAGTTGTAACGGTACGCTTTCCGCGATACGCCGCTACGCGTGTGTTCGAGCTACTTATTATTAAGGAGCGGGCATGAAATGAAAACGAGAAAGTGCGAAGGATATCTTTTGACAAAATAAATCGAGAGGTTTATTCAAATAGACAAAAAAAAAGATTTTTGTTGTACATAAATTAAATCCTTTGAACGAATCTATTTAATTCGCATGGAGTTTTTGTTTTCGCGTTAACCACGGTAATTTATGATTGTGAATACCTCCAGTGTTTTTCCTTTAATAAATTTGGCCCGACAATTGGAAACCTGGCTCGCTACTATCGGCTTATTTTAACAAGAAAAAATCTATTTTTTTTTCTTTTTCTTTTATTTTATCGATGAAATTTTTCTTTAATTTGTCCAAAAAGATTTACTTGGGCTTCTTGCCTCTGACTCGACACAATCCAACAACTTTGCTCCATCTGATTCGATACAATTCAATTTTTAATTCTTTTGACTCGATACTATTCAATTTTTAATTCTTTTGACTCGATACAATTCAATTTTTAATTCTTTTGACTCGATGATTATTTCCCTTCTCCTTTCTTTCTATTTTGGACGACTAAGCTCGTATTCTAAAATCGCCTATTGGGCTTTTCTCACCTCGAATCTCCAGGGGTCATGAACAATCAAACTTGATTCTAATTTCTTAAATAAATCATTCAATTTTTCTCACTCAGGCAACAAACGCTTAGTCAAAAGGAGTTATGTTAGAAATCACACCGAAAATCTTGAAACCGAACGGAGCCACCCGGTTCCGGCCCTCCCAGTATGAATAAGTAGGATGTCCGATGCCTCCAATCTTGAAACTGTACGAAATCGTGCAGTTCTGGCCCTTTCAGTATAGAACAAGGAATAGGTTTCTCACACCCGAAATCTTGAACCCAAACGGAGCCGCCTGGGTCCGGCCCTCCCAGTGTGAGGGGAAAGGAAAATTCCACACGTCCAATCTTGAAACTGCACGAACCCGCACAGTTCAGGCCCTTTCTGAGTGGAATTTAGAGGAGTATTAGGTTGTATTTGTTATCTGAGTCAGGATGCCTCTACTTTTCTGGAGTGTGTTATCTCCTGGAGTTCGAGTCTAGACTGAGCACTCGTAGCCCCTACGCACGGTCTTTTATACAGCTCGAAACAATGAAATCATGATAATAATACGGCTAAAAATAACTCGAACGTTGATTCGTTCGTCCAAATTAATCTCAAACCAGGTCTCCACTTCTAAATTTTTCTGATTCGTGCTCATCGCATTGTTTTGAGCTCGGATTAGCTGCCATAAGGTGCATTTGTCACGCCTTTCTTATTTTATCAATGAAATTCTTTCACCTGGTAATTTCTGTCTCTTGATCGCGATCAATAATTGTTTCAGAACCTGATTTTTAGTACTATGTTAAATTTTCAATTTATATATGAATAGAAATAATAATTGGCATGATCGGGATAGAAAACCTCGGAGTATTGCGAGCGCGGAACGGTGGGATCATAGTCCCATTCCGCTGTTCCCTTCCAGAGACTCGCGGTGAGCGCCTATGCTCGAATTCACCGGCCGCGCGAATTTCAAATAAGTGAATGTATTGAGAGTGTCGTTTCAATATATATTATGCGAATTGATTTCGGAATGCGTACATGCGATGCTACGTTGCAATAACCTACTGATTTTTTTTTCTCATAACGAAAAAAATGGTTCGCGGTGGTGACAGTGGGAGTACCATGACATTTTAACGAATTATCAGTGAAAACTAAATGTAGTTTAACTTTGATATCGCTTTGCGTGAAAACAAATAAAAATGATCCAGGATTTTTTTTAATAAAAAAAAACCGGTTTCGCAGAAAGAAAATTCAACACGATGCATCATTCAAAAATAACAATAACAGGGTTTTTTTGGAAAAAGGTAAACAAATTTTCTAAAATGAATTATTTTTCAGACAGCTTTGCATTCCCTGACGAATATAGAGACTTTCTATTCCATTTTACTAATCAGTGTTCGCTAAAATAGTATATGCTTTGACCATTTTACTGTTTGTTCCAGTCAGTTTTATTATTCACAACTTCATCATTTTACTATTTTCACTATTTTTGGAGCAAAGTACTGTCGTCTTTTTCAAAAAAGGAGTGATATCCCCAGAAAATACTTTTAAAATTAAAAATAGGACGCCAAGTATTAAAAAGTCGTGATCTTATTTATAAAATGACTATTATTATCACGTTAAAATAAAAACTATGCTTTTATTCACGACTTTTACTTCTTTTTTGTTACATACAAGAAGTTTCTTCACCTCGGAAAAAAACTACGCAGAGAGCGAAAGAGCGAGAGAGCGAGAAAGCGGGAGAGCGAGAGAGCGAGAGAGCGAGAAAGCGAGAGAGCGAGAGAGCGAGAAAGCGAGAGAGCGAGAGAGCGAGAGAGAGAGAGAGAGAGCGAGAGAGAGAGAGGGGGGGAGGGAGGGAGGGGGGAGAGAGAGGGAGAGAGAGGGGGAGAGAGAGGGGGGAGGGAGGGAGGTAGGTAGGTAGGGAGGGAGGGAGGGAGGGAGGGAGGGAGGGAGGGAGGGAGGGAGGGAGGGAGGGAGGGAGGGAGAGAGAGAGAGAGAGAGAGAGAGAGAGAGAGAGAGAGAGAGAGAGAGAGAGAGAGAGAGAGAGAGAGAGAGAGAGAGAGAGAGAGAGAGAGAGAGAGAGAGAGAGAGAGAGAGAGAGAGAGAGAGAGAGAGAGAGAGAGAGAGAGAGAGAGAGCGAGGAGGGAGGGAGGGAGGGAGGGAGGGAGGGAGGGAGGGGGATAGAGGGGAAGGGGGAGGGAGGGGAGGGAGGGAGGGAGGGGGGAGGGGGGGGAGAGAGAGAGAGAGAGAGAGAGAGAGAGAGAGAGGGGGGGGGGAGAGGGAGGGAGGGAGAGGGAGGGAGGTCGGGGGAGGGAGGGGGAGGGAGGGAGTGAGGGAGTGAGGGAGGGAGGGAGGGAGGGAGGGAGGGAGGGAGGGGGAGAGAGAGAGAGAGAGAGAGAGAGAGAGAGAGAGAGAGAGAGAGAGAGAGAGCGAGAGAGAGAGAGGGGGGGGGGAGACTCGGTAGAGTCTCGGGACAAGCACAACGATGTCCTCGAGACTCACCGAGTATCTTTTTCGGAGGGCATACTGCCCACGCTCTCTGCCGTTTGCTCGGTCTGCTTTTCGCACTCCGTCGACGCCAACGATCATGTCACACAAGGCGGGTTTCCACGTTGCCTTTGTGACAAGCGGTCACACAAGGCGAGTTTTTATGTTTGTGACTATTTTCGGTATGATTTGTGTTAGAATCAGTCGATACGTCAGAGTAATTCTCTCAATAGAATCAGTCGGTACGTCAGAGTAATTCTCTCAATAGAATCAGTCGGTACGTCAGAGTAATTCTCTCAATAGAATCAGTCGGTACGTCAGAGTAATTCTCTCAAAAAATGAATCCATTACCGTTATACCGAGGGAGATCTCTCGAATGTACTCTTTACTCGGAGATTATAAACATTAGTAAGTGTGGAAAGATTTCGTTATGGAAAATCATTCTCTTGCTCCTCAGACCAAAGTTTTTAAGTCGTACGAATGTTTTGCTTTGTTCAGCTTAGTCTCTTTTGTGCATAGCAAAATTTTATTCTGATTTCACGTTAAGACAAAAAGTATTCATTTAATAATGAATAATCGATTAAATCAAATGTTATTATGGCAAAAGGTAAAACAGAATTTTAGACAAAATTCTTTACCTGTTTAACTCCTTCTTCAATTAGTTTAATCCTGCATTTTGTTCCCTCACCTGCATGCACATTCCTATGAATCTGCAGCACTAATTTTGCATTTTTCTTGATTTTCTGTACAAACCAATTTCATCTGTTGTTACCGCTTAAAAGATGAACGATTATTTAGAAACATTTTGAGCTTTAAAAATTATCAGTTTTGAAGTAAAATTGGCAGATTTAATTTGGAGGAATAGACGTTTAAAAAGTCATGATGAAAATAAGTTTTTAGCCAAAGGGTCAAGTGAAATTTTTCTGGTTTCAATTCGGGCCAATAGGAATATTAAATTTTCGATTTTTTAATTACGATAAAAATGAAATAAAATTGAATTATATTGATAATAACGTTAAATAGGAAGTGGTGGCAATTTGGATCCTAATTCAAACAAACAGCAAAATCAAAAACCATCCGGTTTCAATTTCTACTTCGCATTAAAGGAGTGACAATTACGTCAATGGAGCATGTCGATCTTATCAATTTGCTCTCAGATGATGCTTGTTAGGCTTCGAAAATGCACATTATGTGTATTTTTACGATATTTACGTTCAATGACCAGAGCTTTCATTTTCAAAAATTAAGCAACAGAGTTCATTCCATATTTTGTTATTTTATTTTATTTATTTATTGGAATCATACAAACAAACGTTTATTTATATTTGGCGTTAGTACTTTGAGTACTAATTAATTATAAATATTAGAAATATTGTACATTGATAATTATTACGCCAAGAAAAATATTGATAAATTATTAGTCATATTGATAATTATTACGCGAAGAAAAATATTGATAAATTATTAGTCATAATAATTTGGTCTTCCTGGATATTCGCCTGGGAATCCACGGAATCTGTTATATCCACGATGGTAATCAATGCTAGGGCCGGCATCATTTCCATCGTAAGCGAAACTACCACTTGGTCGTTCGAATAATGGAAGATAGCGTGGTCCTTTGCCACGATTGTTAGCTCCATAACTGAAAAAAAATGTTAAGTAAGGAATATAATAATAATATAATATGGAAATAGTCACATCGAACGGTGTTATAATGATGTGAAATTTAGAGGAAACATGATATCACTATAAATATACTGTGAAGTTAAAATTTTTAACGTCCCTTAGATGGTTGACTCTCGCTCCTCCTGCTCAACGTTCCGGCCACGATACAGCTTCGCAGGGTCTATTTGCGACAAAAGAATTGATATTTTGCTAGGTAGAAAATTGATTGCGTCCCGAACATACTTTTTTTTCTATATTCTTGAATGCGAGAATTGTCGGAGGGAGGAGAGCAGCCGCATGGAAGTCAGAGCGAGGGAGAGAGAGAGAAGGAAGATTTAAAGGTTCATCTTCGGCGTACTTCGAGTGGAGCTCGTACGCATTATTGGGGACTCACACGCACACAACATCTACATACTCATTCGTCAACGTCTCGATTTCGAACAATCTGGAATCTTCGAGAACATTATCATCGCTAAACGACGCTATTGGTCATCGTCGTTTTCCCGTTGTTACTTGAGGGGAGTCGCAATATTGGGTGACGTCGAACCCTGGTTCTGATAATCGAGGATAATCTCGTTAAAATATTTATTGTAATCTTCCTCATATCTTTCTCTTATTATTTGTCATCGTTACGAACTTATTATTTGGGCTAGGGGTTGTTTAAAGTAACTAATAACTAAATAATTATTCCCGGTAAAAATTCGGGGCCCCGTCTAACGCCCGTGATTAATTGGCTTGTCACGCGCCTGTGACACCTCTTTGCGAATATTCGAGAGAAAGAGGGAAAAAGGGGGGTGAGAGTGTCGTGTGTGACTCTCGATTTCGTCAGATTTTCGGTGAGCGTTGAGCAGGACGCACGTGTGTAAGGAAACGGTTATTAATCTTTTATCTCTCTCCTTCTCGCTGTCCGAGTCGGTCAGTGAATATTAAGAATAATCTCCCGTCAATTTAACTCTGAAAGTTAAAATTGGAAAAGTGTTCGATTCTGCTAGATGCAAATAAAATTCGGTCGCGGCGGCATCTTCGCCTGTTGCTTTATCATCCATCTTTACTTTTTTTGTTTTTATTGCCTTGTGTTCGAAGTGATCGCGAAGTAGCTTACGATAAAAATCCACGTAATAAGAATAGTTTTGTGGCCGAGACCGGAAATCTCCCTATATTTTGTGTAATTAAATCGTTACCGTCTTAAATTTTGTCCCGTGCTGTACGCGAGGATATTCGTGAGGAGAGAAGAGTGAGAGAAATGATGATCAAAGAGTGAGTGGGACCGGGAAAGAATAATCGGGGTACAATAATAAAATAGTCCGGCCGAATCACCGATTATCGGGTATTCGGTAAATTAGTGAATATTTGTCCATCTTTATTTCGTCATTTAATTTATTTAACCATCTTTTTATTTCTTTCCGTGAGTAGTTCCACGGTTAGAATAACGGGTTCGTAACAGTTTGTATGTGTGTGTAGAATCCCGGTCACGAGAGTGAGAGCGAAGAGTGTGTGAGTTCACGAATATTTTCCCGTCTGACTTTTTCTTTTCGCGAATATAATTTTTTTTGTATTCACTTTGATAATTAATAATTAAGATTCCGATTGTTTAAATGGTTTAGATTCCACACGGGTGAACGAGATAAACTTTGTAACGAGAAAAGTGGCTTAAGATTTATTAATAAATAATCCCTATTCGTTATTAAGAGTGCTCAATTTCTCTTTGTTGCTTGACCTCGCCCATTCCGCTGTTGCAAAGCCGGCCAACCGCCTATATCACTCTCTCTCTCTTGTATTAAGTCGCTTTAGCGGCTGGCGCCCAAATAAAATAATAAATTAATACAAGCGGGAGGAACGGGCTTTTGTGGCGTTGTGATTTTCCGTCACAATACATATATGTTATTTCTTCCAAAACTAAAGAACTATATCCATGCCAATTGTCAGAACTTTGTGAAATCCAAAACTTTAAAAACATAAACAGTTTAGAATCTTCATATCCTCATTAATTTTTGAACAAGCGAACTGCTGCTACCGGTGTAAATATTGATAAAGTGCTAATATGGATAGCGGCGAAGAAACTTTTGTTGAATTCAAACTTTTTAATCCGCTCACCATTTTTAAGTTACAAATGGGTGGCTCTTCGGTGCACCGCAAACTTGGAAAAAGTTTGAATTCCATTGCATACACTGGTAAACAGTCTATCGATAAGCTTTCTACTGATTTATGTTAAATTTTTTATACGAATAAAGGAAATAAATACACTACTCACTATTGATCACGAGCATTTTTGTTTCTCCCTCCGCGTTGATTTTCCTTTCGTCGATCCTCATCACTCAAAGCAGCGTCTTTTCGGTCTTGGAGTTCATCCTCGACTTTTTTGTCAATAATTTTTTTATATTTTTTTTTAATTGATTCTTCCTCATCTTCTTTTGTTTTTTTCTTGGCTTTCATTTTTCTCAATCGCTCCTCTATTTCTTTTTCTACTATTTTTCTCTCATGCTCATTATTAATATGAGTGAGGTCGAATTGTTGCTTTTTTCCTTTACCTTGAGTACTTTTTTCATCATCCTCTGTGTCCTTTAAGCATTCTTGATTTTTTTTCAACGCCTCAATTCTTCGTTTCAGCATCTTGTCAATAGAATCCATTGTAATCTTGTCGGATATTACACGATATACCTCATCTTGAACAATTTTAGAAACATTCGCACAAATTATCGCGTCATTGTCTGTCATAAATTTTTTCATGTCCCATTGTTTTGCAGTTTTATTTTGTTTTTCTGGGTCTTCGCTGATCGTAAAAAGGAAGCCTTTTGCATTTTCTTTATTACTTTTTTCGTTTCTTTGAGATCCCTCTTTTTTTCTCTTCTCCTCTACTGTTTTTTCTTGCATCGTACTGATGATTTTCGTTGATTCGTCTTCGTTTTCGTTATTACCCATGTTTTCCTTCGTTTTGTTCTCGGATTCCTCGTCGAGGTTAAATCTGTCGATATGTTTTCGAAGGTCTTGAGTAAGAACGTGGATCGAGTCCAAGTCTTCGACTAGAAGTGGTGAATATTCGTGATCGTTTTCTAAACGTGACATGTTTTTTATGATTTTTCATTCAACCGTCGGCTTTGAAATTAAACTCGTAGAACAAAATCCATTACTTACCAGACATTCCAGGAATCGTTGTCTCCTCGTCACTTAGTTTGCCCATCGACAAAAATTGTTTTCAAATATTTTGTTAGCACATTGTTAACGGATCGAGTGGTCGAAACAAACGCAATAAGGATAGCTTCGTACTTTGTTTGATAGAGAGGCGGGATTCCTGCGGGTATAAATAGTGTGAAGTGTGGCACATGTGATCACCAGATAACTATAACGAATGACGAAGAGAATAGAGGGCGCATTTACGCACGGACTTTCCACATACTGGTAAAGAAGAGGTAGGTACTGAACGCACCCATCGACCTGACCATTGTTAAAACCCGATAACGAGTAATCGTGTGCACAAATGTAATACAATAGATTTATAACGCAAGGTATACTGAACATGGCTAATTTTGAATAACAGTATTTTATTTATTAATCTTATTTCGATTGCTATTATCAATATTTTCCATTATTTGTAATTAGAAAAATCCGTTCATACAAATTCTTCGAATTATCTGGAACCAAGTGTACACATAACCTCAATCAATTAACTTGTTGTTGCCGTTGTTCCAGATTTTAACGGAATCAGGTTATTAGCATATATATTAGCAGGAGACCAGCATAAAGGAGGAGTTCAAGAAGATAATAAACAAAAAAGATCGACGAAGAAAAGATAAAAGGAGGTGAGAATTACAGACTATTTATCAAACAGTGAAAGAGCAATAATGACGAAAATCATCTACCATTTCTTTTCAATGTCAAATAAATGTTCAAGAAAAATCCCATTAATCCAAAAAGTGATTCTTTTCTAGAAATATTCGCGAATCGAAGCTAATAAGGCCTATTATATCGTATTGCAGTAAGATGACACTAGTAGCATAAGAATTCAGTGTTTAAATAATTACACGATAATCAGCCTGTGTTGGCTGCATCGCATCAGCCCCATTAAGTACAAGCTGCACCATCTCGGCTATTATTAGATGCATCATATCACCGAGTAATATCTGAATCATAACAACGAGTTTTGCGCAATCATAAGCCACAATTTACTAACACATTTATTTTAATCAAGAGACGCGGCAGCGGCTCGGCGCCAAGTATTAAAAAGGAATTAACTATAATCTATCAATCTATCATTTAAAGTTACATAAAAGCGTTATTTTTACATGGATAAACTGGTTATTCACGGTCAGATTTTGTAGATATAATCGTTCGATTATTTGTAATAATTATTATTTTACTCGCCTTAGTTTCACTAACGTGAATTGTATCAATTTTACGGAAATAAACCATACAGTCAAAGAATCCGAGTTTTAATATGTTTCCCTTGAGCGTCAATGATCGGAATATCATACTGCGACAGGAGTGGCTAACCGGCGATCATATGGAGCGTTTTATCCAGTTATTAAATTCCAAGTGTCAATACAAGATGCAGGGTCCATGGAAAACACAGCATCCGGGGTTAATCAATGAAGAACCTCTCAACCAGAAGTACATACAAATACTTCACAGTTGCGATAATTTCAGAACTAATGAGAACGGGCATTGGGTCTGTTTGTACTATGATACCGAATCTATAATTATATATGATTCGTTGCAGAGAAATGAATTGCACGAACATCATAAATTGTTTATTCAATGGCTATTCCCAGCATATGCGTTTGACAAAAAACCTATTAAATTTATACACCTTAAACAAATGCAATTAAATGGTTCAGATTGTGGAGTATTTGCTATAGCTTACGCAACGTCGCTTTCCTTCGGGTCAAAGCCAGAGACTATCACGTATGACCAAGGAGCTATGCGTCAACACTTGGTGAAAATGTTCGAAACGAATGACATCGAGCCCTTTCCAGTAAAAGCATTCAATAGAACTAGATTGGTTGCAAAATATTATGAAGATAGCAGCGAACAGTTCACACCGGAACAGTTGGAGTTCAAACGTAAAGCCGCATTACGGAAGCAACAGCAGCGTTTACGTCAAAAAGCCAACGAGCACTCTTTGGATGATAAATTTGATATTAAGCCGAATAATATGTCGAAGAGACCAAAAACTGAAAGGAGTCAAATATCCAAAAAACTAGTTTCTATGAATAACGAAGATAAATCAAAAGCTTGTAAGAAAGCAAGCAACTTCCAAACCAATTCGACTGCGGGTGTTGTTCCAACTATGGTAGATCCATGTGAAATTGTGGTCGAGAATCAGCAGCAACTATTAACAGCTCCACCGCTAAAATGCATGTCTTATTCAAACGTAGCACAGAAAAATGCAAATACAAGCTCGAAAAAATTGGTCTTCGTAAAAAAAGATATCACAGGTGCAATAAAATTACTCCCTGTCAGTTCTATCATCAGAGGTTCTCGATGCGTCCTTAAAAAAACGCAAACACAAAATGCTGATCAATCACAGGAAACAATCGTAAAGATCTGTGTAATCAAAAATCAACCAACGGCGAATATGCCCATTATGAAACGTGAAAAGGAAGAAAAGTCGGAGCAATCAGCTACAAAGAATGCAGCCATTGCTGAGGCAACTGTAAATGTTCCTGCAAATAAACCAAACACTGAGCAACCAATATTAAGGGTTGTTCCGGTACAGTCCAAACACATTGAAAGATTCGTACAAAGTGTATTGATGATAAATAATCAAATGCGAACACATGACGAAAATGTAAAAAAAAAATGAAAAAAGGACAAAAACTTCAATGAAACGGAAAAATGATTTGTGCAATATCAATTTGACAGTATCTCCGGAATGCAAGAAAGCACGTTTGTCGGATGTAGGTGAAAAAGAAAAATTCAGTCAATGCAGTGTACAATTCAATGATAGTTCTTCGCATAATGCATATCTTGCCAAAAAAAGAAAATTGTGTGCTGATAATGCCGGAATTCATCGTACTAAGAAGTGAGCTAAGTATAGTGAGTGGTCGAAGGTTCAGCGTTTGAACAAAAGAGCAAGGGATAGCAAATATTTTTCTCAGAATAAACATTCAATTCTTGCGCGACAGAAAGTTTATCGAGCTAGAACCGTATCACGAAAATACTTTCGCAGCCGTACAACATCTAATAGAATAAAAGCTATTTTTAAAAAAGAACATTACATAAAACGTCTAGCTATGATTTAAAAAAATGAATATTGAAGCGCTGAAAGTCGTCTGGAAGCGGAACGGATAATAAAATGGTGTTTCCATATTAGGGATCAATGGCTCTTTCAGATGAGAAAAATGGTACAGTGCATGAAGGAGAAAATAGAGGTATCATTAACTTTATTAGCTGCTTGTCATGATGGAGATCTAAACGAAAAAATTGCTGCTCTATGTGGTTCTGTTAAACAACATACGGCTTCGACTGAACCTTATTTCTCAGAAGCAGCATATGTTCAACCATTTTCAGTGTCAGAACCTATTGTGATGAATGCGGCCGGAAAAGCAGTCAACATTTAACCCTTAAAAATAATGCAAAAGAAAAAAACGGCTTAAAGTGTCGTGGAATTGTTCTCAACACTGCAGAGTTCCTGATAATGAAATACTCGAGAAATACAGAAAATTCATACAGACAATGCATGAATGTTCACTGCGAAATGTAAAAACGGTATATTCCAAAGTTCACAAATGCATGGTTCTGCATTCCAGCACCACCAGGTTAGGCCACAGTCAAGCATGTTACATCAACCCGAATTTCTGTAATGCTTTATTCATTTCTGTGGAGTTGTTATCACCTCATTTTTCCCAAGTACGGAGCATTAAACAGTTGTATTACCGGATTTCACAGCTCCGAGAAAAAGTAACTACAATTGATTTGGCTTTAAATTCTATAGATTTGGTAGCTCTAAAGAACTTCGCCATTCAAGCTACAGAAAATGCAATAACATTTAAAACTTCGGACCAGATTTTGTTAGACGAGGATGCTATAATACGTGAAAATTTCGAAGCATTTAAAGAATTGAAAAAGCATTCCATGGATGTACCTCGTCTCGTGTGTGTATCGTGAGAAATTGTGCTGTTGGAAAGATGTAAGCAAAATCGAAAACTTGAGAAGTCTACCAACAGGAAAAATTTGGCAAGACTTAATGAAACATGTTCAAGAGGAGGGTACAGACTGTGAATACGTTTGTCATTATTGCTTAGTTAGATTTCGTTCGGGAAATATACCACCAACATGTATATTGAATAAGCTCATAGTTCAAGCAGCACCTGACGTTGTCAAAGAATTAAACGATTATCAACGAATGTTAATTCAAAGAGCTAAAGTTTCAAACGGTCGTGAAAATGGGTACTGTAGCAAAGAAAAATTTACCACATAGAGCAATGGTCAGTAAAGTGCAAGGACGAACTTTTCACTTGCCCTTGCCTTTGGAAAATACTCTTGAAAAAATATGTCCTGATACAGATCCAATAAATCGCAATCATGAGCTTTACATACTAGTCCGTGGTATCCCGACTAAAGCAAAAAAAGTTTGGGAATCATTGGTAAATAAAGAAAAAGTATTTGAATCACTGTACTGGCTGAAAGATTATTATATACCCATTATATTCTAAAATAAAATTACCAAGCTCAGCTTCTGGTCTACTAGATATCGAATTACAGGACGTCGAATTTGAGGTATCGGAAGAAGGCGCGCTGGACAATGAGGATGATTGTGATGTCAATATACAAAAAAATCAGAAAAAACAGGCTCTTCTGACATAAATGTCGCAGTCTGATCCATTTTACGAACAGGTCACTATCCATCCGATGTTTACTAACAAAGAAAATAAAACCGCTACGGAACTTTATCAAATGTTGAAAATAGAAAGTATGCCTATGGATAATCGTCATAAAATTTTAGATGTATTATGCTTTCCTCACCTGTATCCGCATAGAGTCAATGGACAGCACACTGAGCGATTGGTCCATCTCACACCTTTTGAGTATATTAAAACTAGATTGATGTCAAAGCACGCAAAATTTAGACTAGATCATCAATATTTATTTTATCTATTGAATGATCATAATCTGCGTCAATTGAGCAGCGGTATTTTTCATAAAATGAATGTGACTAATGCACGTGAGCGATATACTGTTTCTACTTACTTGGAACAATTAGCAAAGGGAGAGCTGGAAGGGAACTTAAATACAATATTCGCAAAATTGCGAAATACTGAACAATTTTGGCGCAAGCCGAGAAATGATTTGAAATGCATGATTCGTCACTACGAGCCGCCAACATGGTTCCTCACATTGTCTCCAGCTGAATGGTGTTGGGAAGCATTAGAAGCCTATCCATGCGACATCAATCCTGATCTAGCAAATAAATCCGTAAATGAGCTCGTGGCTGCAGACCCTATATCAACATCAAGGTTTTTTGATATTGCATTCCGAGCGATGTTAGCCTTTTTGGTTTCAAAAGATAACCCGATTAGTAAAGTAATACATTTCTTTTGGAGAAGAGAATATCAGGGAAGAGGTACTCAGCATTTTCATTCGCTTATATGGATTGAAGGTGCACCAATTCTAGGAATATCTTCGAAAGAAGAAGTTGTCGACTTTATAAAGGAATATGTTACTTGTAGGATACCAAACAAAAATATTTCACCCACCTTGCATCGCCGGGTTACTACACATCAGTACCATCGTCATAACTCTTACTGCATGCGCACAAAAGCCGTAGGACCCAAAAATAAGACTGATAGCGATATCCGTCCTCGCAAAAACGTGTGTCGTTTCGCGTTTCCAAAGCCAATAACGAATAATTGGATAATGAGGGATGTTGAAACATCTATAGCTGGTCGGAGGCAAATGAAATCTAAATGCCGATTGTATGATAATCCGCGTAGTCTCGAAGAGATATCAATCAACAATTATAACCCCGCTGTGCTATTAGCTTGGGAAGGTAACATAGACATTTCGTTTGTTGGAGAGAAATCTTGTTCGTTGGCTTGGTACATCACTAAGTACATTTCGAAGAACGAAAAAACTCATGTAGGAGGGGATTTTGAACAAATTAACTCTACCAAATCATTGCATAGTCGTCTTTGGAACATTGGTATGCGTGGTTTAAGTAACAGAGAATGTGGCGCGCCGGAAGCTGCAGATACTCTGTTAGGGAATTCTTTGTATGGCACTGATCCGGCAACAACTATTAAATGGGTTGATGTCAATATGATAAGAAGCAGAAAGCTTAAACCACGCAAGTCTATTGAGAACATGAGCAAAGATTCAACAGATATTTTCTATCCCGGCTTGGTCGATCACCACTAACCGACACGACCCGAAGCTTTGGATGAACTAAGTTTATACGATTTTGCGCAATGGCATGATATAGTCGAAGACAAGCCTATGAGTAATGACGTTGAATATTACATATTGGGTAAAACCTCATATTTGAAAAAACGATCACGTGCTTATCTCATAAATCATTATACGTACGACGTTAAAACTCAGCCAGAAAAATATTTCTATTCATTGCTGTTGTTATTCCAACCCTGGAGAAATGTGGATGAGCTGCAAAATGGCCATGACACATACGCAGAATCATTTGTGTCGGTTCAATCGCAGCTATCAGTAGCTGTGCAGTATCACGAGCGCTCGACTGAAATTGTGAATGATATGAAAGAAATGAAAGATTTGATTGAAAAACGGATAAATGATTTGGAACAAGAAACGGACAAAAATTCACAAGTGGATGATATTCCACTTGGTGGTATTGAAGCTGACGAGGCGATGAAAGATCTGAAAGATATTGGGGATAAACAGCAGGAGGTAGATGTTGCCTCAATGATCAAAGACCTTAATTCTGATCAAAAAAGAATTTTCGATAACGTTACAGAAGCTATAACCTCAGGAAATGTTCTTCGCTTGTATGTTAGTGGCGAAGGTGGAACCGGTAAAAGTTTTTTGATAAAGATTATTAGATGTTGGCTCAAACAAGTTGTCAACAAAGATACCGCGGTCACTGCTCCCACAGATATTGCCGCGTTCAACATAGATGGATTGACAGTGCATAGACTCCTTCAGTTGCCGGTTGAACATGGAGGAACGCCGAAGTATAGAGAACTATCCGATGCCGCTTTGAAAGTCATCAGAGATCAGATGAAAAATGTTGATTTGATTATTATTGATGAAGTATTAATGATATCCAATGTCACTTTATTGTATATACATCTTCGATTGACAGAAATATTTAATACCTCGAACGTGGATGATGGGTGGTTCGGTAGAAAACACGTTATTTTGTTTGGGGACCTATTTCAATTGCCACCCGTCCGTGAAGATCCAGCATTTTTGAAATTATCTTCATCGGTGGTTGATAAATTGTTAGGATGTCTTGGAAGTATTGATTTATGGCACAATTTATTCACATATGATGAGCTGCGCATAAATATGCATCAAAAAACGACCCCTTATACCGTGAATTGTTGTCACGACTACGCTTAGGATTTATTAGTACGGACGATTTAAGATCATTAGAATCAAGAAAAATTGCTTTCACTTCCACGGAATTTACGGACAGAATCGGAGAGTTGTGCGCCTACATAAAAAAATTGCCGTCCGATACAGTTTGTTTGCTTCCTACGTGCCATATGTGTGATGTTCTAAATGATGCTATGCTAACTGATTTACCAGGTGACGAAATCAAATTAATAGCTTACGATACTTTAGATTGCCCCCCAATACTGAAAAAGACAACCATGAAAATGCTGAATCGAAATGATGAGGATGCTACTTTGACTGGGGGCCTTGCTCGCATCATCACGGTAAAAATAGGCGCAACAGTGATGTTAAGGCGGAATATAGATGTAACAATAGGTCTTGTCAATGGCACAATTGGAAAAGTTGTTTCCATTTCAAACGGTTTGGATAACAGCGGTGTAGAAACGGTGAAAATTATTTTGCCGACGGGAGTTGAATAAGAGATAGAAAGAGTTAGCGTCAAGTTTCAAGTAATGGACGGAGCATATATTATTCGGAAACATTTCCCATTGTGTCTTAGTTATGGTATTACCATTCACAAAAGTCAAGGGTTGAGTCTCAAACATGCCGTGATAGAAGCTGGAAATTCTATATTCAGCTGTGGTCAAGTGTATGTTGCTTTATCTCGGGTTACTACGTTAGAAGGGTTGCATTTGATTAATTTTGACCCGTTCTCCGTTCGTGCAAACCCACTATGTGTTTTAGAATACAACAGATTGAGAGAATTATATCGCCCTGATCTTTCCAAAATCCTTATTCCCAACAGTTGTGGATGGAAAGCTGCAGATTTTCTTTGGGCAGTGCCTAAAGATATTATAGAATGCCAAATTAAAGCTCAAGGTAATGGACGTGGAGGTACTTGTGGCATTAATGGGTTTCAAAACACTGATGGTGTATCATGTTATTGTAATGCAATTATACAATGTATATTTCATTGTAAAGAGGTAGTGAAATCGATAACTAATAGCACGACAAAACAAGATCCATTAAATGCATTACTTAATGATTATTTGCAAATGAATCGTCCTGATAATTTAACAACGATCTCTATCCGGGAACATATCGGTGAACCATTTAATAAAAATTTACAGCAAGATTCATCGGAATTCTTTACAGCAACATGCGAAAAGTTTTATTGCGTTAAACGTACAGTAGAACATAAATTGGTGACGAAAATCCGTTGTCAATCATGTGGCTATACGACGACCTCCGAGCCACAACCAAATTATTTGCTCGTATTGAATGTACCAAATTCCCAACGAAATCCTTGCCTCCAAGATATGATTGATCACAATTGGTCTAAATGGAGTAATATCAATGCACCGTGCAATAATTGCACTGCGATCAACAAATATATGCAATGCAGTATAGCAGCGGCTGGGGAAACACTGATCATTCAGATATCCTTAACTTCAATGCATGAAAAAACGAAGGAAATAGAGAAGGTGGACTGCGGTATCAAAGCTATTCCAACCTCAAAAATCAATATCTGTAGCTACACATACATCGTGTCTAGTGCAATATTTCATCACGGTAAAAACGTTAAAAGTGGACACTATACTTGTATGCTGAAGTCTGGCCCTTCATCTCGGGTTCATGTGAATGATGTATTAGTAGAAAAAAAATGGCCCAGAAACGCCAAAAATAGTTACATTTTTTTTTTAGAAAAAGTTCAATCAAAGCAGCGGTAATGAAAGATTAATATTAAAATATGTCAATGACTTATGTTATATTTTTCCTATGCAATCAGAAAACAAAAAATTGCTGCTTCAAATGTTATACAACAATAAATGTTATATTGACCAGGTTATTTCGAAGTTACAGCGATGTAAGTATTGTGGTAACATGCAAAGACCTGGAGTGTTGGAGGCTCGTTTAACCCTGATTGATTATTGGCTCAGCATTAATTATCAGTAGCATCATTTCAACATTATATTCTGAAGTAACATGGTAAAACCCGAATGTTTCTGAGGTATTACTAAAACTGGAGAGAGTCGTAGACTCCCGTAACTCCGCCAATGCTGGTCCCAAGCCCGGATGTGAAAGGAGGAGGGTTCTATAGTTCATACAAGAGATTGGAAAAAGGTGATTTCGAATCACCACAAAAAGTTATGACAAACAATAAACGTAAATAAAACTGCATGCAAAACGAATCAAATAACACACCCTTAAAATCTTTCCAGAAAGGAATGATAACAGAATAAAAAATCGTCTACGACAAAAAAAGTCGGACAAGTACACGATGCTGGTTGCCGAGCTGTTTTCAAATCGTAACTTAATACTCAGCCAAAAATCATTATTTTTTAGAATTTCTATGATTAAGTCGTTATTCACCTAGAATAAAATTTATCAATATATACCATTAAAAAAGGTCGCAATAATTCAAACTTACAAAAAAATGGAATGGTGTCATTGATCCCCTAGCAAAAAAGGCAATCAGCAACCCATTGAAAAAATTGAATAGGTTCAAACCTAACAAAAATTAAAAATACATCGTGTCGTGGTTAAACACACGCTATATTCGTTATTACCAACCTGCAAAAAAGTTGACCTAGCAAAAAGTCGATCATTTAATGCCACCAATAAGCCGAAATAAATTCAAATACCTATATAAAAAATGAATGGTATTTTAATACCGTTAAAAAAAAAACTGATCAATATGCCACTATAAGAAATGTGATAGATTTAAACCTACAAAAATGTGAGTGATATCATAATTATGGCCAAGCCATTACTTACCGCCGCGCGAGAAAGGCAATTGACATCACTCCTAAAAAGTCGGATGGGTTCAAAGCAAGCAAAATTGAAATAATATCTCTGTTGTCGTCATTACTTATCTGCAAAGAATTCAATCTATATACCTCACCAAAAAGACGAATAGATTAAAACTTACCAAAAATTTAATATATATCAGTAGAAGAGCTATGCGGGTTCTGGACCAAATGGTGGCGAGGGGTATGCGGTGCGGGGGCGGAGCCCCCGCGCCGCATGCCCCTCGCCACGACTTCAGAATGCCTCCTAGCTCTTCTACTGCACTCCCCTCCCCTGCCCTCGCCGTGGCCCGGCAGTAGGCCCAGAGGGGAACGAGGTGTGTTGAAGAGAGATGGTTCGAAGCATAGTGAGTGGGAGAGAGAGAGAGAGAGAGAGAGGGAGCGAGACAACTAGATGGGAAGATAAGTGAGTGTGAGAGAGCAAGTATGAAAAATAGATGTATGCTTGGAGGAGCATTTTAAACAATATCATTTAAAAAACAATTTCATTTCCAAAATTGATCTCGAGATGGATAGATGTGCGAGTATGTATGCAATCCACCCATCGAAAGACCCCTGGACATTGACGAAAAATGAACTCGAATCGATTCCCAAGGCTTTGCTTTTAAAATATTTTAGCTACTGTATAACGTCATTGTGGGATCGTTTACCAGAGCATTTACAGTGTGATAGTGAGATACAATCATATCATGAGTGTGATGATCATTTTAATCCACCATGGGAACTGACTCATGTTGATGCTGTTGGACCCATGCGTCGAGATTGTGAAAAGTGCTTTATAATGGAACAACTGGTGAATATTTATGTGATTCAACGCATTAGGAATCCTCGAGAAATTACGCGAGAAGAGCTAGAAATTATATCACCAACGGCGTTTAAAAAATATTTCAGTGACTACACAGATATTTTGTGGGAGCGTTTACCAGAATATTACAAATCCGACAGTGAAATTAAATCATTTCGCCGATGCAATGAACATTGGAATACATCATCGATGGAAGATCACATTGACGGTCCCACACCTCTGCGTCGAAATTGTAGGAAATGTCGAGAGAGCGAAGAACGCGTTTGAGCCTGTTCCGGGGTGCACGTGTCCACAGACGGGGGAGGCTGACGACGCGTTTGAACCTGTTCAGGATATCAGCTGCATAGGGCGATTGTGTGGAAAGGAAACAAGGCGGGCATGGAGACTGAAATCATGGATAAGGAATTGGGAACATCATAGGCTGACGACGTGTTTGAACCAGTTTTCTGGGTATCAGCTGCACACGATCGTGGGAGAAGGGAAGGAGGTGGGGATGGAAACTGAAATCATAGAGAAGGAATCGAGAGCATCATCATTCTGCTACAAGACTAGCTCCAAGTCAGACCTTCTCAAAATCACTCTCTCTTTCTAAAATGGAGTTCAAATCATTGAACAAAGTTGCCACATTGGAAAACAACCTGCCAACGAAGAAGCTGGTTGATCTCGAGGTTAAGACTGATCATCCAATCCACAATATTCGATTGGTGAAAACCAAATTTGGGAAACGATACATCGCTGACATCGGAGGGCAATACATGGTCTTTCTACCAGCGAGACTCGCCGAGGCTTTCGACCAGGACGAGGATGAATTCAAAAAGCTGTTGGAGGCAGCTCGCTCGAGGGAACTCTACATGGAAACGTTTGCCGACAAGTGGAGTAAAATCGAGTTCAAACACATTCAAAAATCTTCGACGTGAAAAAATTTCATCGTTTGTGGAAAAGAAATGTAAAAATATGTATGATTCTCATCGTTGTCAAAAATCATTTGTAATAATGTATGCTGAGTGGAGGAGGAGGAGGAAGAGAAGGAGATGAGTGTTTATAATAAAAACGAAAAAAGCCATATATAATCATAAAAATGTTTTGTTTATTCAAAAATCCCTCGTTCACACAATGCATGATAGACATATAACCAACTTCTCAGAGATTTCACATTCTCATTCGCACAATTATATTTCGAATTGCGGTGGTGGTGGTGGTGGTGGTGGGGGCAATTGGGTCGAATTTTTGGCAACTTCTGCAGCGATGGACAGTCCAGAGTCTCCAAATCGATAATTTCCGTTGATAGATCCAAGAAACTCATCAGCCACGAAGACTTTTCACAACCTTTCACGTATATTGCACGAGCTCGTTGTAAGATGGTTTGAATTATCACTTTTGCTGCATCGTATGGTATACTGCCATAATCCCATGATAGTCCGTGAAAATTACGTTCCAACCATTTGTTTGTCATTTTGTATCTTGCTGGTAGAGTATCCCAGGCGTATGGTGATTCGAAGATAAGCATCAGAGGCTCGACATTTTTGTCATAAGCTTGAACGATTGATATTTCTTTGAGGATGAATTCATTGAGAGGCCCCTTGAAACCTTGTAGATCGACAATGAACTCCATCTTGACTAATGTCCAGCAGCATCATCACCCCCGATTTTATACCAATTTTTTGACCCCACCACTTATGGGATTATATTCGACAATACGATCGTGTAGAATGAGGCAGTATGCGCATGTTTGTGCAGGAATGTTCGTTTTTGTTTCAAATTCAAGACGAACATCCACGGGGCCAGACTTGAGGGAATCATTTTGTTTTGAGCAATCAATTACAACAAGTGGTGCATATTTAAAAAATTCCGTTTTGTTCAACCATGGCTCAGTCTCCTTATTGTAATACATGGATTGGAAATTTGTATACATATCATAGAGCAGTGCATACTGATTTTGCTGTATATTCAAATTCATGTTACCATATGGATAACATTGTGAATTCAAGTAGAGTTTCACATCGGTTACATTGCAGTGATCAAAACGACTCGCATTTTTTGCCTTATCATTTTTTCGTCCCGTTTGAAACGCAAGAATTACATATCGTGGCTTTTCCAGCTGTGTTGAAGTCTTGACGGACCACACATGTTTAGAAGTGGCAGGCAGCAATGGGTATTCATACAATTCCCACGTACGAAAACTCATGGAAATTGCGGCGTCTTTGGCGATAAAGTTCAAAAGCTGAATTTTCCGTTGATCCGCCACCGTTACATATGGTACGAGCCATTCTATTTTCTGCAATTGGAGCTTATAATCTTCAGCAGCTGTTTGTATTATTGCATTGTCATCGGTGCGTGATCTGGTCAAAATTAATTCATGCTTTGCGTTCACAACCATTTTTCGATAATCTTCGGCAAAGCCCAACAGCATACTCAGTGGTATGCAGATATCAAAGTTACCTGCTACATCAACGATTTGTTTTGTTTCTTCAACGTCGAGCCAGCCAGTATTTTCAAGCATTGTACTCTTAGCTGGTGTGAGAGATGTATATCCCTTGATAAGGTTTGTAACACCCACATTCTTATTACGATCAATTTCTATGGCATTAAGTTCATAGCGCACTTCTTCAAATAAATGACATATAGCGTTGTTAATGAGACTTGTTGTAGCTGTCGGCGTACCATCATTCTTCGTCAGTTTTCCACAAATGTGAAGGGAACTTTTGCTCGGTAGGATTGATAAATCTTGATGCTGAATTGATATACGTATTTCATCACTGTTGTTGTAGGTTGACGACGCGTATGGTTGATGAGCATGGACCTCATAATGTATGATGGATTCATCGAAGATAATGGGTGTCTGAATGTTTATGATTTCCTCCTCCATTTCACACAACAGATGCACAATGCACAAAATAAATAATTCCTCACACGCGTACTCCACGAACTCTGAGACCCAAATTCTTCAAGAGTAGCAGGTTTTGAGGTGTTAGCGCTTTGAGCGTTGATCGGCGACTGATTTCGCGATCCCATGATGGCTTATTAATATTAGCTACTCTATTGTAGACTATGCCCATTGGGATTTTATATGCAGTCGTATGGTGATTACTTCACCGCGGAAATTCACCAAATCCCCGTCCTGATCCACAATACGAAGCTGTATGCTGTCAATTATCCGACTCGTGATTGGTAGATAAATGACGTTCGAGGGTATTTCAATAATTTTATAGCCAGGCGGTACAGATGGGAAAAATTCGTGAATTGTGTGAGCTTTTTGTCCGTTAATGTATGCACCAGTGGTTATGTTACACTCGACACGTAAGGCGTTCACTTTAAGAATGGATACCGGCAGATCAGATTCATGTCTTTTATTGGCTTCCAACCTGACTGGTGCAAAACCCAACAGAGGTCCGATTGAATTAGTGGGTGTGAAGAGGAGAGGGACATTGCACTCGTAGATTTCACTGCGTAGCGTATTAGTATTTGGTTTAAGCTGAATTTTCACGTTTTTGGGTGATAATTCGGCTTGTAAATACTTTTCAATATCCTCTATTTCATAACTCCCCGTCGGTATAATCACCACATGCGTTCCAGCATAAAATGTATTGCATCCAATGTCGATATTGGGAATGGAATTGAATGTCAGCAGCTCAACGAGTCCGAGACTATAATTCTTATGCGGAGATAGTTCAATGGGCGGAAAGTATTGTGCCTCGAGAACGGAGGATGATCCGGAGATGGTCAATGTGAAGCTGTCATCCATGATGCTGTCGAATTATCAACTAAACTCCCGGCTCTACAATTCACGTTTATATAGCGTGTATTTGTCTCGTCGATTTAACTGTCCGGAGAGAAACTTGAGACACAAGTATCCACATTCAATTGTATCATATTCCTGATATCTTTTATAATTATAATTCACGCTACCAACACCAAAATATTTTGTGAGTTCCGATGGGGGCAAAAGATTGCCAAAACTGTCAAAGTAGCAGATTTTCCCTCCAGTCTTTTTGTATGCAACCCAGTGTGTGCCAGGACCCACATTTTCATCCAAATTCACAATTGCTGATTCATGTTTGAGCGGTCCATTCGCGGGTAATGTATCACGCATATAAACCCCTCGAAAATGTTGAATTTTCATGATTTTCACGTATTTCAGCAGATCGCGGTCGGTGAGAGGTCGATGTGGTAGCGTGATTATACGTTTTTTGGCCTGATATGAAGGCCCAGACCCTGCTTGTACGGTTTCAAGTGTAAACCTTTACCCAAAGCAATGGCCTCAATTGTTTGGTTATGTCGCTTATTTTCATCCAATTCCTTTTTAGCCGCTTGAGCAGCATTTACAGCATTGGCTATTGCAGCAGCCCCACCAGACAATGCACCAGCAGCGCTGAGGCCGGCAAAAATGGGTATGAGAAAGGGCAATAAACCACCAATTTTCCGGGAAACCGGTAAAACCCGGGGCGTACGTACTTTAACACCCTTTACACTCGCACGGGCACCTTTTAATGCTGACATGATGACTTTACGCGGGTCATCACTACGAATCATCGCTTTCCGTGCAGCGCTAATGACTTTTTTCAAGCAAACACTTTTTTGCTGTTTCCTCTTCAGCGGCTTCATGCCCATACCAAATTTTGTTTTCGCCTTCATAATGTTTGTCACGGCCCAAGCACTTGCTCTCTCACCAAAACTAGCGTCTTTTGATGTTACACGTTGCCAGGCTTGTTCAGCCAACACTTTATCCGCCAAATGTCTCGCTTCGAGATTATCACGATTTTTCGAATATGCGATATCATGCACTTTGCACGCAGCGTCCAATGGATTTATACCAGGATCACCACGAGCAATACGCTTAGCCAACTTTGTGCCAGGTCCACAATACTGATAGCCCGGCAGATGTAGTTCGACGGGAAGATTGTTGATTAGACTGTTGATTAAACCTTTACCCGGTTTATCATGCACGATCATCACCGTGAGCCAGCTAATTCTCGACTGATCATTCCGCACATTATAATAATGTATTTATAGGGTTTTTCGATTAGTCGTATGCGAGATGGTGTCCAAGAAACAAGTTTCGGGCGGTCAACTCTCCGTAATAAATTTCGATAAATTTGTAGAGGATGGCGGTGGGGCAAGGAAGCAAAAGCGTCATGGTAATATACTACCTGATAGCATTCGTGCTGTGTTTTGTGGTCCGTCAAATTGTGGGAAAACTAATGCATTACTCACACTCCTCATACATCCAAATGGCTTGAGATTTGAGAACATTTATCTATATTCCAAATCGTTGAAGCAGCCAAAATATCGATTATTGGAACAGTTGCTTCAACCTATCCATGGCGTCGAATATTATCCATTCAACGAGCATGAACAAGTTGTATCACCGAGTGACGCCCGTCCAAACTCGATATTTATCTTTGACGATATAGCTTGTGAAAAACAGGATAATGTGAGAGCATTTTTTTCCATGGGAAGACACGAGATCGTCGACAGTTTTTATCTTTGTCAAACATATACCCGCATCCCGAAACATCTTGTAAGAGATAACGCAAATTTCGTGGTGCTATTTAAACAGGACGATATGAATCTTAAACACGTATACAACGACCACGTGAATACTGATATGACTTATACATGCTTCAAAAATATGTGTGTAAAGTGTTGGAAGTCCGACAAGTATGGATTTATTACTATTGACAAGGACAGTGAAATTAATGAGGGTAGATATAGGAGAGGATTTGATTTTTTTCTAACCATCGACGATAAATGATTACACATCGTTGGAAAAGAGACAGTCTCAGGTCTGACTTGCCAGTGTCAACATGAAAAGCAAAGATCTTTTAAGGGAAAAGGACGTATTGTGTCAACTTGCCAAGGCAAGTGATGCGATTAGACGAAAACATCGAATGTTAAAAAGGGGTCGTGATACTGCACAGCAGAAAATGCAAGATGTGTTTAAACCGATCGTTGGACCGTTAGAGGAGCTAGTTTCATATAACAAAAATGTGAAGCATGAAATTAAGGATGAAAAGGTGAATATCAAGAAGGAGGAGGAGAAGGAGGAGGAGGAGGAGGATCATCAAGATATTGAAGAAACCCTTCAGAACGTTTCTTTGGATAAAACAATTCAACATGAGGGTGATGTTGAGGATGATTGGTTGTCACCTGATGATGATGATGAAAAATCAATTAAAGATGTTGATGAATTAATACATGAATATCTGGGACTGCTGCGTAGCAATAAAAAAACCACCCTCGACGTCTCATATGGAGTGCGAAACCTCACCGGCAATAAATTAGTGATCGGCGATTCACTCATAGAATTCAAACCTGATCACATTAATGTGGGGGATAAAAAGTACCCGAAAACTGTTGGCTTGGTTGAGTTGTTGTTTAAAAAAGCGCCCAAGTTTGAATATTTTACACCGAACGATTTGGAGACTTATGGGAAAATTGTCATTGCTACGAATGCTCATAGAAAATATTATCGACATGATGGTGGATCGTCTTCGTCTACTACTCGCATCACAAGCTGCCGGGAACTCCTCCCATTCCAACGAGATTATATCAATTATTGAGGAATTACGTGAAGCTAAAATCATTTATTAACATGTGCGAGCTCTTTTTTTTTCACGCATTCACAACATGACCGTCGATGTGTTCGGACGCCAATTGAATAGAGGTGGTGCGGGTCCTCCCGGTAAACCAGGTGCTGGATTTAAGACTACAGCAGACGGTGATTATGATTTGGAAGGAAAACGGCTGGTCAATGTTGGTTCGCCGATAAAAGATGATGATGCTGTAAACCTCCGTTCGTTTATCGGTGGGACTAATCATAACACGGTCTTACTACGTGATTCAACGAAACAATTTTTTGAATCGAATATAACGACTCTTGAAAAGCGTGTAAAAGTTGATCTCACCAACCTCCATGCTGAAATAGACAATTTGAAAAGTGCGATCAAGGATCTCAACGGTGACGTCAGACTTTTAAAAGATGTCAAAATCGGTGAGAAGCGGAAAAAGCCTTCAAACAACTATCTTGAATCTATGATAAAAAGCGTTGCGGGGGAGAAATAATGAGTGAAAAGAAACGTGCTGTGGTGGAGGAGTTGCATAAGCCAGCTCGGCGAAATTATCCACGTCGACATGTGGATATACGCGGCCTGGATGAGACGTGGCAAGCTGACCTTGTAGATATGTCTGCGTATGCACAACACAACTCTAAGCATAAATTTCTCCTCACCGTCATCGATATATTTTCGAAATTCGCCTGGGCCAAACCATTGAAGTCGAAGAGTGGAAAAGATGTCACCGCTGCAATGGAGTCAATTCTCAGCAAAGGACGCGTACCGAAAAACCTCCACGTCGATCGGGGAAAAGAGTTTTATAATATGAACTTTAAGGCGTTGATGAAAAGGAATAATATACACTTGTATTCTACATATAGCAATTTAAAAGCATCAATTTGTGAGCGCTTCAATCGTACACTTAAGAATAAAATGTGGATTCAATTCAGTTTTCGCGGAAGCTGGAAATGGATTGATATTCTTGATATGTTAATTACTAAATATAATGATACTGTACATCATACTATTAAAATGAAGCCGAAAAATGTTAATGCTACGAATGAAAAACAAATACTGCATAATGTTTTCAATAGAACTGAGGTGTTGGGAAAACTGCCGAAATTGAAAATTGGAGATAAAGTGCGTATCAGTAAATTTAAGAATGTATTTGAAAAGGGCTATACACCAAACTGGACAACAGAAATATTTACAATCGATCGCGTGAGAAGAACCAGCCCCGTCACGTATAACTTAAAAGATTATCAAGATGAGCCCATTGCCGGTGGTTTCTACGAACATGAGCTACTCCGTGTTAAATACCCGGATATTTACCTTGTAGAAAAAGTAGTGAAGAAGCGTGGCAGTCAGCTACTTGTGAAATGGCTTGGTTTCGACAATACACACAATAGTTGGATAAGCAAAGATGATTTGTAAACAATAAAGGAGAAAAGAAAGAAAAACGACTCGTTAATACTTTTATGACCTCAATCCTCACGCCCTTACGTTGGCTATCCCTGTCGAGCAGGTCAACTCGGTCTCTCTGGCTGAAAAAACATGTGGGGTAGGAAGAAAAAGGATCTCAACGCTTGAGAAATAATCTGCTTTATTTTTTTTCACACAAATGTACAAAAAAATATTCTCTCTCTCTCTCACTCATATTTATAATTGGTTTTACGCTCTCTTCAGACATATGGTTAAATTCTCTTGCTCTCTCACTCACTCATATTTACAATCAGTTTTACACTCTCTTCAGACATATGGTTGAATTCTCTTGCTCTCTCACTCGCACTACAAGGGCACTTTGTAGTGTCCCCATGGTAAAGTTTGGACGGTTTCGGGGATGATATACCGCTTGTCGTCGTGGGGGCTTAGAGCAATTTTTGTTTCGGAAATTGTATATACATTATGCAATGTCGATCGAATGCATGATTGGCTCCGAGTCATTTCAATTTCATCTCTCAAACATTTTGTATAGTCGTCGAAGGTTATGGTCCTTGCAACGACATTACTTTTAACTCCCTTTACTTTTTTCGTATCCTTTTTCCCTTCCACGCGGGTCGCATACATTTTCGACCTAAGGCCCACGAACTCAGTCATGATGGCCCCATTGTTCTCATCTTTCATGAGACCTGGAACCTTCTTATTGACACGCGGCATACTATACACATTATCGGTCGGATAGTCACTTGAGTCAAATTTCTCAATATTGCGCTTCATATCCTCATATACATCTTCACAGCGAATGTGATATATAAGACTATCGGTGTCTGTATACATAACACTGCATTTGTCCCGATATAAAGGAACCATAAAATCATGATGAAATTCATATAAGCACGTTTTTGATATGTCCAAAATTGACATACCTACATATATGGGTTTATTGAATTTCACCTCGAGATTACGCAATTCTACCGCAATGAGGTTTTCAGCGAATATACTGCGACTGTGGAAGTTTGGTTTCGCGATCATTGCCTCTGCACCGTACCTGCCTTCCCATTCGGTTAAAATTTTAACTTGTACATGATTGCGTACATCTTCCATCGTTTTGCCAAACACCGCATTATTCATTAATTTGAATAACGTTTTTTCAAATTCATTTTTAGCATTTGTCCGAAAATATGTGTTTAACTCGATGTAGGTTTGAAGCCAAGAAGATTGCTTGAATTTTAATATTCTATGTATTTTGGAGAGCTTCAGTCCATGGCGTAGACATTGTTGTAGCGCACGATAGTGAATAACATATCGTTTTTTATTCTGAACGGTTGCAAGCAGTTTTTCTTGCTTCTTGCCCGGTGGCTTACCATGTGTCGGGCAAAACGGTAGGTCAATGTGCGCATCATGCAAGTTCTCGGGATATTCTAAATCAACTTCGAGGATGTAACCGTTAGACGAATCCAACGCAATCGATTCTATGTTAAAGTTTGAAACGTCTTCAACCCATTGAAAATCTGCATAAGGCAGAGGTTGACTCATTGCCCAGCCATACAGATTGTTCACATCATAATACATCAGGTATGATGACGGTCTTAATGAATTGAATGACTTCATATACTTATTATTAGCTTCGGCGTATCTGCTAGAATATTGACTCAGACCACCACGTATTCCTCTTTCCACGAATAACACCATGTCAATGTCCGTGAGCAATTCAAATCTCACACCTGTTTTTTTCATCATTGCATCCCAAGTGTATCCGGGAAGAGTATAATAATGCGCTGGGTCAAGAGTATAGCTCTGCAGACACGTGTCACGAAAGTTTTCAAAAATGTCTGCTAATAGCAGGACATCTGTTTTTAAGTACAAATCGCTGTATTCGCCGAGCGTTCGAAGGAAAAACCGTTTCCACACATCTTTAGCGTGATCATAATCGGTCTCACTAATAGTCTCGTCAGTCAAAGAACTGTAAAATGCATCTTGAGACGGAAGTGATGTCTCGTCTAATCTTTCTATACTGTCTACATATTCGTAGGGGAATACTCCTTTTCGAGTCAATAGCTTGAAATCATCTGCCGACAAACTTTGAAATTGTGATTTTAAAATTTTAAGTTTATCTATCGTTAGAAACGATGCGAGCTTATCCAGGCTTGTCGCGAGAAATTTGAATGAGTCAATGAAGCGCAGCTTAATATTTTTTCTCGAGTCCTTAGAAGTCTGAACTATCTTTGTGAATGAAATATATTTTTCTTTTGTCAACGGTAGAACTTCGGTTTTCCCCTTGAACGCAGTAGCTATTTCTTTAATAATAAAATGAGCATCATAACCCGACAAATTATGAAACACAATTGGAATGAAAAACGCATGTTGATAATTTAAATTGCAGTTCGAATGAGCTGGCCCTCGGAATTGTCCTGTTAGATGACAATGATCGCGTACACGCTGGTCATCTTTTAAAAATAACTTCTCACAAATATGACACTGCTTATCCTCCCTGAATCGCTTCCACTCTCCAGGTGTGAGCTCTTTCATGGGGACATTAGTTGATAAGATTTTCTCTACCCGCAAAGCTAATTCTTTTAACTGATTGACAAACCATGCTATACAATCGTTTCCGCGATACTCATGATATTCACATAGTGATTTATCGTAGGAGCAACTTACATAATAGCCAACACTAAACGCCCGGTGATGCTGATGTTTGTTCTTTTTCTTTTCTTCATCGCTGGTTTTTTCCAAAATACACTCCAGATCTGCGTAAACGACGAAAGGAAGACGTTCTTTCCGCTGCGAGTTGGTGAAGCTTAACCACTTGTCCGTATCGCTCGGTAATCGGACTGCACAGTCGTTCATCTCACCACAATCCACCTCGTGTAATTGCAATTTTTCTTTCGTCGGGAAATAGTGTAGGCATCTGTAAATTGAAAAATATTTTATATATATGTTCAAAATACATGTAAAGTTCATTTCTCCTTTTTCACACTTACCGATCACAGATGTATATCTCGGATTTATGTTTACTCAAACTTGGGCCCACCAGACGAGAAAGATTTTTAATCCACACGTAGTGTCCGATTTTACCCTCGCAACCATTTTCCACATACAACAAGTTGACATGTTTATCCTTCTTCTTTTGAGTCACGTGAATCGGTACCACACTATCCTTCTTCATTCTATACACATTTATCGAAAGATTGTTCAACACTTCGAATTTTTTCACTTTGTTAAGTGCGACGGGGAAGCTAATGTCTGTGAAGTTGAGTACGGTGGAATAGTGAGGATATGAAGAAACGCGATCACTGTGCGCCTCTGCTGGATAGAGAGCAGCCATTACCGCCCATGCAAAACAAGCGCTGTCTCGTGATTTCACATTAACCACGGCTTTCTTCATCTGTATATCCCTCGGCAGTTTAATATAACATCCTGCACTTAAGGGTTTGTATTTGTTAATATTCACCGTCAAATTTAAAATCCGCATTAATGACCATCCACTGTCGCGTTCTTGAAATTCCTCTAGCAGTGCCAGTGTAGGCTCTACAATTCGCTGCTCATACCATGCATTCAGGTCCGATGTTCGATAAAGTTCAACATTTCGCGCGTTAATACTTTTATACGCATGTTTTTCCCCTGCAGTGAATTCACCATTGAATGCCGTATTCACTTTAACACAATCATACTGCTCAATAGAGTCCCGCACTTTTTCAATCGCTAATTCACGCGCATCCATGAGGAACAGCCGTGGATCAATGTGAGACCGATTGATAACTGCACCAGTTGACACACGATTCTTGAAAGCACTCTCCGTCTCCCGCCAGATCAATCCATTATCACTGCCCGCACCGACGTGTATGAAACGTTGACTCGTTGTATGTTTTAAACCTTCCAAACGCAAAATTTGTGCTGCTACATATTGGTGAAATCCAAGTCTCAATCGTATACGTTTAACTTGAGATTCCGCTTTTATCTTATCAATTATCTCATTACACTTCTTTTCCCACACTGTATATTCTTCTAGCGAATTAATCAACGCGGCTTGCTCATGCAAATATTTTTCTGCACCCGCAAAAGCCATATTAAAAAAAGAAGAAAAAGAGGATAGAGATGTGGGCCACAAGACAACTCGACTGAAAATGTGATAATTTTGTCGGTCCTCCGGATAAAACCTTCTTTTTTTCTCTATATCCTAAATAAGATGTTTTTCCCTGAGAGAGAGAGAGAGAGAGAGAGAGAGAGAGAGAGAGAGAGAGAGAGGGAGGGAGAGGGAGGAAAGATATGAAAACTCAGGGACAAGCGAGACCTTCGAGGGTTTTGACTATGAGATTAGAGAAAAGACATTATCGACAAGGATTTTCCGGTGGGATCGGCTAGAAAAAATGGGTTAGACCTCTAGAGATACCCAAACATCATAAAGTGGAAAATTTATCGCTTCCTGTTAAGAGTGCATTTCCTGAGTCGCCGTTGCAAGGCCCAAGCGTGTGCACATGGCGATGCAGACAAAACAAACTTTGAACTTCCTGCAGGAAGAAAAAATGTGTTGGGTCCTGGCATGAATCAACATGATACTCTTGGTTGACATATTTTTTTTCGCTGCATAGATTCTTTGAATGAGAAAAACGCTTTCACAAGATAAAAATGGAAATGCTTGGAGAGAGGGATGAGGGTGAAGACATTCCATCAAATTTCAAAAATAGTTCATAACTCTGTGAACTTTTTCTCGAGCAAGTCGTGTGACGTGCCGACGAAGCTCTTCCCACAAGCCACATTTCATTTTTCTCCGTCTTCGATAAAAATGACAAGTCAACAAGAGATTCTTTCCATCGAGGAAAACGTAAACGTGTGTGGTGACAGCGGTGTAAAACAATTTAATAACATGAATAATAAACAAGAAATTCTTCCTATCGGGGAAAACGTGAACACGTGTGGTGACAGTGGTTCGAGTCATTATCAACCACGAAAATGTAAGAGGAGTCATTATCGACCACGAAAACTTCGTCATGTGTTCGCGGAAGATCGTAAAAATGCTCTGAACGAAAAAACGAAAATTTGTGCAGTTAGTGTGTACTATCGCAGTGAACGCGGCGATAAACTTTGCGGAGTTTGCATTTTGGAAATCGGCGGAGAAATGTTTTCCTCTCTCTCCGCCATCCGAAAACATGAACGCGATTGTTACAACGCGCTCTCCCTCGGACACTGCCAGGACTGCCACAAAAGGCTATATCAACTATTAACGAGGGATATTTGTCCGGACTGCAAATAATCATCAAAATGAAAAGACGAGTAAGTATTTTTGTCTATATTTTCGTAGCTTATGAGAAATTTACTTTATAATTAAAAATTTTCTGTTTTTGGTCTGTTTCAGAAACTGCAAATCCATCATCGATTTTGGAGGAAAAAAACATATAGTCATACACATACACACACACACACACACACACACACACACACACACACACACACACAATATTTGAGTCGATAAATTTTGTATTATTCTTTTATGTGCATTATATAATTGTTTTTAAACTGAAGGGTTTCAGCATTCATTTTCATATGTTAACCTTACCATCTCTCTTCCACTCATTATCCTTCACATCTAACCATCTCTCTTCCACACACCTCGTTCCCCTCTGGGCCTAGAATCGATTCGAGTTCATTTTTCGTCAATGTCCAGGGGTCTTTCGATGGGTGGATTGCATACATACTCGCACATCTATCCATCTCGAGATCAATTTTGGAAATGAAATTGTTTTTTAAATGATATTGTTTAAAATGCTCCTCCAAGCATACATCTATTTTTCATACTTTCTCTCTCACACTCACTTATCTTCCCATCTGGTTGTCTCCCTCCATCTCTCTCTCTCTCTCTCTCTCTCTCCCACTCACTGCCCTTCCGACCGTCTCTCTTCCACACTCCCCTCTGGGCCTACTGCCGGGCCACGGCGAGGGCAGGGGAGGGGAGTGCAGTAGAAGAGCTAGGAGGCATTCTGAAGTCGCGGCGAGGGGCATGCGGCGCGGGGGCTCCGCCCCCGCACCGCATACCCCTCGCCTCCATTTGGTCCAGAACCCGCATAGCTCTTCTACTTATATCATTATCAAGGCAAACTTATTAGTTCACGTAGAAAAGTTATTTTACATCTACCCAAAAGTCGTCAATTTCAATTACTGAACACTTAAATAATATCAATTTTATAGTCAATTCGCCGTTTATTTAACAAAAAGTTTTTCTGCATTTCGCGAAAAGCAACAATAAGTTCAAAACCCACTAAAAATTGAATCGTCCCATAAAAAGTTGTTGAACGGAAAAGAAAGAAAAAGCAATATTGAACGAAATTAATTATAAACGAGCAGTACTTGACGAGTTTTTGTGGTTCGCGACTTTAAGTCAACTCGTCAAGAATTGCTCGTTTATCATTAATTTCGTTCAATATTGCTATTTCTTTCTTTTCCGTTCAACAATTTTTTACGGGACGATTCAATTTTTAGTGGGGTTTGAACTTATTGTTGCTTTTCGCGAAATGCAGAAAAACTTTTTGTTAAATAAACAGCGAATTGACTATAAGATTGATATTATTTAAGTGTTCAGTAATTGAAATTGACGACTTTTAGGTAGATGTAAAACAACTTTTTTACGTGAACTAATAAGTTTGCCTTCAAAATGATATATATTAAATTCTTGGTAAGTTTTAATCTATTCGTCTTTTTGGTGAGATATATAGATTGAATTCTTTGCAGATAAGTAATGACGATAACAGAGATATTATTTCAATTTTGCTTGCTTTGAACCCATACGACTTTTTAAGAGGGATATCAATTGCCATTTTCGCGCGGCGGTAAATAATAACTTGGCCATAATTGTGATATCACTCACATTTTTGTAGGTTTAAATCTATCACATTTCTTTTAGTGGCATATAGATCAGTTTTTTTTAACGGTATTAAAATACCATTCGTTTTTTATATATTGTGACGTGGTAATTTTGCCCACGTCACAAATTGGTTAACAATTGGCACGGCACGAGAAAGGAGCGTTTTTCGTCGCTGACGAATTGCTCTCGAGCTTATCTAGAAGGGCCAAACGCTAGCGAATTTACTGATTATTAATTTCTTTTATTTTATAATTTTTTTTATACGAGAGAGAGAGAGAGAGAGAGAGAGAGAGAGAGAGAGAGAGAGAGAGAGAGAGAGAGAGAGAGAGAGAGAGAGAGAGAGAGAGAGAGAGAGAGAGAGGGGGGGGGGAGGGGGGGGGAGAGGGAGAGAGAGAGGGGGGAGGGAGGGAGGGAGGGGGGAGGGAGAGGGAGAGGGGGAGGGGGGAGAGAGGGGGGGCGGGAGGGAGGGAGGGAGGGAGGGCGAGAGAGAGAGAGAGGGGGGGGTGGGAGGGAGGGGAGGGGGAGAGAGAGGGGGGAGGGTGGGAGGGAGGGGGGAGGGAGGGAGGGGGAGGGGGAGGGGGAGGGGGAGAGAGAGAGAGAGAGAGAGAGAGAGAGAGAGAGAGAGAGAGAGAGAGAGAGAGAGAGAGAGAGAGAGAGAGGAGAGAGAGAGAGAGAGAGAGAGAGAGAGAGAGAGAGAGAGAGAGAGGGAGGGAGGGAGGGAGAGAGAGAGAGAGAGTGGGAGGGAGGGAGGGAGGTAGGGAGGGAGGGAGGGAGAGAGTGGGAGGGAGGGAGGGAGGGAGGGAGGGAGGTAGGGAGAGGGGGCGAGAGAGGCGGAGAGGGTGGGGGAGAGAGAGAGGGAGAGGGAAGGGGGGAGAGGGAGCGAAGAGAGAGCGAGAGTCCGCAACATTCCGCCCGCACCTCATCCGTCAGATAATCAAGTATTAGACTCGTTGATTGGAAGGACACATAACTTGGCAATGGGTCGTGTAAGCTGAGTAGATGATGTTCGTAAGTCTACGACTCTGACGAGTCCGTCAGGTCCAGGATGAAGAGCTGTGACCCTTGCCAGTGGCCACATTGAGGGAGGAAATCGCTCGTCCGTGAGCAATACCATGGAGCCGACCTTGATTTCCGTTGATGGAGTTTTCCATTTTGAGATGGCCTGAAAGCGCTGTAAGCACTCCTTAGACCATCGCTCCCAGAAGATTTGGATGCGGGATATCACGAGTTGTCTTCGTGTCAATCGGTTGAGATTTTCAGTGTCCACCCTCGGCTCTGGTATGGTAGATAGAGGTTCTCCAACGAGAAAATGACCTGCTGTTAAAGCCATGAAGTCGTCAGGGTCGTCCGAGAGAGGACTCAACGGCCTTGAGTTTAAGATGGACTCAATCTGAACCAGAAGAGTTGTAAATTCCTCATAGTTCAGAATAGAGTCCCCGACAGTCCGTTTGAGATGATACTTAACGGATTTGACCGCTGCTTCCCATTTGCCGCCGAAATGAGGAGTTACCGGAGGGTTGAAAATCCATCTGGTTCCTTGAGCTGAGAGCATCGCCGCGAGATGTCGAGCTTCGCTCGAGGCCTGATCGAATAGTTGTTGTAGTTGTCGGTCTGCTCCGACCAGAGTTGTCCCTCGATCACTCATCAACGTAGTACAGATTCCACGTCGTCCGGTAAAGCGTTTGTACGCTGCGATGAAGGCGTCTGAGGTATAATCCGTAACGAGCTCTAGGTGAACCGCTGATGTTGAGAAGCATACAAAGGCTGCTATATAACCCTTGTAAGATTTGGCCGTTCTACCTCTCCATGTCTTGATGGTGTATGGTCCCGCATAATCTACTCCTGAGTGTAGAAATGGTCGAGACGGAGTAACCCGTGAGGCAGGGAGCTGAGACATGAGTTGTTGAGCGCGCGTCCCGCGCTGTCGTGCACAGACCACACCGTTGAGTATGCATGATCGCACGACTGAGCGTCCGCCGATAACCCAATACCGCTGTCGGAGATAAGCCAGAGTGAGTTGAGTTCCGCCATGCAATGTGCGTTGATGAGCTTCTCGTATAACGAGATTAGTGAGCCTTGATTTCCTTGGAATGATAGAGGGCTGTTTCTCCTCGAAGTCGAGCTCTGAGTGCTTGAGTCGACCTCCGAGGCAAAGGATACCTTGATCATCGATGAAAGGCGTTAACCGCGACAGAGGATCTGAATTTGGTAATGTCAATCCTTGTTGAAGTAGCTTGAAGCACGTCCTGAAATGTTGTTGTTGAATAGTCTTAATCCAGAAGAGTCTTGCTTCCTCGAGTTCTTGTATATCAAGAACGGGAGTGTCAAAGCTCTTCAGTCCTCTAAGCCGTTGAATGGAGCGATAAACCGTGGCTGTTACCTGAAGTAACTTAGATAGTCTGGAGTATTTTCCCAGTAATTCCCAAGAGGTGTCCGGTGAGGTGGAAGCCGCTACTCTGGTGGTACAGGAGGTTAGCGGTTTTGCTTCAAGTACGGTTGCCGGAGGAGTACCGAGTGATGATAGTGGCCATTGTTGTGAGGGTAGGACTAACCATGACGGTCCCGTCCACCATAAGGCATGATTGATCAACTCGTGGGTTGTAATTCCACGCGAAGCGCAATCTGCCGGAGTTTCTGTTCCGTTGATATGGCGCCACTCACCGTTAGGTACATTTGAGTGGATTTTGGCGACGCGGTTCCTCACGAACTCCTTCCAGCGTGAGGGGTGACTGTTGATCCACGCAAGAGCCACCGAAGAATCTGTCCAGAGGTAGAGTTGTATTGTCTCCACCTCTAGCATCCTCTTAGCGTAGGCCACCAGTTGAGAGAGAAGGAGTGCAGCGCTGAGCTCCAATCGAGGAATAGTCATTCGTTTGATTGGAGCAACCTTAGTTTTCGCACAGATCAGTGTGATGGTAGGAGCTTGATCTTCGTGATCTACCCGAAGGTAGACTGCTGCACCCATAGCCAGAGTTGATGCGTCAGCGAATCCGTGTAGTTGCAAATTCGGTTTCCTTGATGTGTACTGGAGCCAACGAGGTATAACCAATGTTTCCAGCTGGGAGAGCTCCCGACGAAACTCTTCCCAACGTTCAACGATGTTAGGTGGGAGTGGTTCATCCCAACTAACCTTGAGTAGCCACAACTCTTGGATGAGAATCTTGGCTCTGATTGTAACTGGCGATACGAATCCGAGTGGATCGTACACCTGAGAAATTTCAGACAGGATTGATCGCTTGGTGAGCGTGGACGATGTGAAGGCCTTTGCCTTGTATCGAAGCGTATCCGTTGCTGTATGCCAACACATTCCGAGCACGCTTACCGCAGATTCTTCGAGTCATACCGTGGAGTCCGAGATCATCTGTAATCCCAATTGTTGAAGTACCTGTGGGTAATTACTGCTCCACTTCTGCAATGGGAAGCCGCCCGCATTGCATATCCCGATGAGGTCCTTGATGGTTCGCTTGAGATCAAATTCTGTGTCTGACCCTCCGAATATGTCGTCCACATAGCGACCACGGGCGAGCGATGGGATTGCTCTTGGAAAACGTGAACCTTCGTCCTCAACTAGCTGTTGGAGAACTCGTAAAGCTAGCCAAGGAGCAGAGGTCAACCCGTAGGTCACGGTGGTGAGGAGATAGGTGACGAGTCGGTCATTCTTGTCCATCCAGAGAATTCTTTGATAATCCCAATCATCCTGATGCACTTTGATTTGACGAAACATTTTGACAATGTCCGTGCCGAAGATCCAACGATGCCTACGTAGCCACGTCAGTACATCCGAAGCGTCAACCTGCAGTTTGCCGCCCGCGTGCAGTACCTCATTAAGAGATATCCCTGACGAGGTTCTACTTGACCCGTTGTACACCACCCGGAGTTTGGTGGTCACGCTATCTTCCTTGAGAACGCCATGATGATACGACCGGTGTCTTGGGTTCTGATGGTTTCAAGACTTCCTCCATATGGCCCAGAGATTCGTATTCCTTAAGGAATATAGTATACAGCTGTTTGAGTCCTTGATCAGTTGACAACCGTCGCATTACCCTCCGGAGGCAACGCAAGGCGGTGTTCTTGCTCTCCCCGAGCAAGGTGATTGAATCCTTGAATAGTAACCGGACGATGTAACGCCCGGAGGAATCTCTTGAGTGTGTTTGCCTGAAGTGCTCTTCACACCTCAACTCGTCTGGGCTCAGTTCTGAACCTCGAGTGGCCGGAACTTCTTCCTGAACCCAAAATCTCGTTAATAGATCCATTAGCTGACTTTCCGGTCATAAAACCACTGTCGTGGATGATACCCGAGGACCATAGGTCTTGCTTTCTACGGGTCCAGAGACGATCCATCCAAAAATTGTTGTTTGGGCGATGAGATTAGACGAGACTGGCCTTACTAGTTGAGGTTCGATGAGCTGTCCGTACGAGTCTGCACCGATGACCGCGTCGATGCTTCCTTGAGTGAGAAAGGCGGGATCAAATAACTGAAGATTTTTGAATAAGTAGCGTGATGATGATGATTGATTCTCGAAGGAGGGCAGAGTGGTAGTGAGTTTCTTGAGAATATACATCGCCAGATGAATTGCTTGATCGCTAAACAGAGATTGGAGCTTGAGGGCTACCACACCCTTGGTCGCTCCTGCCTGGCAACCGCCGATTCCGATGAGAGGAACAGCTGCCGCTGTCCTTTTCAGGCCGAATTGCTGAACCGTTCGCTCAGAGATGAACGACAATTTAGACCCTTGATCGATGAGAATCCTGATTGTCTGGCGTGTTCCTTGAGGTCCGATTGCCACGGCACGGGCAGTGGCTAATATCACAGCCACCGGAGACCCGTCTGCGCAGTGTCTTGATAATGCAACGACTGAGGATGATTCTTTTCCTTCCGACGGTGCTGTCGAGCAACCAGGAGGTCCTTGAGGTTCGCTGTCAGTGGGTACTGTGAGCACCACTCGGGCGATTCCTGTAGATCAGTGTACTTTGAGTCGTTACAGCCTTGAGAATTGCCTTAGACCCGCTAGGGTTTCCTTTTTGAGTCAGCCTGCTTACCCGCACCCGATGTTGAGGGTTGCGGCGAGTTGGGTGAGTTATCCTTGATTGCTGACGCGCTCGTCACACGATCTCCATGTGGTCCTTGATGTATCAGCGTATGATGCTTCCCTTGA
The DNA here is from genome assembly GCA_963989365.1 of Rhimphoctona megacephalus. Classification (NCBI taxonomy): domain Eukaryota; kingdom Metazoa; phylum Arthropoda; class Insecta; order Hymenoptera; family Ichneumonidae; genus Rhimphoctona; species Rhimphoctona megacephalus. The sequence goes on from OZ022419.1 coordinate 5,043,949, forward strand.
CACTTCTGGCATCGTTTTGCGGATCGACAATTATTGGCACTGTGAGGACCTAGACAATTATAGCACAGTCCTTTCGTCTCCACTAGTGACCGTCGCTCAGCTGGAGTTGTGTCGAGGAATTTCGCACATGCGACGATATAGCGCCGACCCTTGCAGCACGAGCAGTTCTCGCGGACTGAGAGAGGCGTTGATGATGTGGACTGAGACTTCGCCGTGCTCGAGGTTTGATGGACTCGGGCAGGTCGGTGTGAGCTGGCGCTTGATGATCGTGAGGATGGAGCCTCCCGTTCTGCATTCTCTAAACCCCGTGCGCGAGAGGTTAGAAAATCTAAGAACTCATTAAGGGAAGGTACCTCTCATCGGATGCCAAGCGTCACTTCCCAGTTTTCCCGGGTGTCCGGGTCCAACAATCGGCAGAGCAGATGGAGAACGATGCAGTCCCAATGCTCTACTGGTTGTTGTAATGCCTTGAGCGCGTCAAGTGCCTGTCCGGTCGTGAGCCGTTTGTTCTCGTAACGAGCCGTGAGGGTTCTCCAGGCGAGATCGTAATTTTCGTCTGCCACCTCGACATTCGCTAGAAGCGCTTCGGCTTCACCACGGAGAGCACCCTTGAGACGGATCAGTTTTTCCGCGTTGCCGATGTCCGTCCTAGCGCCGATTACACTTTGAAACACATCCGAGAACCGTTTCCAGTCCGAGTAATTACCGCTGAATTCTGGCGCGGGAATGCGCGGCAGTGCACCTGGATGACTGGTCGTGGGAGTGTGAGTTGGCGCCCTATTCCCCGTGAGTTGAGCCTTGAGGTGTACGTAAACGCGTTTCGCGCTTGCGTACGCTTGATAACAATGCGTGTAGGTATTGTTAAGCAGGTAGGGGTGCTTGAAGAAGGAGGGAGTGTGAAGTTCTCCCAGTCGGTCGTGACCACGACGGAATTGATTCCAATTATCATCTAAGAAGTCGATTTTTAAGTCGACTTCGTCGAGAGACAAATCCGTGAGTGACCGACCCCGATCAGCTTGAGCTTCAGCCAAAGCGGTTTTAATGAGATCGACCTTGACAAGTTGAGCACACACCCTGAATTCTCGTAGGTTGGCGTTTGTCTTTGAGTCCCGTGTGTTCGGCGAGGCTGACCTTGATGTCGGATTAGACCGTGATACTCCCGGTTCTGAAGGAGGAGGCACTTGTAGACCTGAAAGGTCCTCATTTGCTTTGAGGAAGTTGTCCTCATTGTCCGGGTTCGGACCCTGAGCACCTTCGTTGAGCTGTTCCTTGGTGATTTTATCCTCTGCCATCGTGAGAATTCAATCAAGATACCGAGGATATGGAGATCAGATGGTAATACCTGACTTCGTTCAAGAAACGCGCGAGAAAGCCTAAAATATCGTAAAAATACGAAAGCGTCCTTGAGCACGCACGAGAAATTCGCGAGATCAAACGAAAGTTCGTAAAAATACGACAGCGTCCTTGAGCGCGCACTGAAACTCGCGAGATAAACGAAAATTCGTAAAAGTATGACAGCGTCCTTGAGCGCGCACGTGAAACTCGCGAGATAAATCCAAAATTCGTAGAAATACGAAAGCGTCCTTGAGCGCACACGCGAACTCGCGAAAACCCGATAAATCGTAATAAAATCCGAAGACTCCTCGATGCTACACTCATTAAGCCGCGATGTATAGAGGTTCGCACACGCGAACACTTGTGATCGAGATAACGACTTGATGGTAAACAAGTGAAATGTCACTTACCCCTTGAGACTTATCCTCTGAGTGTTACCGACCGCGTTTCCTTACCGACGGTCCAACCGTTCGTTGAGAGAGGAGTCGTGAGCCAGCGAGAACCAGCCGAGTACGCGTGCACTGGCACGAGCTTGTAAGACACGTGCGTTCGCGCGCGTTCGACGAGACCCCAAGGCCGGATTTGTTTTGATTTACCCCCGAGCGATCGAACTCTCTTTGTTCAAGAGCTAGACCCTTGAGATTCGAGAATATTCGAGAAACCGTTATACTTATCCGTTCTCGAACTCGTGAACCCTGAGAGGGGCGCGACTTCCTTGATTTTCACCGAAATTTTCACTTTTTTAAGCACTTTTTCACACAACTAATCCGGCTCGAAGGACCAAAATGTTGAAGATAGCCTTGAGAAGTTGGTGAGGATGTTTAAGGAAAATGCAAAGTCTAGCTTAAAAGGAGATTCGGTGGAGGGAGAACGATCTCCGGGAGATCGACTCACCGGAAATAATCAAGAGACGCGGTAGCGGCTCGACGCCAAGTATTAAAAGAAAAAGCCAGCGCGAGGCCTACCGCACTCTTATATACGCGAATATGCCGGTTTTATGACGTCACGGCGTTTTCAAACCGTTCTGACGTACGGACCGTTTGATCAAAAAATCTGAATATTGGTGACGATTTTTTTTCGATTTTTCTCTTTCTATTGCTCTTTGTTGCAAGTAAATCCGTCCAGCCAATCTTGGGATATGATGATTTAGCGACATAAAATCGAACATTCTGGGATACTGTGCTTTTCTTAGGATTCTTAGGATCAGACAGGTATAAGTCACGCTCGAATGGGCGAGACATACGCCCTTTTAACGATAATCTACATTTCTCTACTGTCCGTCACGCTGCCCACTGAACGAGGCTACCCTCTCTCCTTGCGCGCCGCTGAGTGAGAGAGACAGCGCGATAAACCTCGTCCCCTCTCTCTCGCTTGTATAGCGTGCTTTCTCTTTCCCGCTGTTTCGCGCGCTCTATATATATATATATGCCGGCCGAAATCGTAAAATTTGGAGCCGCACTAAAAATTCGATTGCTTTGCCAAAAAAGTAGATATTCCAATTTTGCAAACAAGGTTTTGAAGAGGACATATACAGCTTCATTCTGGGTTATTTAAATACTTTTACGATTTTTTTCGGACCTTGTATACATTTTTGAACATGGTCGTTTTTCACTTTTTTTTCAGTTGTTTAAAATTCGTTTAAATTACATGAATTAAATAATACGCGTAGCATTTCTTCCTGTACTTCCTGTATGCACTAACTATCGAGTCGCTACCGCGTCTCTTGATATGTATATACATGAGAAATAAACCACATGTAATAATATAACCCATGTAATAATTAAAATATTAATATATAATACATGATATCGCGTGTCATTGACAATGAGTAAGAGTAAAAAAAAAAAATAGAGCCGCGCGCGTTTTATTTCTTTCTCATTTGTTTTCAATAAATAATGAATGAAAATATCGTATGTTTTCTGTATCGCGCGCTCTAACACTGTATTATTCTTTATTTTTTACTAAAAAAAAAAATGAAGTTTTTGTATAAATTTTTCTACAAATATAAGGATGACATTTATATGTCGATCAGTATAATTTTGGACACGTTTTGTCACCGCTGTGTAATCTCGCTGAATGCCAGTCAATCATCTTCGTAGATACTTGAGATGGCTGCTCCCCCGCGAGACCGTCAGCGCGCGTATTTTGTAGTAATATGCGATAAAATGTGAGGGAAACATAATTTTTTTAATTTTCGTCTTGAATTTAAATTTTATTATTAACTCTGTTTAAGTTATATTAATTTGAATATGAGTGAAGTTTCAGTGCAAGTATAGTGATTCCGAAAAAATTGTGTCCTGTCTTCAGATTTTCCATCAGCTGTCGCTTTTAGTTTTTGACACATCCTTATTGTTTTGTCCACCCTTTCTGTACCCTGAATTATCATTTTTTTATTCAAATCAAGAGACGCGGTAGCGGCTCAACACCAAGTACTAAAGGAAAAAGTCAGCGCGAGCCCTGCCGCACTTTTATATACGCGAATATGCCGGTTTTATGACGTCATAGCGTTTTTAAATCGCTCTCACGGACGAACCGTTTGAGTAAAAAATCTGAATATTTGTGACGATTTTTTTTAGATTTTTCTCTTTATATTGGTCCTTGTTGTAAGTAGATCCGTTTAGCCAATCTTGAGATATGATAATTTAATGAATTAAAATCGAATGTTTCGGGATAATCTGTCTTCCTGGAGACAAACGGGCGTAAGTCACGCTTGAATAGGTGAGACACATGTCCTTTTGATAAGAATCTACATTTCTCTGCTTTCCGTCACCCAGTCCCGCTGAACGAGGCTTATACCCCCTTTTATCGCGCGCCGCTGAGTGATAGAGACAGCGCGCGAATCTTCGTCCCCTCTCTCTCGCTCGTAGCGCGCTCACTCTCTTTCTCATTATTGTTATTTCTGTTATTTTAGTTAGTTTAGTATTTTGGTTTCTGTTATTTTTTTTATAAAAAAAACTATTATTTTTTGAGAAATTTTAAGCATATTTTAAGTGTGATCGTAGGGAAATCATTCGTTGTATATTATTATTATTATTAAAATATCGATTTTTTTTACAGTCTACTATCTATAGCTCCTTGAAAACTCGAACAAAGCGAATCGTCTAGGAGGTTAACATTTTTGTTCTGAAATGTACTTTGTTTAAAACTATATGAAAAATTATTCGAAGTTTACATCACCTACCTTTTTTTATCCTAAGATAAAATAACCTTTTTTCATAGCGCTTGTATTAATTAATTTGTTTCTTCAATGTTTGTACGGAAGCATAATTCAATTAATAAATTTTAAGCGAAGTACAAATATGAGAAAATAGCTAGTTCTATTTTTCGAATTGTTAATTTTAATAAACATTTTTGTTGTTGATTAGACTAATATTTCCCCACGATTATACTAGTCTTGAAATGCATTGAATGAATAATAGTTTCCTATGAAAATTTAACAGCAAAATTAAAAGGGACTATCGCTGCGGGAAAAAAACATTTTTTGCTTGTAATTTAAAAATTGATTTACATAATCTTTAAACAATTGTTAACATATTTTTCAATGAAAGCATCTGTCAAAACGAAAAATTTGACCCACTTATCCATTCGGTTTGTATGATTTTTCAGAGATTGGTGCATGATTAATAGTAAAAAAAATCCACAGTTCAATTATAAAAAATACAACGAACGATTTCCCCATCATCAAAGTTTTTGATGAAAATGGAAGTAGTTTTTGATAAAAATTCAAGAGTAATATCGAAGGGGGTTGACACTGTGGAGAAAAACATTTTACGCTTAGAATTTGAAAAATTGTTGTATGTAATACTTTGGAAAGGTATTAAAAATGTACGCCAAATATTAAAAAATTGTAACCTTAGTTGTCAAATGACCACCTTACATCCGGATATTACATTGCAAAAAAATTGATTTTCTTTATAACTATCATTTTCTTTCTATTTCATTGTTAAAACTTGTTTTCCTCGTATAATACTCATTTAGCAGTGTTTGTGCGTCAGTGATGGAAGAAATTACTGTTTAGCTCTGCGATTGGTTTTTGTCATATGAAGGAAGTTACTCAACTTATGTCAAAAAAATCTGATTAATCATTGTTCCCGAATGAGAATTTTTTTTACCTCTATAAGACAGTTGGTGAGTATGGCCGTTTTTCAAAAAGAAGTGAAATCAATCGCAAAAAACTTTAAAAAAGAACGCCAAGTATTAAAAGACGCGACCTTAGTTATAAAATAACCATTCAATATTTTTTTTGTTATTATATTACAATTTTTACACCTCGAAAAAACCAAACAAAAAATGTTTATACTTAATTTCCAAAAAAATAAGTAAATATCAACATCCATTTCTCTTCCGTAATACTGAAAAGGGTACTTCACCCCAAAGACAATGAACAAACATACTAGAAAAATTTTGGCATTCATTATCGAATAAAAACCTATTTACATGTTTTATTTTGTTTTTGTCTTGATATGTGATGAGTACATAGAAAAAAGATCTAGTTGTAAATTGTTGCCGATGATTGAAAAAAAAATGAAATCATTTCAACGTAGCCAAAAATGGTGAATGAATTACGAGTTTCGGAATGGAATCATGTACATCTTGAAGATTGACCTGCTAGAGGTTTTTGTCACCTCAAGGGCTTCAAAAAAATTTCTGCGGATATAAAGAAAATGTTATTCTGCTTTTAAGCTCGCTAAGCACTAAGAATGTACAACACAATTCCACAGAGAATAATACAAAAAACAATTACATATAAATGCGCAAATACGTGTACAAATGCACGTGTTGTATTTACACGTATGTACCGCACTAATTCACTGCAAATACTACACACAAACTTGGCGTGCGTGGTTTTCAAATTACAGCTCGAGAAGACACAGTTGATTAAATATGCTATCCAAATCAATATTCAACCAGTTCTTCTATCAATAGTGAAAGAAGTCCGATCCGTGGATAGAACCGGAGAGTACCGATTAATGATTTGATCAACGAAATACATGACTAGGTTGTACAGATTAGGAATGAAAATGGATGAAAAGGACGAATGGATAATAAAATGAGATGAACTGTAAAGATGGATGAATGAAATGGATGAACAGTAGACAGTTGAACAGTATATATCGATGAACGAATCGAATAATTGAATCGATGAAATGATGAATGGATGTGATGAATGGAGAGTTGGATTGTACAAATAAAAGAAATGGCAAAATAAGATAAATGGATCGATGAACGGGATGCATTTATGAATGGACTGGCCCACCGGCTGAATAGAATCGATTCATTGATCGATGATTGATTGAGTTCAGTGAATAAAATAATGGATCGAATCGTCAGACGGATAGAAAAAAATGAATGGATGGGATGACGGAATAAGATGTACGCACGGAACTTGAACCGCTTATACGTCTTAATTCTGAACTCATCTATCCGTTATAACGTATACTCATTTTTTGAACGTACAGACAGACGATTAGATAGGCTACATGAATAGATGGTTAGGATGAACGAAGAAATAAATAGGCGAGTAAATGAATTCATGGGTGGACTTTATGCCATAAGCAAACTGTAGAATTTTCAACACACTTTAAAACATGTAGAAATCGGCTACAACGAATCTATAGTTTGCTTATGGCGTTAAGCACAGAAGACACTCAATGTGTGTTTGAATAACACACTTGGTTTTTACAGTGATTTGAATTCGCTCAATATACAGATTAGGGTGTCCGTTATTTACGAAGTTGATTATTTTTCTTGCGACGCCCTCCAAATATTTAGTTTATCGTCTGAAAAAAAATATGAGACCATTATAAGCCCTTAATATTCATAATAAACCTTACCCCAAAGACGATACATTTTCCATTTAAATTACGTTGGATTTTGTTACTTTTTACAATTATTTTTTTCTTTCTTGGACATCTTATTTCACAGTAATGGCAAACTCATATCCTTGTAAAGAATCGAATGCTCTAAAAAAAAGGTCTCTTAAAATTTTTCGATAAATTTACTCCTTCAAAAGTTATTCAAAATTGAAGTTGACCTCTGGATAAATTGTGGGTGAATTCTTAAAGTTTTGTACTTTTACGGCAAAATTATAATTATTTTCATGAAATTTAGTTGTTTAATCTAAAAAATATATAATTTGTACAATGTTATTGTAAAAAAATGTTGAAACATGGAAAATAATTGATTGTATGGGTCTAATTATTTTGTTAACAAAGATCGCGTTAATTTTTAATAAACAAGACAAAAACAATAATTTTTCGATGTTTTAGTTCGCCTTGTAAACGGTTGGCGTCGTTATTGTCGTGCTCCGCGGCTTGTTTCGGGCCTTTGTATCCCTTGTCAATATGGCCGCCGCCTGCCAACAGTGGCGCAGTCGCGCGTTCGGGAAAAAGATCGCGCGTATCGCGAAGTATTTTTGGGGTTAGGTTCGGGTTTTGTTCAGTCGCGTCGGTTTGAGGAGTTTAAGCCACAATACATTAAAAATTGTTTTTTATGTAATAAAAACTTGTTATTTGTATAATACCTGAATTCAGAGTCACTACGATTCTTAATACAGAAATAAACACTTGAAAGTTCAATTTACATTGGATATCAGAATTAACTTAAAATTCTATTAGTGTTCTAACCTATAAAAAATTTAATTAGCCTAATTTTTAATGATGAGTGGTACTCAATCAATGGATCTTAGACGAAATATATTTCTCATTGGAAAAACGATCAGTTCACTTAATAGCAAAAAGTTACCAACAAATAAAGAAGTTCTGCAACTCCTATATCATCACTCAAAAAATCTCAACAAATCGATCGATATTAGCTGTGCGATTGTTATACGTGAAGTTATAGGGATTTGGAGTGAAGCAGCGATTCCAACTCAGATTAAATCACGTTGTATAAATAAATTAAAAAATCTTCACGCAGAATATAAAAACGTGCAAAAACATGTAGACCGAAAAAATAAAACCAAAGAGGAAGCTTTGTCAAATAAACTTGAAAAATTATTTGATATTGCTCACGGCAATGTTTTTGAAATGATTGACGAGAAGAGAAAACAATTTTTGATTGATCAAAGATCTCAACGGATTTTTCATCTAAATGTCGCTACAACAGATGATAAATCATCACAAGAAGCTGGTAATTCAAATGAAAACTAATTAATTAAATTAATTATGGCTTATTTAAATCTATAAATACTAAATTAAATATTTAATTATAGCTGAGATTCCTTTATCTTTTGAAAATAATCCTGAGAATCGACAAACTAATGATGAACACGGAAATACAACTCCAGCTGATACTTTTACAACAAATCATCTTGTGAAAAGTGAAAAGGATCAAACTTCTGGTAAGATAGAAATATAATTGTTTTCCTTCTAAAAATATTAGTTTTTATTTTTTGGAAAACGTAAAATTCTAAAACTGAAGTGTTCAAATGTAAAATTCTAAAATTCTAAAGTGTTCGACACTTGCAATTTTTATGATAGGATATTTAAAAAATGTGTAAGTCCATGACGTTTAAATAATTTTACTTCTTAGATATCGATACACTGGGCTCTTCACGAACTGTGAGTGGAATCAAATCTAATGGAGAAACTTTGAGCAACTCTCAATCAACATCAGTGTCGGAGTTTGAGGGAACTGGAAGATATTATGAACGAAAAAATATCAGAGGAACTACTAATATTTTCACCGATGATATTGTTGCAGCCTTTGACAGTTGTAAAATTTCTTACCGAGGATCGGTTCGCCTTGTCTCAGCTTTGGCACCAGCCCTAGGAGTTAATCCCCGCGATCTAATTTTAAATAAAAGTTCTTATCATGCGTTGCGATCTAAGATAAGGAAAAAAATGGCTGAAAATATTAAAATACTTTTTGATGAAACTGAAGTCGATGCCGGAGTCATACATTGGGATGGGAAATTAATCCCAGACAGTATGACTTCGAAACGCGTTGAAAGACTTCCTATTCTAATTAGTTTCAATGGACAGGAAAAACTTCTTGGGGTACCTGCATTGTCAGATGGAAATGGTTCTACTCAAGCTGAGGAAATCTATAATACGATTTGCGAGTGGGGATTGAATATGGCTGTCAAAGTGCTTTGTTGTGATACCACAAACTCGAATTTGGGCTGTAGAAAAGGAGCTGCTGTGATTCTTGAAAGTAAACTCGAGACGGAGTTATTGTACCTTCCTTGTAGGCATCATATTTATGAATTGGTGTTATCTTGTGTTTACTCCATGAAAATGCCAGGCACAACTGGACCCAATGTAGAACTGTTCAAAAATTTTCAAAGTCAGTGGGATTCTATTGATAAAAAAAAATATAAATTTGTACAAAAAAACAGATTTAAAAAAGTGTTAAGAGATAAAATACCGGAAATAAGTGCAAAAATCGATGAGTTCTTGAATACTAGTTTACCTCGTGATGATTATAAAGAACTATTAGAATTGAGCAAAATATTTTTAGGCACGATGGATGTTGAGGAAATCAAATTTTATAAACCGGGGGCATTCCATCACGCTCGATGGATGTCCAAAGCAATTTATAGTTTAAAAATGTATATTTTCCGAGACAGTTTCAAATTAAGCGCTGAAGATGAAAAAAGTCTTCAAGAAATTTCATTATTTATCGTTTTTTTGTATGTTCCATGTTGGTACTCTGCACCGTTAGCTGCAGCTGCACCAAATCAAGACCTTGAATTTATCAAATCTGTTTACAACTATAAAACGATCGATAAAAATTTATCGCATGCAGTTCTTGAAAAATTTAGAAACCATTTATGGTATTTGAGTCCTGAAGCAGCGGCCTTATCATTCTTCGATAAAAATATATCTTTTAGCATCAGGCAAAAAATGGTCGAGGCTTTAAAGTTGAGTGATGAACAGTTTGATACTCCTAAGCGCTTCATCTTTAATCTGGATGATTTTAAATGGTTTACAAATAAAACTATTGATAATTTTATAAATGCTAATTCTTTAGAATTTTTCAAAAGGTTTGATATTGATACAAGCTTTCTGCAGTTAGACAGTAGTGAATGGTTAAAGGATCCTGGATATTTAAAAGGCTTAGAAATTGTAAAACATTTAACGGGACAGACCTAGTTAGAATTTTCGAAAAATCGATTTTTTTTAATTTCATTTTCAAAAAGTAGAATCTCTTACGAACATTTTCCGCCCAGGTAAATGTAAATCGGACCATTATTCGCCGAAATACAAGACTTTGTAGCACGTCGTGTCTGAGCCATGCAAACCGTACTCAAAACTTTAAATGCGTTTTTCTCGAAACCATGTTTTTGAAGTCGGTGATCACTGTAGCTCGAGAACGGCTTTACCGATCGGGTTGAAATTTATATCACTTCTTCTATACATGGTAGTCCTCCATATGAACGAAGGATTTTTTTTTTGGATAATTATTTTTATTTTTAATAGCAAAAAATGGAACTGATATTTTGGTCAAAAAAACACTTTTGACTTTTAACGGCCGCCATTTTGTGAAAAATGGAAATTTTTCAAAACCCTTCGTTCAACCGGAGCATTATATCATTAACTAAAAATCCCCTCCGTTTTTTTTGTTTCAGATGAGCCGTTGCAGCGTGAGCTTGATCACCGCAAACCGTGTTTTTTTTTGCAGCGTCCTCGGCAATTGACGGTCACCAGCTTATTTCGATATGTATTGCGTTGAAAAAATTGCAACATATACATTACATATGTATCTTTTAAACGGAAGAACTTTTGTTGTGAATTATTTTATCGTTTGACCAAAAAAAAATCGGAAAAAGGCCTTTTTTTTGACGTTCCAACTAGGTCTGTCCCGTTAAGAGTAGTTAACGATACTGTAGAAAGAGCGGTTAAATTGACCGAAGAATACGTTAATATTTTAGCTAGAAGTGAAGATGAAAAACAATACGTAATTCAGGTTGTAAGCGAGTATAAAAAACAATATCGAAATGTAACTAAAGAGTGTTTAATAAAATAAATCAGGTATATTCAAGTGATAGAAATTTCATTCGACTTGAAAATTTTTCAATTTCTTACCTTAGCACCATCAGAATTATATATTTTTTGGAATAAACAACTGAATTTCATGAAAATAATCATAATTTTACCGTAAAAGTACAAATCTTTAAGAATTTACCCAGAATTTATCCAGAGGTCAACTTCAATTTTGAATAACGTTTGAAGGAGTAAATTTATCGAAAAATTTTAAGAGACCTTTTTTTTAGAGCGTTCGATTCTTTACAAGGATATGAGTTTGTCATTACTGTGAATTAAGATGTCCATGAAAGAAAAAAATAATCGTGAAAGGTAGTAAAATCCCACGTAATTTAAATGGAAAATGTATCGTGTTTGGGTCAAGGTTTATTATGAATATTAAGGGTTTATAATGGTTTGATATTTTCTTTTAGATGATAAAATAAATATTTGGAGGGCGTCGCCAGAAAAATAATCAACTTCGTTAATAACGGACACCCTAATACAGATGGATGGAGCGTTCCTTCGCCGAGCTGTAATTTGAAAACCATGCACGCCAAGTTTGTGTGTAGTATTTGCAGTGAATTAGTGCGGTACATACGTGTAAATACAACACGTGCATTTGTACACGTATTTGCGCATTTATATGTAATTGTTTATTGTATTATTCTCTGTGGAATTGTGTTGTACATTCTTAGTGCTTAGCGAGCTTAAAAGCAGAATAACATTTTCTTTATATCCGCAGAATTTTTTTTGAAGCCCTTGAGGTGACAAAAACCTCTAGCAGGTCAATCTTCAAGATGTACATGATTCCATTCCGAAACTCGTAATTCATTCACTATTCTTGGCTACGTTGAAATGATTTCATTTTTTTTTCAATCATCGGCAACAATTTACAACTAGATCTTTTTTCTATGTACTCATCACATATCAAGACAAAAACAAAATAAAACATGTAAATAGGTTTTTATTCGATAATGAATGCCAAAATTTTTCTAGTATGTTTGTTCATTGTCTTTGGGGTGAAGTACCCTTTTCAGTATTACGGAAGAGAAATGGATGTTGATATTCACTTATTTTTTTGGAAATTAAGTATAAACATTTTTTGTTTGGTTTTTTCGAGGTGTAAAAATTGTAATATAATAACAAAAAAAATATTGAATGGTTATTTTATAACTAAGGTCGCGTCTTTTAATACTTGGCGTTCTTTTTTTACTTTTTTAATGTTTTTTGCGATTGATGTCTTTATACCGCGGAATTGAGGTTTAGCTTGATTCTTTATTAGTCAGAGGTTATTTTACAATAACTGAGTCAATGATAATTAATGTTGATGTACCGAGATTATACGCGAGGATGTATCCGTTAGAAAAGAGAGACCGTGAGGATGTATCCGTTAGCGAACGACCCGATGCTCTTTTCTCCGTATATCGATTAATACTGAAAGCCGGTCGATAGACCGTTGTTAGAGAATAGAAAGTAGGGGGAAATAGAGAGCACCGACGCGCCCTTCGATAGCGTATAGATCGTTGATCAATAGAGGGTTCGCGGGGGAATTGGTAGATGGCATGAGCTGTCCCAAATTGCGCTCCGTCCGCAACAGAAACAGAGAGTGGGAGAGGGAGAGATAGAGAGAGAAAGAGAGAGAGATGGAGGGGGTAGGGAGGGAGAGAGAGCGAGAGAGAGCGAGAGTTAGCGAGTGAGAGTGAGAGAGAGCAAGAAAGAGTGAGAGAGAGAGCGAGAAAGAGCGAGAGAGAGAGAGAGATACAGAGAAAGAGAGGGAGGGAGGGAGGGAAAGGGAGAGAGGGAGAGAGAGAGAGAGGGAGAGGGAGAGCGCGAGAGAGCGAGAGAGCGAGAGAGCGATAGAGTGAGAGAGCGAGAGAGCAAGAGAGCGAGAGACCGAGAGCGCGAGAGAGAGAGAGAGAATTTAGGGTTGTTTGGATTTGTTTAGGGTTGTTTGGGTCTATTTGCGTTTGTTTGGGTTTGTTTGGGTTTGTTTGGGTTCGAACCCATAGAAACCCAAACAAACTCAAACAAACCCAAACAACCCTAAACAAACCCAAGCAAACCTAAACTCTCGCTCTCTCTCTCTCTCCCCCTCTCTCCATCTCTCTCCCTCTCCCCCCTCTCTCCATCTCTCTCCCTCTCCCCCCTCTCTCCATCTCTCTCCCTCACCCCCTCTCTCCCCTCTTGTATATATTTTATGCGAATTGATTTCGGAATGCGTACATGCGATGCTACGTTGCAATAACCTACTGATGTTTTTTTTCTCATAACGAAAAAAATGGTTCGCGGTAGTGACAGTGGGAGTACCATGACACTTTCACAAATTATCAGTGAAAATTAAATGTAGTTTAACTTTGATATCGCTTTGCGTGAAAACAAATAAAATTGATCCAGGATTTTTTTTTGTAAAAAAAAACCGGTTTCGCTGAAAGAAAATTCAACACGATGCATCATTCAAAAATAACAATAACAGGGTTTTTTTGGAAAAAGTGAACAAATTTTCTAAAATGAATTATTTTTCAGACAGCTTTGCATTCCCTGACGATTATAGAGATTTTCGATTCCATTTTACTAATCAGTATTCGCTAAAATAGTATATGCTTTTACCATTTTACTGTTTGTTCCACTCAGTTTTATTATTCACAACTTCATCATTTTACTATTTTCACTATTTTTGGAGCAAAGTACTGTCGTCTTTCTCAAAAAAGGAGGGATATCCCTAGAAAAAACTTTTAAAAAGTAAAAAAAGGACGCCAAGTATTAATAAGTAGCGACCTTATTTATAAAATGTCTACTCTATACTATATATAGTATAGAGTATACATATATAGAGTATATATGTATACTCTATACTGTGTATATATATTATAGTATGTATATATACTATCACATATATGTGTTATATATGTTATAGTATATATACATAGTTATATATACTATGTGTGTGTGTGTGTGTGTGTGTAACGTGATAACGTGTTAACGTGTTATCACGTTAGAATAAAAACTATGCTTTTATTCGCGACTTTTATTTCTTTTTTGTTACATATAAGAAGTTTCTTCACCTCGTAAAAAAACTACGCAAATAATGTTGTCCTTTATTTCCAAAAAGAAATGAAATCATTTTCGTTAAGCCAAGTACAGCGAATGATTTACAAAATTCCACACGAAATCATTTGCCCTTTAACGGTGCCCAATAAGGGGTTTCGTCGCTTCAAGGGCTTCCGAAGAAAGGCCTAAAAATATCAAGAAATTAGTATTATAATACGCTGAATGAATGAAACTAATATTATATAGAAAAGCGCACGAATACACGTTCCTACACGTACGTACCACAAAAAATCACTGCAAAAACTACACAAAAACTTGGCGTGCATGGTTTTCAGAAATAAGCTCGGCGAAGGAATGCCTCATTCATCTGTACCAGCAGCAAATTTAAGGACACTGGAATCCCGATATAAGAAACAGCAGTGGGACTGACTTCGTATCATACTTGTAAATTCAGAACATTGTGCACACTTCGTCTTTCCATTCCTACGCACTAGACGAATGGCCGAATTGGACCGGGTGCTTCCCCGACGGAGCGGAGACCGATCAACATTTCATCAATTAGGGTCCATTATATTAGGATCCCAGTGTATCTAATTATTTTACCTATTGCTTCTATCCTTATCCCATCTGTTATCCATCCACCCATCCATTCGTTTGCTCGCCTGCTCCCTCCAACCCATTTGTTCGTCCCTCCAACCCAAGTATTCATTCATTCCATCGATCCATCCGTTCGTATGTTGATCCATGCGTTTAACCGTCCCAACCGTATCCCATCTATTCGTTTTTCTGTCCACCCGTCCATCCTAGTCATCAGCTAATTCATCCGATCCCTCTATCTTATTCATTCCATTCGACTATGCATTGTTAACCATTCATCTCATCCATCTATCTTCGCATGTTTTCAGTCACTTATCCAACTTATCTGTTTATGCTTCCTATCCAATTATCCATCCATCCCATAAATCCATCTCATCCATTTATTTCGTTTAGCTCCTTCTTAATAACGATTCTCCCATTCGATCTGGG
This sequence comes from Rhimphoctona megacephalus, assembly GCA_963989365.1. Taxonomy (NCBI): domain Eukaryota; kingdom Metazoa; phylum Arthropoda; class Insecta; order Hymenoptera; family Ichneumonidae; genus Rhimphoctona; species Rhimphoctona megacephalus. Next base: position 5,059,329 of record OZ022419.1, read on the forward strand.
AACGGATTTGGGTGCTCCTCTCATTATCGATGAGAGAACAAATATTTAATTATTAAATTAGTCTTCCCGAACTTATTTCTGAAAACCAAGCACGCCAAGTTTTTGTATAGTTTTTGCAGTGAATTTTTATGGTACGTACGTGTATTTTCTATTTCTATACAATTACTTAAAATTGTATTTTAGATGTTTCATTTATTAAAAGTACAATATAATAAATAATAAAAAATACAGCATAATGTACAGAAGTTACTGCTATTGAAATATGTTTATTCGATAAAAACGAATTTATAGCTATAAAATCTACAGAGAAATTCTGTCTGCCTTGAAATCGGGCTCAAAAAGTTTGTGAATTCAATTAGTTTTGCAAAAACTAATTGAATTAGTCAGGTTCTGACGCATTTGAGTCTGAATCTGAATGAAACAAATTAGTTTTGCAAAAACTAATTGAATGCGTCAGGTTCTGACGCATTTGAGTCTGAATCTAGGAGGGCGAAGCTATATGCCAACAAAATTTGATTGGCTTGCTAATAGAGAAAAAATTTCCAGATTGGGAATTTCCCCCCCTTCCTGCCAAGTTATAATCGAATAATACCCTATTAATGAATAACTAACATCTCGAAAATACCTTAAGCCTGTGGTAAACTCTTTCGAAAACATTATAACTTTGTTCGTTATCACAGGAACGAAACGTTCCTATATTCAAATAACCCCAACAGCAATAAATTTATGGTGGGAAATCTGTCCCATTCCCTTATGTCGAATTAGAAGAGTGAATATTACTGATTCCTGTTACTGATATAAATCGATGATGTAACGATACGAACACATTGTAATTTTATTTGTTACGTGCAGACTCTATTGGAGTCTATATAAAGTGGAGTATTTGAAAATACTATAGAGAAAAGAAGTGATATCAAATAGCAAAAATCCCCTCCCGGGGGAAAAAAACCCAGACAAGTACATTGATGGTCCCTCGTTTTCCTATGATATCACGAAAAATTGTACAAAAGATCCAAAACTCCACTGAAAGCAATTTTAAAAAGTGTTTACCTATTTTTCATTCCGAAATCACAATAAATTTTACCTTGAATTTGTTTCCACAGAAAAAAAACAGTAGTTGAATCATAAAAAAATTAGCGTAATGAAGATGAGAAAAATACTACTTATAATTGGTATGTAAGACGTATTAATAATCTAGAAAAAAACAGTTACTGTCTAAGTTACGTGCAGCAGGAAAATTTATGATATAAATACTCGGACAAGCATTCGTTTGGTGATACAGAAGATATCAACATCGACGTACTAAGAATACTTAACAAAATTGTTAAATTATAAATATTATAAATGGTAAATGTTATAAAATTATGTTTAAATACATGTTAAGAGTACTTGTCCGGCCCATAGCTTTTTATTAAAATTACTAATTCAAGTAAAAATCAGGGATCGCTCTCAAAATTGAAGGGTCATAATTACGCACTTTTTCATTGTCGGTTTCCTCTTGTTTAATTTTAATTTTCTGATGATTAATTCCCGCAGAACGTTTTTAATTCTTCATTTCAAAACACAAAGGGCTATCTTGATAGTTAGAGGCCAAGAACGTTAAAATGGAACGGACGAATCTAGATTATTTTGTATGGAATTTGCGTGATGTTAAAACCTTGGATTCAGATATGACGGTGCATTCATAGCCTGTATTGATCGTTTGACCATTTACCAGTGGTTACTTAAATCTTCTACCAATAAATAGTAGATTTTCGAAGTATGATCACTTTCATTGCTGGCAATATAAGTTTTCAATAGTATGGCATGCTTCATTGCTGGCAATGTTATACTGTTTCGCATCTTGAGAAATTTCATAACTGTCTGAGTCTTATGTTAGTGTAATTTTATGACGACTACGAACAGGATTTCATTCTGAATGAATCGACGTCAAATGTTGTGCATGATACAAGGGTATCCTGAAATTTGGAGAATTGATTTTCTTGTAAGTTGCTGCCGCTGAAATACAACACATGACTTCACTTCTAATTTGATTTTAACTTGAATTAGCAATTTTAATAAAAAGTTATGGGCCGGATACATACTCTTAACATGTATTTAAACATAATTTTATGACATTTATAATTTATAATATTTATAATTTAACAATTTTGATAAGTATTCTTAGTACGTCGATGTTGATATCTTCTGTATCACCAAAGGAATACTTGCCCGAGTATTTATATCATAAATTTTACTGCTGCACGTAACTTAGACAGTAACCTTTTTTTATAGACTATTAATACTTCTTACATACCAATTATAAGTAGTATTTTTCTTATCTTCATTACGCTAATTTTTTAATGATTCAACTACTGTTTTTTTTTCTGTGAAAACAAATTCAAGGTAAAATTTATTGTGATTTCTGAATGAAAAAATAGGTAAACACTTTTTAAAATTGCTTTCAGTGGAGTTTTGGATCTTTTGTACGATTTTTCGTGATATCATAACAAAACGAGGGACCACCAATGTACTTGTCCGGGTTTCTTTCCCCGGGAGGGGATTTTTGCTATTTTCTTTTTACACCTATTAATTCAATCGGAACAGGACACAATCGGATCTACTGGGATTTAAACCACGCCTTTTAAAACCAAATAAAAGACATGAATCTGATTTGCCTGTAACCATTCTTAAAGTAAACGCCTTACGTGTTGAATATAAACTTACCACTGGAGCATACATTAATGGTAAAAAAGCTCATACAATTCATGAAATTTTTTCTATCTATACCTCCTGGCTATAAAATCATTGAAGTGCCCTCACACGTCATTTACCTACCAAGCATGAGCCGGACAATTGATAACGTATACATCTATAGCTCCGTATTGTGGATCAGGACGGGAATTTAGTAAATTTTCATGGTGATATCATCACCGTACGATTACATATAAAATCCTAATGGGCATAATCTATAACAGAATATCTTATAATGAGCTATTATGCGGTCGAAAAACTAGTCGCCGATCGATGCCCACAGTGGTAATACTTCAAATCCTGCTTCTTTTAAAGAATTTGGGTCTCAGAATTCGTGGAATACGCGAGTAAGGAATTTTTGCTTTGTGGAATATTTGCTTTGTGCTTTGTGCATCTGCTGCGTGCAATGGAGGAAAAAATCGTAAATATTCAAACACCTGTCATCTTCGATGAATCCATCATACATTATGAGGTTCACGCTCATCAACCATAGGCATCATCAACCTACAACACAGTGATGAAATACGTATTTCAATCCAGCATCAAGATCTATCAATACTGCCAAGCAAAAGTTCCATACACATTTGTAGAAAACTAACGAAGAACGATGGTATGCTGCTAGCTGCAACAAGTCTCGTCAATAATACTATATGCCATTTATTTGATGAAGTCCGCTATGGACTCAATGCCATCGAAATCGACCGTAATAAGAATGTAGGTATTGCGAACCTCATTAAGGGTTACACATCTCTAACTAGCCAAGAGCGCCATGCTTGAAAACACTGGTTGGCTGGATGTTGATGAAACGAAACAGATCGTGGATGCATCGGGTAACTTTGATGCCTGTATACCACTGAGTATGCTGCTAGGCTTTGTCAAAGATTATCGAAAAATTATAGTGAACGCGAAGCACGAGTTGATTTTGGTGAGATCGCGGACCGATGACAACGCCATTATACAGACGGCTGCTGAAGATTACAGGCTAGTATTACTGAAAATAGAATAGCTTGTACCATATGTGACCGTGGCGGATCAACGAAAAATTCAACTTTTAAAGTTTATCGCTAAAGTCACACCAATTCCCATAAGTTTCCGTACGTGAAAACTGTATGAAAACCCGATGCTGCCTGCCACCTCAAAACATGTATGGTCCGTCAAGACTTTCACACAGCTTCAAAAGCCATGATATGTTATTCTTGCGTTTCAAACAGATCGAAAAAATAACAAACAACCGAGTGTGAGTCGCTTCGATCATTGCAACGTAACCGATGTAAAATTGTGCTTAAATTCGCAGTATTATCCCTATGCAGGGTTGCAAAATCTATAATGAAAAAGTAATGCATTACTCATTAATTTTTGAATTTGTAATGAAAAAAAAAATCCATTACTCATTACATGGAATTTTGTAATTAAAAAAAAATCCATCACTCATTACATTGAATTTTGTAATGTAAAAAAAGTCCATCACTCATTACATTGAATTTTAAAAAGTAAACAAAATCCATCACTCATTACATTGAATTTTGTAATGTAAAAAAATTCCATGACTCATTACATTGAATTTTGTAATGTAAACAAATTCCATCACTCATTACATTGAATTTTGTAACGTAAAAAAACTCCATCACTCATTACACTGAATTTTGTTATGTAAAAAAATTTCATCACTCATTACAATGAATTTTGTAATATAAAAAAAATCCATCACTCATTACATTGAACTTTGTAATGTAATAAATTTCCGTCACTCATTACATTACATTTTGTAATGTAAAAAATTTTCATTACTCATTACAACTTGATGGGGATTCGTCGGTCCCCAGTAGGGGTAACCATTTTTGAACTGGGCCAAACTGACCCAATGGCAGTAATCACGCGTTACTTGGTCACCAGCGGCAGTAGCGCTTCAGCTCGGGTCGAAATGACCCAATGGTACAAACGACGTGTTACTCGGCTACCAGTACGGGTAGCGTGATTTGCCCTGTGTCAAACTGACCCAATGGTAGTAACGACACGTTACTTGGTCACCAGCGGCAGTAGCGGTTTCAGCTCGGGTCAAAATGACCCAATGTGTGTAACAACGTATTACTCAGGTACCAGTACGGGTAGTGTGGTTTACTATGGGTCAAACTGACCCAATGGTAGTAATGACACGTTACTTGGTCACCAGCGGCAGTAGCGGTTATGGCTCGGGTCAAAATGACCCAATGATAGGAACCACGTGGTACTCGGCTACCAGTAGGGGTAGTGTGGCTTGCCCTGGGTCAAACTGACCCAATGGTAGTAACCACGCGATACTTAGTCTCCAGCGGCAGTAGCGGTTTCAGCTCCGGTCAAAATAACCCTATGGTAGTAACGACGGGTTACTCGGCTACCAGTAGGTATAGCGATACTTGCCCTGGGTCAAACTAACCGAATAGTAGTAACAATGCATTACTTGACCATCTGTGGCAGTAGCGGTTTCGGCTCGGGTCAAAATGACCCAATGGCAGTAACTAAGTGTTATTCGGCTACCAGTAGGGGTAGCGCTGTTTGCCCTGTGTTAAACTGACCCAATGGTAGTAACCACGCATTACTTGGTCACCAGTAGCAGTTGCGATTTCAGTTCGGGTCAAAATGACCCAATGGTAGTAACGACATGTTACTCAGCTAGCAGTGCGGGTATCGTGGTTTGCCCTGGGTCAAACAGACCCGACCCATGGTAGTAACCACGCGTTACTTGGTCACCAGCAACAGTAGCGCTTCAGCTCGGGTCAAAATGTTCAAATGGTAGTCACGACATGTTACTCGGCTACCAGAACGGTTAGCGTGGTTTGCCCTGGGTCAAACTGACCCAATGGTAGTAAACGCGCATTACTTGGTCACCAGCGGGTTCACCTCGGATCAAAATGACCCAGTGGTGGTAACCAAGCGTTACTCGGCTACTAGTAGGGGTGGCGGTGTTTGCATTGGGTCAAACTGACCCAATGGTAGTTACCACGCGTTATGTGGTCGCCAGAGGCCGTACCGGTTTTGATCCGGGTCAAAATGACCCAATAGTAGTAATCAAGTGTTTTTCGATTACCAGCAGAGGTGGCGGTGTTTGGCCTGAGTTAAACTAGCCCAATGGTAGTAACCAAGTGTCACTTGGCTAACAGTAGGGGTAGCGGTGTTCGTCCTGGGTCAAACTGACCCAATGGTAGTAACGAAACATTATTTGGTCACCAGTGGCAGTAGCGGTTTTGGCCCCGGTCAAAATCGCCCAGGTAGTAACCAAACATTACTCGAGTACTATAGTTGTTGCGGTGTTTGCCCTGGGTTTAACTGATCCAATGGTGGTAACCACACGCCAATTGGTCACTAGTGACAGTAGCGGTTTCGGATCGGGTCAAAATGATCCAATTATGGTCACCAAGTGTTACTTGATGACCAGTAAGGGTGGCGGTTTTGGCCTAGGGTGAAATGGGGCGAAATACTGGCAAAAAATGTTGCGCCGCAAAAATTAAAATGTTCGAGAGTGCATAAAAAACTCATACCCACACCTGCATTATTCTGATGAAAATTTTTGTTGTTTGTTTTCTGAACAGCGTTCTTTTTACGAAAGCAAAATTTCAATATTCATTTTCTTCATTGCATCAAAAATTGAATACTCCTCTTTATCAACATAATCTCATTCCATTCTCAACGCCGTTTCTCTACACAATTTGTCCTATACCTGTCACCTACAGATTTGAAAAATTGAATGTGTATCCCTGCGGTTTTGTAGCCACTTTAAAGTAACAGTTGACACTCCTAATCTAGGCTCCATGATGAGTGCATACAAGTAGAAAGATGCTAGCGTTTCTACTTGTATGTACTGAGCACATTCTGTTCTATTGAAAATTTAACAGAGTGGTTCTCGTTGTTTGTTTAAAATTTCATCTGTACATGATGATAAATGAGCTCTATTGAAAATTTAACAGAGTGGTTTTCGTTGTTTGTTTAAAATTTCATCTGTACATGAGAAAATGTGGATGCAAGATCTTTACCAACCGAACGTCTGCCACATTGCCTTAAGGCATCTTCTCACTTTAAGCGCCTCAAAAATAGGCTGTTTTTGCGATTTTTTTTCGAGGATTTTTGCTTAAAATTATGGGATAAAACGGATCCTATGTAATAAACACATCTTTCAAGTACATGAAAAAATTTTTATTTTATTTTTTTAAACAATTATTATAATACATCAGTAGCATTGAAAAACCCGTGTAAAAATGTTATGGTCGTGGCTTGTTGATGGTATCTCCGAGACGGGTCGTCTGAAACAAAAAAATAAAACTGTTTTAGATTCAGTATGTCAGTGGCTATAGCGCATATCATCAGATTTTTGATATTCGCGAAAATAACAAAATGGCGCACGTTTTTCGAAAAAGTAAAAAAAAACCACGATTTTTTTGCAGTTTTTTGTAAAAAAAAAATTCTTAAAATCAAAATTTAAAAAATCTGATGATATGCGCTATAGCCATAACTATGAAGCATATGTCATTCAAATTTCATGACAATCGGCCGGATAGTTTCCGAAATTTCATCAACAAAGCACCGAAAAACCTTGTTTTGAGATAACTGCGTTTAAAGTTTTGGTTGCAGAAAAATCATGAAAAAACCTTACCTCGGGTTAATCAGCGATGCCTGCTCCATACAATGGACCTTCCGATTCTTCGTAGAAGGTGTGTTCGTCCAAAGTAGCTTCCCTTCGTCTCGACCTAGTCTCTTTTGAAGCGTTAGAGCTGCGGCGGTTCCCTACGCGTACGCGATCACTGTCGCGTTTCTCGGCGTATTGAACGGCGATAGGGCCTAGTTTGACACCCATCACCTCCAAAATTTTTAAAACAGGTTGTAGCCCTTCGTTATAAATGCATGCCGCTGTTTGGCAAGCAATTTCCACGGTTTTTCTTCCCGTAAAAACGTGTTTCGGCGCCATTGCCCAGACACAGCTGTTGAAACACTCGTTGTTATTTTGGGTATTTCCTCCGAGGCATCGTTCCAGTAACTCGTCCTTCGTCAGTTCTTCATAGATCGGTTTCAAAACCTCTTGAACATCATCAGCTAGAGCAGGAGGATGTTTAAAAGTTTCTATCTGATTGTTTTTCACTGCTTTCTTGTACTTGCACCATGAGTCTGAACAATACGTATGCTGTGGGTTGCTGTCGGTTGAAATTTTATGATAGTATCCTGCCCAGATCTCCCTGCGCATATCTTCGACAGAATTCAGGTTTCTTCGAATTGCCAATGAGTAATTTGTTGATAATTCTTTCATCAATTTTATTGTTAAATCTTGGGTTTTTACGACAGGAACTTTTTTTATAACAACTTTTTTTTTTTTTACTACAACTTTCTTGGCTGCTTTTTTCTTTGGTGAAGGTTTTTCAGCGTCTTTCTTTGCAGCTTTTCTCTTTTGTGTAAGAATTTTCTTAGCGTCCTTAGCACGCTTGAAAATTCTTTTCGCAACGTGTAATACGCACTCCAACTTCTTAACCACAAAGTCTTCACCATACGGTGCTGTATCGAACAATATTTTAAAAGTTTTAGTGTCGCCATCACCGATGTAAAAACCGTAGTGCACAGCAAATTTTTCGAGTGATCGCAAAAACATCTCACATATACCGTCAACCTCCATTTTTCCAGAACTACCTGAATGATTAGCACTACAAACTAGTTTGTGCTTTTCATACCACTGTGCATATTCGATCGTGTCTTTCATACCTTTTTTCGATTCACAGCTTTTGCAGTGACTCGACTTCACAACGACGTCTGCAATTTTTTTACTGTGTTTATATATTAATGACACGATTCCAATAAGAGAAGAAAATCCTCTTTTCTGCCAGGAACCGTCACCTGAAACGGTTAAAACGTCTTCGGGTTCTCCGTGTTGAGCGTTCAACAGTTTTTCTTCTTTGACAGACTTGCTCGTCACTATATCGAACACACTTTGCACTGCGATGGCGATCGAATTGAGTATTTGATAATAAACGGTGGAATTGATTCCATGTCCCAGTTCCATGAGCCCACAAAACGTATTGATACCACTCAATCCAACACCAATCAAACGCATAACGTACACTAAACGACGATTGATTTCGTACCCAGTTGAGATTAATGGGCATGAGTTAATATATTTTTCTCCGCAATCACAAGTCACACAAATTTTGAAACCGAGTCCTCGCTGACCGTACTTTGTAAAAGAAACATCTTTGTTACAAACTTTACACTTCACATATTGTTGTAATGTAGAAAAAACAAGAAAAAACTGAATAATACTATATCCAGCCGTTGGATCGATGTGTACATCGAAACTTGTATCGTCCGATTTTTTTAATTTTGCTGCACTCGCACTAGCATGACTCGTATCTGCTTCAGACTGGTGTGGAAGCACTCCACGAAATTTTCTTTTTTTAGATTTCGAACTTGGACGTCGCCACGTGGCACTTTGTTGCGAAGTCTTTTTATCCATTATAACAATCCTGAGCGCAGAGATGTTGCCGTTACGAAGTTTCAAATTAGACTGATGAAATAACAGTTTAGCATCGTTGCCGAGTGATTTTCTTTTGAAAAATGCACGTGTTAAGGTCTTATTACATGAGTATAGACCCGAAAACAGAATATACCTAAGCAAGGGGTACTACATTAACAAAAGAACACGGCTATTCAATTGTATAGAGTCAGATATACAGGGACCGTCCGAGCGGCGTGAAAGGGATCGCCGGGTACTCTCAGGTAGTCACCTAACGGTCGCCAAAAAATGTAGTTAGACTCGTCCGATCTTTATGAAATTTCGAGATGACATTTTTGAAGATATGTACTTTCAAAATTTAAAAAAAAAAAAAAATCGATTTTTTTAAATTTCCAAAGTGAGAAGACGCCTTAATATGAAAGGAGAAAATGTACAAAATGTAATGTTGAATAAAACGATATATGGTATTGTGACCAAACAATAAAACCATCATAATTTGTGGCATTATCACGTCGTGCCTGTGACTATATTGAAAATGTCTGCAAATATAACTACTTTTAAAAATGTTTTTTAAATGTCTGACCGATTCGTGACCTTAAGAAAATGACTGTTATTTTACAACTACATAGACGAATTTCGTCATTTGATGCGGACAATTAACGTTAAACAAAATGATGGTCAATTTGACGTCAAAAAAAATGCTTTGAAAAAAATGACGTCACTAGACCGTCAAATAATGGTAATTTTGATGTCATTTGGCCAGAATTGAAAATGACCGTCATTTGGCTTCTCTACCGCGAGTGCATAAAATCGGAAGCGACGCTCGCGATCTTAGCGAAATCTGATGGAAGGAATGAAGTCTCGTATTGCTGGCTAATTAGTTTGGAAACGGTGTTCATGAATGCGCAACTACCATTAATACCGAAAATGGTACTTACGCAAAAAACCATTCACCTATTAATCAATTAAGAGCAATGGTTTTTGCGCTCAAACAAAAAAACGATCACGACCCTAGTGCCATCTGATTTCGAGGAACGCTTATGTTGACACCGAAATTTGCTCCGTACCTAACAAAGACGACGCTTGCGATCCTAGCGACACGCTACCCATACTGGTAGCCGAGTAACACGTCGTTACTACCAGTGGATCATTTTGACCCGAGCTGAAACCGCTAATGCCGCTGGAGATCAAGTAACGCGTGATTACTACCATTGGGTTAGTTTGACACAGGGCAAACCACACTACCCCTACTGGTAGCCGAGTACTACGTGGTTACAACCATTGGGTAATTTTGACCCGAGCCGTAACCGCTACTGCCGCTAGTGACCAACTAACGAGTCGTTACTACTATTGGGTCAGTTTGACCCAAGGCAAACCACACTACTCGTACTGGTAGCCGAGTAATACGTCGTTACTACCATTGGGTTAGTTTGACCCGCGCTGAAGCGCTATTGCCGCTGGAGACCAAGTAACGCGTGGTGACTACCATTGGGTCAGTTTGACCCAGGGTAAACCACGCTATCCGTACTGGTCGTCGAATAACACGTCGTTATTATTATTGGGTCATTTTGACTCGAGCTGAAACCGCTACTGCCGCTGGAGACCAAGTATCGCGTGGTTACTACCATTGGGTCAGTTTGACCCAGGGCAAACCATGCTACCCCTACTGGTAGCGGAGTACCACGTGGTTACTACCATTGTGTCATTTTGACTCGAGTCATAACCGCTACTGTCACTGGTGACCAAGTAACGTGTAGTTACTACCATTGGGCCAGTTTGACCCATGGCAAACCACGCCACCCGTACTGGTAGCCGAGTAACACATCGTTACTACCATTGAGTCATTTCGACCTCAGCCAAAACCGCTACTGCCACTGGTGACCAAGTAACGAGTCGTTACTACCATTGGGTCAGTTTGATCCAGGGCAAACCACGCTACCCGTACTGGTAGCCGAGTAACACGTCGTTACTACCATTGGGTCATTTTGACCCGAACTGAAATGCTACTGCCGCTGGAGACCAAGTAAAGCGTGGTGACTACCATTGGGTCAGTTGGAACCAAGGTAAACCTCGCTACCCGTACTGGTCGCCGAATAACACGTCGTTACTATCATTGGGTCATTTTGACCTGAGCTGAAACCGCTGCTGCCGCTGGAGACCAAGTAATGCGTGATTACTACCATTGGGTCAGTTTGACCCAGGGCAATTCACCCTACCCCTACTGGTAGCTGCGTACCACATGGTTACTACTTTTGGGTCATTTTAACCCTAGCCATAACTGCTACTGCCGCTAGTGACCAAGTAACGTGACGTTACTACCATTGGGTAAGTTTGGCCCAGGACAAACCAGGCTACCCGTACTGGTATCCGAGTAATACGTTGTTACTAACATTGGGTCATTTTGACCTGAGCTGAAACCGCTACTACGGCTAGTGACCAAGTAATGCGTGATTACTGCCATTGGGTCAGTTTAACCCAGGGCAAACATCGCTACCCCTATTGGCAGCCGAGTACCACGTGGTTACTACCTTTGGGTCATTTTGACCCGAGCCATAACCGCTACTGCCGCTGGTGACCAAGTAACGTGTCGTTACTACCATTGTGTCAGTTTGACCCAGGGCAAACCACGCTACCCGTACTGGTAGCCGAGTTACACGTGGTTACTACCATTGGGTCTTTTCGACCCGAGCTGAAGCACTACTGCCGCTGGTGACCAAGTAACGCGTGATTATTGCCATTGGGTCAGTTTGACCCAGGGCAAAAACGGTTACCCCTACTGGGGACCGACGAATCCCCATCAAGTTGTAATGAGTGATGGAAATTTTTTACATTTTTTTTTTTTTTTTTTACAAGGAGTTGCGGAATCCTTTTTACGGATTCCCCTTAGTCTAAGGGGGTATGTGGGACTCCCAAAAAAACAGGCCTACCCACTAAACCGCCACCTCCTTGATAGCCTCCCCCAGCCAGGGACTATGCTGATATTACTTCTGACTGGGGGTTCTGTCCGTGTACGTCCGTTCGCGTCATTCCTCCGTATTTCGTTACGTCACGTCGCTCCGTCTGCTTAGTCGTCTGTTAAGCAGCCGTCCGCGTTCTTACGTCTCAGTATGTTTTCCGTGTAGGCGGCGACTAAGCGCCTACACGGAAATTTTTTACATTACAAAATATAATGTAATGAGTGATGGAAATTCATTACATTACAAAATTCAATGTAATGAGTGATGGAAATTTTTTACATTACAAAATTCAATGTAATGAGTGATGGAATTTTTTTACATTACAACATTCAATATAATGAGTGATGGATTTTTTTTACATTACAAAATTCAATGTAATGAGTGATGAAATTTTTTTACATTACAGAATTCAATGTAATGAGTGATGGAATTTGTTTACATTACAAAATTCAATGTAATGAGTCATGGAATTTTTTTACATTATAAAATTCAATGTAATGAGTGATGGATTTTTTTTTATTTTTTAAAATTCAATGTAATGAGTGATGGATTTTTTTTACATTACAAAATTCAATGTAATGAGTGATGGATTTTTTTTACATTACAAAATTCAATGTGACGAGTGATGGAATTTTTTTACATTACAAAATTCAATGTAATGAGTGATGGAATTTTTTTACATTTGTCACATCCGGAGGGGCGTGAAGGAAAGGTTTGGGTGTTTGAGCATCGAGCGGCAAACGCTATGTCCCATAGACTTTTCCATGTAGTATTATACGCAGAGCGTTTATATAGATATACTCCTAGGAGTATGGTGGGCGCACACTGATAGACCTCGAGAAGTCTTGCTTTGGCTGGTTGCGACTGAGGAAAGGGTGTTAAAGGTTGTGAATAAAGAGATCTAGGATTCTTTATACACTCTTTAATGAAAATAAAATGTTAGTAAAAATACAATAAGAATAGGTAGAGAGATCTAGGATTCTCTATATATTCGTAGTACAAAATATAATGTTAGTAAAATACAATTGGTGAATTCAAACTTTGTATAATAATATATTAAGTACTTTACCGGAGAGGTGTCTTTGGAAATCTTTGATTGGTTGTAGCTTACTTGTTCTTTGTTGAGTTACGCGAAATGATTGAAAATATTCTAAGTCCAAATCTGAATTAAATGAAATAAATCGGAAAATATTCTAAGTCCAAATCTTGAACTTTATACTTTAAAACTTTGACTTCTGGACTCGACTCGCTCTCTTCTACAGAAGACCCGGAGTTCGACCAGAGATAAAATATGTAAGACGGCTAACCGAATGGCAACCGAATTACTGCTAACAGTATAAACGCGACCTAGGTACGGAACGGAATGCGATGCCCCGTGGAAAACCTCGCCTTTTTATAGGGCCAGATTTAGGGCAAATGTTAGGGATTTGTATTTTTGAGCCTTTGTTTCTTACAAGGAAAGGTACTTTGGTGTCCCCCTCCGATTTTGATAATTTTTATATATGTTATAGTCCATCGAAAATTAAGAGACACGTAATTTTTTTTATCGGCTTAAAGTTATTTTTAAGGGGTGAAATCGACCCCCAAAGTTGAGCATGTTTTGCATCTGGTAGAGTGTTTCATATAGAAGCACTTAACCGATCGTAACGAAACCAATTGCAAAACGTTTTTCACGTCAAATAACCTGTATATAATGTTCAACTTCTTATGCACCCCTATTACATGGGGATGATTCACCCCCGAATATCCAGAATTCTTTTGTATAAAAAAAACTTGCAATCCGATTTCAATAAAACAAACGCCATTTTGCAGAGCAAAAAAAATAAAATTGACGTATTTTTGGGTTTTTCTCAGATTAAAAAAATTAAGGGGGTAAAACACCCTTAAAATGTCAAATTTCATTTTGAGCACTGTCCCCTTCCGATTTCAATATTTTTTTTATAAAATGTAGCTTATCGAAAAATAAGACCACCTATTATTTTTATTGGCTCAAAATTATTTTTAAGGCGTGAAATCAACCCCCAAAGTTGGGCATGTTTTGCATCTGGTAGAGTGTTTCATATAGAAGCACTCAACCGATCGTAACGAAACCAATTGCAAAACGTTTTTCACGTCAAATAACCTGTATATAATGTTCAACTTCTTATGCACCCTTACTTACTGCAGGGGGGTGAACCACCCCCTGACATTCATAATTTTTTGTATAAAAGAAAAATTGTCATTCGATTTCAATGGAAAAACCAACATTTTGAAAAGCAAAAAAAATTATAGTGAATGTGTCTAGATTTTTCCAATAAAAAAAATTAAGCGGGTAAAACACCCCTAAAATCTCAAATTTCATTTTACGCACTTAAATGATAAAATTCAATTCAATTGGTCTCATTATCATTGCGTATCGACTTATATGCTAAATAATATTTATTTCGCATGTACATCGGCTTTTTAATTATATGAAAAATTGAGTACTCCTACATCTTCGGTGGTCGTGAGCTTCACGATTTTTTATTTTTGTATACACATGGTCTGTACACAAATATATATATATAGGTTATACATAGGCGCTAAAATCTTTCATGTAGTAAAAATAGATTCCAATTCAAATTTTCGTTTCAATTATCATTCCTGAACTTAATGATTATATTTTGAACAGTAATGATGTTCTTCGAAGAAATGTTTGAAACAAAGTGACTTTTTACACCATGAACATCTTACTACAGCCACATTTGTGCAGCCTTCAATTTCACATTGTGTTTGAGATGACATACCAAAAGCGAATTCAACGGGATTTTCGAAATGCTCAGGTCGTTCTTCTATGTACCCACTTTTGAACCAGGCATATCGAAATAAATTTTCGTACCTCGGAGATGATAATTGATTATGTACTAGAGATTGCAGCTTGATTATATTATTTCGTAAATGTAGACTTAAATCATAATCAAGTAACATGACACTGTCTGAAAAATGTCTGACATAATTTTTCCAAATTCTAAATCCGAAGACATCAAGTGGCTGGATATTCCCTGTTGTTCCTTTCGGTATGATCATTGTAACAATTTCTTTGTTATGTGGTGTAACTTCCGTGACAACACTAGGGCAATGTCCACTCCATGAGTCTATTAAAAGCACACTTTTCTCACCGACATTTGGGAAGAACACTTCTTGAAGCCATACTTTGAAATGTTCTATAAATCAATATGTAAAAATTAATAGCACATCTATTTTTTATATTTGAATATTACATACCAACGTACCTGATGTAGCCTTGCCAGATTTTGAAACACTTATAAAAACATTGGGAGGTCGAAAAATGGTTCGTTCTACGATTGGCCCCAACCGCCCGGATGGCTCTTTTAAAATTATCAGAAGAGGTGACAACAATTTTCCTGCTGCTGATATTGTCGGCTGGATGGTGTAGCTATGGGTTGTCGCTGAAACGGATTGTACAAGGCATTCTACTTGTTTTGTACCTTCTTCTGTTAACGTTCGCCCTGAATGGACTTCTAATTGGAAACCACTTTGATCAGAATTATAAATATTTTCCAAGCCATATTCCTCAATTTTCAATTGAACTGCGGAGACAAATTTATTAGCATCGTTTTGTAATATGTCCTTTGATTCGAGAGTCTTTCTTGTCACGAATTTATTTATTTTTCTACTTGTTATTCGATGAACTTTTTTAAACTTTTTTATCCATGTTGGCGAAGCCCTGAAACGCAAATTCTCATGCCCAATCAATTTTTGGGCTTGTAATGCCCATCTCCGAAGATCGATATCGTGTACAATGAGACCTGCTTCTATGGCGCTTTTTAAATTATCGATTGTATATTCAGAAATGCGCGACAATTTTTCCTTGTAAGTTCCGCCTTTATTAATTTGTTGAGCCCAGCGCCTTAATTGGCGCACAGATTTAACGAGTTTAAATCGGTTTTGGACTGTTTCTATTTTCCTATTTTGTTTCGTTTTTGCACTTCTCCAGTACTCAACAGCTCTTTGTTTGTAGTCGTAGCTCAAATCTTCTTCATCGTCAGTACACGTTTCAGGGCTTAATGGAGATTCTCCAAGACCCCATTCGATGTCATTATCTTCGACAGGTTCTACTATGACATCTCTAAACGGTTCTTGAAAATCTAATGTCGTATCTTCGACGATTTCTAACTGATTGAACTCTGCCATAGAGGCCTTCAGAATTTCCGCGAAACTCTCTTTCAATTCCACTTCATTATTGTTAACAGGACTGTCAGGAATGTTCATTACCTCGAATGTAAGAAACAACAGTCTTATTACGTTCATTGGATTGATGGACATGTTAATAACAATACGGTATTCACGATAGCGGACACGATAATGACTGATCAACAGTCGAACAGCAACTTAACTTCTGGAATAATATAAAGTCAGTTTTACCTTTTTCATCTTGAGTGGGCGGTTTGATCTGACATCACCACGAAAACAGCATTTTTATTTGGTTTTCGGATATACCTCAAACATTAGCCTGAGCGAACTGGCTTTTTCAAGAATACTTGGGGTCGAGCCACTATAGCGGTTCTTGATATGAATAAGAATATGGCAAGGCATGAGCCAGCTTTGTTTACATTCTGGGCGGTGAATTGCTGATGCGACTCTTTTGATATTTGAGTTTTTTTTTTATTTTCGTAAATCGTTCAAAATAGAAACTTATATAAATAGAACGGATACCAACACTTCTTTATAAACGTGAAGCATGTCAGAAGGGCAGCGGATGTACATGCGAAATAAATATTATTTAGCATATAAGTCGATACGCAATGATAATGAGACCAATTGAATTGAATTTTATCATTTAAGTGCGCAAAATGACATTTGAGATTTTAGGGGTGTTTTACCCCCTTAATTTTTTTTATTCGAAAAATCTAGACACATTCACTATAATTTTTTTTTGCTTTTCAAAATGTTGGTTTTTCCATTGAAATCGAATGACAATTTTTCTTTTATACAAAAAATTATGAATGTCAGGGGGTGGTTCAGCCCCCTGCAGTAAGTAAGGGTGCATAAGAAGTTGAACATTATATACAGGTTATTTGACGTGAAAAACGTTTTGCAATTGGTTTCGTTACGATCGGTTGAGTGCTTCTATATGAAACACTCTACCAGATGCAAAACATGCCCAACTTTGGGGGTTGATTTCACGCCTTAAAAATAATTTTGAGCCAATAAAAATAATAGGTGGTCTTATTTTTCGATAAGCTACATTTTATAAAAAAAATATTGAAATCGGAAGGGGACAGTGCTCAAAATGAAATTTGACATTTTAAGGGTGTTTTACCCCCTTAATTTTTTTAATCTGAGAAAAACCCAAAAATACGTCAATTTTATTTTTTTTGCTCTGCAAAATGGCGTTTGTTTTATTGAAATCGGATTGCAAGTTTTTTTTATACAAAAGAATTCTGGATATTCGGGGGTGAATCATCCCCATGTAATAGGGGTGCATAAGAAGTTGAACATTATATACAGGTTATTTGACGTGAAAAACGTTTTGCAATTGGTTTCGTTACGATCGGTTAAGTGCTTCTATATGAAACACTCTACCAGATGCAAAACATGCTCAACTTTGGGGGTCGATTTCACCCCTTAAAAATAACTTTAAGCCGATAAAAAAAATTACGTGTCTCTTAATTTTCGATGGACTATAACATATATAAAAATTATCAAAATCGGAGGGGGACACCAAAGTACCTTTCCTTGTTAGAAGCAAGCGTAGGGGAAACCGATGTGGTCGTCATCTGTTGTTGGTATGTAGGCTATTGCTAGGGCCCAGATCTATTGCCGAGGCGCTTTGGATCGGAAGACACACTCGCTTGCATATTTAGTTGTGTTTGTGAGAACTCGAGTATTCGGGATATCTATGTGTATGGCGCGTGTCGGGATGAATGACTTAAATGCAAAGTTTACTTTGACTCATCGGGTCGTCGTTTTATGAATGAAAATACTAAAGAGATCGAGTAAAACGGAAGTGTTCTTACACCTTTTTTCATCTTCGGAATTAACGTAGGCGGAGTAGATGTGGTTAACTTCTGGGGATTAGTGTGAGGGCTGTTGCTACGGTCTAGGTTTTATGACCGATGCGCCTAGGCCCGAAGGGAACAATCGAATGTTCGAGGCATTTGTGTGTACGGCGCATGTCAGGATGAATGACCTAGATGTAAGAAGTTATTTGATTTTATGAAAATTCTAAAGCGGTCGAGTTTCTTGGTTGAAAGAGTATTTAAAAGAAATAAAATTTTACGTCGGTTGTGACACATTACAAAATTCAATGTAATGAGTGATGGATTTTTTTTACATTACAAAATTCAATGTAATGAGTGATGGATTTTTTTTACAGTACTAAATTCAATGTAATGAGTGATGGATTTTTTTTACATTACAAAATTCAATGTAATGAGTGATGGAATTTTTTTACATTACAAAATTCAATGTAATGAGTGATGGATTTTTTTTACATTACATAATTCAATGTAATGAGTGATTAAAATGGTAATGCATTGCAAAAAGTAATGCATTACTTGCAACCCTGTCCCAATGGCAACATGAATTTGAATATACAACAAAATCAATATGCACTACTGTATGATATGTACACAAACTTCCAATCCATGTACTACAACAAGGAGGCTGAGCCGTGGTTGAATAAGACGGAATTTCTAAAATATGCGCCGCTTGTTGTGATCGATTGCTCAAAACAAAATGATTCCCTCAAGTCCGGCCCGGTGGATGTACACTGTTTTCCATTAATGCCTGGCCGAGCGTACAAGTGGTGATATTACCGACTATGCATCGTCATTTGTTGAAGTTGGTTGATGTTCTGACGAGTTTCAAACTGATGTGTCACTCGTAATTTTTAACCCTCAAGTTGGAATAACCAATATGGGGGTTAATAATAACAAAGATATGACAGCGCGGAGGTAATGCAGCAGCGACACGAAGAAAAGTAGACACAATGAGGGCACAGAATTTAATGATAAACGGAGGCCGAAAATTTTGAATGCAATAAAAAATATTAAGTTCAAATTTGATCCGAGCACATATTGTGCATATGTGCTCAGCTTATTAATTCTACTAATTAGTTTGACTAAATTGTAATAAGCGCACTTGTCGACATCCTCGTGAGTGTCGAATGCGTTTTCCTAATTTTATTTAATTTAATTTATACAGTAGTCGATCTCTCCATGTGTATCAACATGTATTTTCTCCTTTATTTTGAACGCTTACGCATCGTTTTCCGTATCTTCTCTAAATGAATGTTTATTGGGCTCCCAATTTCCCTTTCGTTTAATATAATGGGGAAACGTCATATTATAAATATCATGGTCACGTGTGATAATTTTTTTGTCCATTTTGTTCATTCTTTTTTTTTCAAGTAAAAATTTTTCAATTGTTTGTATTAGGTATCTTTTTCCGCAAAATCAAGGTCCATTTGGATTGGAAAAATTTCATCAATCGATTTACAGATTAAAGCGAACAGGATAATTTCAGCTAGCTAAGACCTCTGTAAAACCTGAAATAATTAAATATTTCCAATACTGTGATTAAAAGCGTCAGTGAATTAAAGCCACAATAAATCGAACGATTCGAAATGTTACCGAACAATAATTTTTATTTTTAATATTATTAGAATATGAGTTTCGGTTATTAAATGTTATAATATAGTTAAGAATGAATTACATATATTGCCCAACCAAAAATTTTGTTTGATGCGAATTCGAGAATTTTGCAATTCAAAGAATATCTGAAAAAAATCAATCATCTACGAAACTTAACAAATATTAATTTTAAAGAAAAAAAAATATAAAAATTTATGAAAATGTTGTTTAAACAAAATATTCTTTGGCAAATGATCAAACAATTTTTTTTCGTTACGAAAAATGAGTTTGGTGATTTTCCTAGTAGTTGTAGTAGTAGTAGTGTTAAGGCGGGTAGGACCTCGAGGGTCCCTAGCGAGCACCTAGATCCTATGGTGCCCCACATGGCAATATAAAATTAGCTGGAATCAATTGCAACATAAATTGATTGGCAACAGGAAGCCAGCATAAATAATAGCTAAGACAGCACATTCCTACAATCGATCGTCACATGAGTCTATCGACCCCGAGCAATCTCATCCTAAAATGCTGACAGGGCATCACGCCACCGAACGTTCGAGAACATTTCGCGATGACAAATAAATCAATAGAAGGGGTAAAATCGACACCATTTGGGGGAAACTCGTGAATCAATAAAAGCAGAGGCAGTGCCCAAAATCGGCAGTCTGAAGACGAATTATTGAACGATTGGTCTCAAGGCAAAAATACCTTGACTCTATATTTTAATCTTTAACTTTATCAATAAACCTAACGTTAACTTGTTCTAAAGTATTGAGTTGGAGTTTTGGCTCAATTATTGGCAATAATCCCCAAAAAACCCGTCCTCGATAACTCGTCTCCACGTGACGGTCTTCGCGGGCACAATATTGCTGGCAGCGGTGGGTTCGCCACAACTCAAGAACCAGACACGTCTACGAGGTCAAACTAAAGAAGAAGAAAGGATCAAAGGGCCAAAGACCGGACGAGAAATTTGAGCAACAACTCGACAAGGACCCAGCTGTTCAATTCGACAAATTGAAAGCTTCAAAGACTATCGTCTCATCGAGTAGTTGACCGATCAACGTCGCAGATTCACCGAGCGAAGGAAGACCCGACAAACTGACCCGACAGAAATTCGACTCGACAACGAGCAACATGCGAGCGATCATCTTACTGTAAGTGACGGAACATTATTTAATTTGTAATCCGCCAAAGCCAGCGCGTATAAAATATTTACATATCGAACGACGAATTAGTAAACCGTCTCAAATTACCAGGTGTAAAAACAGTCTTTCGATCTTTAGACTCAATTTTCAATAGAAATTTAAAATTTATGCGTAGACCAAAAAACACTTGAACGTCCGAAGACGATTATTTAGACGCTGCAGAGTCAGAAAGTGAATTTAGTCCTACGGACCTCCCTAGAGACGCCCCATTTGCAGAATCCACTCTAAATCCTACCACAGTAACAATGATATAAACCGTGAATTTAGACGGGGGTAAAATTGGCATGTCATTTTGTTCATTTACGAAGTTCAGGAGTCATTTGATGGCTTGAAAATTTAACTGGAGACTAAGTAAGAAATTCTCTTTCGATTGAGCCCAAAATCAGCATGATTGGTGGCGTAGTTGCTGAGAAAAAACTTTGCACAGGCTCAAGATTATGAAAAAAATACTAACACATCGAAGGATTCGACGTATCTGTATATGACACAATCAAAGGCGTTTTGATGCTCATTAACACCCATTTAGATGAAAGCCGGTCTCTGGCGATGAGAGCAACGAGCTGCGATTGGTCACAACTACTTTTCTCTCTCTTTTCTCGGTACCGACGCAGCGGAAAGTTCTCTCTATTTTCTCGATACCGACACAGCGGAAAGTTTGAACGGAGTTTCGACATAATGAAGTGCGGGACGTGCGAGCAATTTTGATAAATGTTTTTGAAATAATAAAAAAAAATTGAAACGGAGAGTTTGAGTGAAGTTAAAAGTTGAAAAGTGCGTGATATGCGAGCATACCATTTATATCAAGAGACTCGGTAGAGTCTCGGGACAAGTGCATTGACAGCTCTGTCGTCTGTTGGACCGAGGATCGCCCGAGTATATTATCTCTGAATAAAACGATTTGCTGTGGCGGGGGTAAAAACTGAAATTCATTTTCTTTAATTACGAAGCTCAGGAGGCATATGATGATTTGAAAATTGAACTGGAGATTTATTACGAAAAAATACTTCGATTGAGTCTTAAATCAGCACGATTGATGCTGTATTTGCTGAGAAAAAACTTTGCACAGGCTCAAGATTATGCTACCATCGAAGTATTGGCATGTCTGTATACGACACAATGAAAGGCCTCTTGACGCCTTCCGAGCTTGTGATTGGCCATTCCGTTTCATCTTTCTCTACCTATACCACGCAAAGTCTGAACGAAGATTTCGAAGTGAGAATAAGTGCTTATACGCGAGACGTGTTTGTGGATAAATTCGGGAAAACAGTTATTTCGCGATCCGTGAATAAATAAATAGTTCGAAGTACCCATACCGCGGAAAGTCTGAACGGAGTTTTCGAAGTGAGAATTGCTTACGCGGGACGTGTTGTGGATAAATTCGGGAAGAAATTATTTCGCGATCTATGAATAAACTTATTCACAGATCGCGAAATAATTTTGGATCGTACACGTACGATCCAAAAATGATTTCTTTCATATAAATTCAATGACAGCAATTTAGAGTTTCATTCAAATTCACGTATTTTTTTATTTTTTTATTTTTTCCCCCCTTTCGATCGAGACTAATTAGAATCTCGTGGCTTAAACAATATTGAAAATATGAATGTTTTCTCACGAACAGTTGTGAGGTTATAAATACCGTGGTTAAGTTCGATCGACTCTTCGTTACAGTCATAATAAGAAAGTAATGATGTGAAAATAGTGAAGTGCTTTTCATCAACTTTCGAACAATGCTGAAATGAATATGCATTTCTTTATTATTGTTAACCCTGCAGTTTTTATTTTCCACACTTAACTCTACGACGGAAACGAAAGCGATCTCTTTTCTCTTTCGCGATTAAATGTTCCTCGTATAAGATTTCTTGAGAAATCATTCTTTTCGATTCTTTGATATCTATGAAATGGTATACTTTGAACTGTTAATCATGATTGGTGTGAATCGATGTAAATTTGGAAAAGAAACTCTATAAAAATAATAATGAGTGTCAAAAAAATGTATATAGCAAAGTTTGTTATTATCATGCCGAGTTTTGAGCAGTGTTTAATAAATATTTTTTTTTACTGTACACCATTGATAATTTACTTTAATGGTCCCTTTCCTCTTTATTATAAAATGTTCATTGCTTGCCATAACAAGATTTGTACATCATAAAATGTTCCTTGCATGATAATTGTTGGTCCATTTCAAAAGGTTTTCGACGTCGTTTTTCTATCCAAAATATAGTGTAGAATCATCTCGCGTTTGATTAATTAATAGACAAATATACTGTCAACTTGCATCTGGATATATATGGATGCATCTGGATGATAACCGTAGTAAGTAATGATACATCTTTATGTCAAAATGGCTCGTATAATATATCTTTATGTCAAAAGACTATGGCGGTATATACTCCTTATCTTATCAAAATTTGTATCTTTGGATTGCAATGAATGCCTATAGACTCTGGGAATTCTGTGAAGTGACAAATGTACCAAGTATTTCCACTTTTTGGCTCCGATTGTAGCATTATGAATTGAACATTTTGTTATGAAAATTCTTTGGTTGCTCATTTGTCAATGGGATCAAAAATATTGTCTTCGGAACACCATGAATATATGCAAAATTTCAGAATTTTATTTGGCTCAATATGCTCTATATTTTTTCGCATCCCCGCTTTAGTTGTAGCATAATGAATTTTACAAAACTGTTTCAGAAAGTCTTCCGATGTGTTTTTTCTGACATTATCAAAATTTATATCTTTGGATTATAACGAATGCCTACAAACTTCGGAAATTGTGTGAAGCGACAAATGTACCAAATACTTCTACTTTTTGCCTCCGATTTTAGCGTTATGAATTGAACTTTGTTATGAAAATTCTTCAATTGCTCATTTGTCGATGGAATCAAAATTATTGTCTTCGGAACGCCATGAATATATGCAAAATTTCAGAATTTTGTATGGCTCAATATGCGCTCTATTTTTTCACTTCACCACTTTAGTTGTAACATTATGAATTTTGAAAAATTGTTTCAGGAAGTCTTCTGATATGCTTTTACTGATATTATCAAAATTTGTATAATTGAATTGCAATGGATACCTACAGCCGTTGAAAATTCTGCGAAGCGACAGATGTGCCAAGTATATTCCCTTTTGCTCATTTGTCGATGGGTTAAGAATTGCTGGCTTCAGAATGCCATGCATGCATGCAAAATTTCAGAATTTTGTTGGGCCCAATGTGCGCTACATTTTTTCAATTCACTAATTTAGTTGTAGCATAATGAATTTTGAAAAATTGTTTCAGAAAGTCTTCTGATGTTTTTTTACTGATATTATCAACATTAGTATCATTGGATTGCAACGGATACCTACAGACGTTGGAAATTCTGTAAAGCATCAAATGTACCAAGTATTTTCACTTTTTGGCTCCGATTGTGGCATTAAGAATTAAAAATTTTGTTATGAAAATATTGCGGTTGCTCATTTGTCAATGGGATCAAAATTATTGTCTTCGGAACGCCATGAATATATGCAAAATTTCAGAATTTCATTCGGCTCTATTGAGCTATATTTTTTCACTTCCCCACTTCAGCTGTAGCATAAAAAATTTTGAAAAATTGTTTTAGGAAGTCTTCTGATGTGTTTTAGCTGATATTATCAAAATTTGTATCATTGAATTGCAACAGATACGTACAGATTTTGAAATATCTGTGAAGTAACAAGTGTGCCCAATATTTCCACTTTTTTGCTGGAACAGTGGCATTATTAGGACTTGAAAATTTTATTATGAAAATTCTTTGCTTACTCATTTTTGGATGCGATTAAAATTTGGCTTCGAAAAGTAATGGCTACATGCAAAATTCATAAAGTTTATGGAGCCCAATGTGTGGTATGCTTGAGTTGTGGCATGATTAATACAAAAAATTGTCAGAAAGTCTTTGGTTCCTTTTTTCAGGAAGTATAAAATTTGTTTCATTGGAACGCTACGTATACTTACAAACTTTGGAAATTTCCTGGAGCAAAATGTGTGCTCAGTATTTCTACTTTTTGGCTCCTATTGTGGCATAACGAATTGACGAATATTTTCAAAAAGATCTGCTCTATGGATGCTCTGGTTGTGATGGTACGAAAATTTGCACGAAGATAATGCAATTGGTACAACTAAACTCGATGCATTTTCTTGGGCACAGTACTGATCTAAGTTTGCCCGCTTTGTTAAATTTATTGTTTTAAAATATCCATAACATACTTTCTGAACTTTTAAAAATTCAAAGATAATATTAAGGGGACCGTATGGTCTAGAGCACGAAAATTTCACCTATTTTCACGATTTTTTTTTGCCATAAAAAATTTAAAAATCGATGTTTTAACTTTTCGGGTTTATTACTACCTTTATTAAGTATACAAAAAATTTTTTTTTTTATTTTAAAAACAGTGTTTATTATCATATAATTGGCATTGAAGACGACCCTCTCGAAAAATCCGACCCGGACGGTGAAGATCGATCCGAGACTTCTACTCATCTGAAACACAAAATTCAAGAAGATTCTTAATCAGAAAGAGTGCAGTTATGGTCGGGACTAGAACAAATCGAAAAAATTAAAAATTGACAAAATGGCGCGCTTTTGAAAAAAAATTCGTAAAATCGGGTTTTTTTTCACTAGTTTTTTAGTATAAACAATAAGAAATTATTTAAATAAAATTATGATTGTAGTTCCGACGATAGCCATACATGTTGTGAACAACATATCCAAATTTCAAGTGATTCGGTTGAATAGTTTTTTTGTTTTCACCTGCGCAGTGCCGAAAAAAGTCGTTTCGAGATAAATGAGTTTAAAGTTTGAGGTACAGATATTTTCAAAAATTGAGCAAATTTTGAATACTTACAGTTAATCCGCGATTCCGGCACCATATAGGATTCCTTCGGAACGTTCATAATTCAAGATTTCCTCACTCCTTTCATTTCTTCGAGCTGTCCGAGCCTCTTTGGAGTTGTCCGTGCTCCTACGGTTGGCGCTCGATACTCGCAGCTCGTCTCGGTTTTGCGCTAGTTGCTCCGCTTGTGGCCCGATTGTTATGCCCATGGTCTCCATTATTTTCAATAGGGATGCAAATCCTTCATTGAATATGCAAGCGGAAATGTGAGTGGCAATATCAATGATTTTTTTTCCGGCAAACAGATGTTTCGGCGCAAGGTGCCACACGCAAGCATTGAAACTTTCGTTATTGTTCTGCGTATTACTGCCAATACACCTTTCCAATAAAGTCTCTGCTGTCAATTCTTCATAAATTGGTTTTAATATCTCTTGTGCTTCATCGCACAGAGCAGGTGGGTGCTCGTAGGTGTCTAAAGTACCTGCAGCCTCACTTTGACGCCACTTGCACCACGATTCGGAACCTGGAGGACAGTACGAGTGTTGCGGATTTTCATCTGTTGAAATTTTGTGATAATATGCTGCCCATATTTCACTTCTCATCCCTTCAGTCGAATCTGAATTACGTCTAATTGCTAGACCGTAATAAGTTGACAGCTCTTGCAATAATTTATTCGTCAATTGTTGACGCTTCGGTGTTTTATTTATCGATTTCCGCTGTGTCTTTTTTCCCTCTTCTTTTTCTGTCAATTTCTTTGTTGCTTTCTTTATTTGTGCATGTTTTTTTTCGCATCAACAGCACGTTTGTACAAACGTTTTTTAACATGCAAAACACATTCTTTTTTGCAAACTAAAAAATCATCCCCGTAAGGCTTTGTGTCCAATAAGGCTTTGAACGTTTTCGTGTCGCCGTCTCCGATATAGTTCGCGTATTTTACGTTGTACAACTCTTCCGATCTCTTGAACATTTCCACGATGCCGTCTACCTCCATTTTGCCAGCACTTCCGGTATGATTTGCGTCACAGTGATCTTCATGCTCTCGATACCACGCTTCATATTCAATCGTATCCTCTTGGCCTTTCCATTGAGAGCAGGCTTGACATATACTGCATTTGACGACAACATCTAAAATTTTATTACTGTATTTCCCTATTAACGAGGCAATACCGAGAAGCGATGAGAATCCACGTTTCGCCCACGATCCATCACCAGACACAGAAAGTTCATCCGCGGGACGCCCAGCTTTTACATTCAACTCGACTTCTTCTTTCAATGCTCTTTGGAAAACGATTTTCGCGACGGCTTCAGCTGCAATTTTTATATTGTCCACGATGCCGTAATATGTACTCTTACAAATTCCTTGTCCAAGATCCATGAGACCGCAGAAATTTTTCAAGCCTTCAAATCCTACTCCAAGCATTCTCAGGGCGAGAACAAGTCGACGGTTGATTTCAAATGCCTTATCAATTAACGGCGAAGACAAAATAAAAGTTTCTTTACACTCACACTTCACAGAGAGTTTGAATCCTAGACCACGTTGTCCGTTTTTGCTAAAAGTGACCGCACCGTTACAATCTTTACACTTCAACAACTGTTGCAACGTTAAAAATATCATGCTGAATTCGATGATGCAATAATTGAAAGTAGGATTAACGTTTACTTCCAATTCCTCATTGCCTTTTAATTTTTTCGCAGACGTGCTCGTAAAATCAGTAGTATTTTCGATAGTGAATCGATTGCCCTTGAAATATCTTTTGCGACCTACAGAAGATGGTCGTCTAGAAGAGTCACGGCCTTGCTTTCTATCCATATTTTCTGATATTTTATTTCAAAATTTTCGATGTTGGTTCGTCAAAACGTAACGTTGTACTGATCAAGTCAGGGGAAAGCGAAATGACCGTTTCCCTCACAAATGTTCGACAATAGGTATATTTCGGGGAAGGGAAAAGTATATATAGGTATATAGTATGTACTATATACAGGTATATATTTTCGGAGAAGGATTGGGACAGCTGCTGCGCTCCGATTAGGTTACCGGTTAGCGCTAGACCCGTTAGGAGCGCGCGGACCGCTCTCTACCTGCGTTATGGGCTGTAGAAGCTGTAATATTGAGAATTTCCGCATGAAAATTTCACAGTATATTCTTGAGATACTATACTTTCGACATATCGAAAAAAAAAAAATCGATTTTTTCAAATTTCTAGACCATACGGTCCTCTTAAAATATCTGTAAGTTCTAGTTTTGAGGCATTCACGGCCATTATTGTTATAAATATCAAAATTTGCATCAAAATTTGTATCATGGGAATGTAGCCGATACCTACAAACTTTTAAGATTTTGTGAAGCGCCAAGTATTTCCACTTTTTGTTTCTGATTGTGGCATTATGAATTGAAAAATGTATTACAAAAAGTCTTCGGCTGCTCATTTTTGGATGGGATTAAAATTTCTGTCTTCGGAACGCTATAGATACATCCAAATTTTCTGAACTTTGTTGGGCCTAAAGTGCACTATGTTTTTTCACTTTTCCACTTTAGTTATGGCATAATAAATTTAAAAAGTGGTTTCAGAAAGTCTTCGGGTGCTGTTCTTCTGATAGTATCAAAATTTGTATCATTGGAATGTAGCCAATATCTACAAATTTTGACCATTTTGTGAAGAGGAGACATGTGTGCTAAGTATTTCCACTTTTTAGCTCTGATTATAGCATAATAAATTGAAAAGTTTTATTCTAAACGCTTTCCTCTACAGTCGCTCTGGTTTTGATGGTATCAAAATTTGCTCAAAGCTAATGTGACTAATACAACTAAATTCATTTCATTCTTTTGGGTACGATCCTGGTCTGAGTTTGTCCGCTTTGTTCAATATATTGTTTTGGAGTTTCCATAACATACTATTTGAGCTTTTTTATATTCAATGAGAATATTGAAATAGTTGTAACTCTTTATTTTCATAGTAGCAACTTCTTCAATGGTATTGAGAAATAATCATGATTCCACCTTGTTAATAAACATAGGAATGAAAAAATGCGTGAGCTTTGTTCACAATAGATTCGATATGTTTTCTCTAAACATACGTGAAACTGGTTTTTTATTTTGTCATTAATCAAAAATGAAAAGTTTCGAAAAATTTCTCCATTTTTATCAACAAACTGAAATAAGCGTAATATTTTTTACCACAAATCTACAAATATAACAAGGAGATACTGCTATTTAATATGTTTCTTTGATAAACACAAATTCAAATAGCTACAAATTGTATGGAAAAGTTCTGAATGCTCTAATCTAGCCCTCAAAAGCTTTGTAAATTTTTGTATCAGACTCCCAGTTCCCGACTTATTTTAGTCTGATTCCAGAAAGGTAAAGCGAAATGTCAAAAAAATTTGACTGGCTCGAGAATAAAAAAAATGCCAAATCGAAAATTCCAAAATACGTATCCCTTTATTTCATGGAGAAAAAACCTGACTTGAAGTAGAAGGGATCAGGGTTTGGAAATGAAAAAGCGATAATTTCCCAATATAACATTTTTCTAATCTATATAAAGTGAGATGTTTGAAAAGAACGAGAAAAAACGAATCATATCATGCAAAAAAATCCACCTCGCGGAAAAAACCTGGACAAGTACATTTGTTGACCGCCGTTCCCATATTTTTCCACGAATATACATACACTGCGAAAACCTTTTCTTGCAAAAATCCCTGAGAAAATCAAATCCTATCAAAAAGTAAGAAAAGTGACCACTCTCAAAAAATGTATCAAATAAATTCAAATCACACAAAATAAAATGAGTTAATCCTCGCGAAAAGCTAAGGTTGGGTTTCGCAAAAAGTTATAAAATAAATTGAGCTATTCTAAAATGTATGTGGCCAAGTACGGGAGGCTTTATCGTGTGATAAAATCTTCAAATAAGGTTGAATGTTGATAGAGAAAAGAATTAAGTTCGAAAATGCAGTTCTTTTACCAACCAGAATGAAAATAAAAACTCTGTATCAATAAGGGTCCGAAGCAAAAAAAGATTGCAAACGAAAAAAAATTAGATGAAAAAGAATTTCGGCCGAAGTACTTGGCGAGGTTGTCACCATGACCGATACATTATGTAAATTAAGTGAAAAAACATTCGTCAAGTACTTCGGCCGAATTTTTTTTCAATCTAATTTTTTTCTATGTTTGATAAAACAATTTGTAAGTCAAGGATGATGCATCATATTCTTCCGTCATTTCATCTTTGAAAGAATAATAATTCTGAGGCTTCTAACAGTAAAGTTAAATATAATTATCCATTTATAGCTTAGACCGAAATTGCTAATATCTTCGGTGCGTTTTCGCCCCTGAATGCCTTATTCTAATACACAACTTGAAAGCTAATGATAAAGTATTTAATTTTCTGAATTTTCGCCTTGGGGAAAAATTGGTACTTGATGTCTCTTCTATAACACCTTCCTGCCAAGCTATAATGGAATAATAACCTATCAACGAATTACTAACATCTCGAAAATACTTCGAGCCTTTAGTTAACTCTTTTGAAAACATTATAATTTTTTTTCTCATCACAGCAACGAAACGCTGCTATATTTAAACAACCTCAATAACAATGAATTTATGGTAGAAAATCTGTCTCATTCTCTTATGTCGAATTAGTAGTGTGAGCAATACTGATTCCTGGCATTGAAATAAATCGATGATGTAATTATGCAGACACGTTGTAAGTTTTTTTTGTTATATACAGGCTCTATTGGAGTTTGTATAAAACGAAATATATGAAAATACTATAGAAAAAAGAAGTGATATCAAATAGCAAAAATCCCCTCCTGGGGGAAAAAAATCCTGGACAAGTACATTAGTGGTCCCTCGTTTCCCTATGATATCACAAAAAGTCCAAAACCCCACTTAATTTTTTTTTTATGTTTACTAATTTTATTCATATCCCGGAGGGAAACCAACCATATAGATCACGAAATATCTGGCCAAAAACCCAGACTTTACAATAAATGTTACTTTGAATTTATTTCCACAGAACAAAACGAGAATCAAAACACTAAAAAATTAGCATTATCAAGATGAGAAAAATACCACTTATAATTGGTGTGTAAGAAGTATCAATAGTTTGGAAAAAAAATGAAAAAAGATCGACATCTAAGTTACCTGCAGCAGTAAAAATTATGATATCAGTACTAGGACAAGTATAGGACAAGTTTGGTGACTGAGAAGATGTCAATATGGACGTACCGGCAACGTAGGGCATGCAGTTGGTGCATTGCTTCTGGGATGTCCTAAGTCGAGCAGCTACTTTTGTTTTGGCTATGGCGCGACCAATGTTGCCAAATAGTATTTACTTATATGATCTAATGAAACAACATTGCCTGCGCCGTGGCTAAAATAACGAAAAACAAGCAGGAATAGGAAGTTTCGCATAACATCCCGTGCTTTTGTATTGTTAAAAAAAAAACTTTAATTTATGTCTGTACATGATAGCACAGTTTTGTTTGATTGGTAATAATTTGATGAACGTTCGCCACTGTACGTTGAGCGTATACGCGCAGAGTACTTGTCCAGCCCATAACTTTTTATTAAAATTGCTCATTCAAGTGAAAATCAAATTGGAGATGCTTTTCGTTGCATGCGTTGCTTTTCGCCGTCAGAAATTTACAAGAAAATCAATTCTTCTGCGAATTTCAGAATGGCCTTGTATCATAAACAACATTCGACGTCCATTCAATCGGAATAAAATGGTGTTCGTAGTAATCATAAAATTACATTAACATAAGGTGCAGTCAGTTATGAAATTTCTGAAGGTGCGACTCATTGTCAGTAAACTATTGCCAGCAATGTAGCGTATCATACGTTCGAAAACTATTATTGCCAGCAATGAAAGTTATTATACTTTGGAAAGCTACTATTTATTAGTAGAAGATCTAAGTAACCACTGGTGAATGGTCAAAAGATCAATGTGGGCTCTGAATGCACCCTCAAATTTGTATCTAAAGTTTTAAGATCACGCAAATTTCACGCAAAATAATCCCCCTCCGTTCGTTTCATTTTGATGTTCTCGGGCGCCAACTATCAAAATAGCCCTTTATGTTTTGAAAAAGAGAATTTAAACCATTATGCGGGATTAATCATAAAAAATACAAATTAAATAAGATATTACCAACAATGAAAAAGTGCGTATTTATGACCCTTGACTTTTGAGAGAGACCACTGATTTTTACTGGAATGAACAATTTTAATAAAAAGTTATGGGCCGGGCAAGTACTCTGTGCGTATACGCTCAACGTACGGTGATGAACGTTCATCAAATTATTACCAATCAAACAAAACTGTGCTATCATGTACAGACATAAATTAAAGTTTTTTTTTTAACATTACAAAAGCACGGGATCTTATGCGAAACTTCCTGCTCCTGCTAATTTTTCATTATTTTAGCCACGGCGCAGGCAATGTTGTTTCATTAGGTCATATAAGTAAATAATATTTGGCAATATTGGTCGCGCCATAGCCAAAACAAAAGTAGCTATTCGACTTAGGAGATCCCAGAAGCAATGCACTAACTGCATGCCCTACGTTGCCGGTACGTCCATATTGATATCTTCTCAGTCACCAAAGAAATACTTGTTCTAGTACTGATATCATAAATTTTACTGCTGCACGTAACTTAGATGTCGACCTTTTTTCATTTTTTTCTAGACTATTGATACTTTTTACACACCAAATATAAGTGGTATTTTTCTCATCTTGATAATGCTGATTTTTTAATGTTTTGATTCTTGTTTTGTTCTGTGGA
The DNA here is from genome assembly GCA_963989365.1 of Rhimphoctona megacephalus. Lineage (NCBI taxonomy): Eukaryota > Metazoa > Arthropoda > Insecta > Hymenoptera > Ichneumonidae > Rhimphoctona > Rhimphoctona megacephalus. The sequence goes on from OZ022419.1 coordinate 5,091,941, forward strand.
AATAAATTCAAAGTAACATTTATTGTAAAGTCTGGTTTTTTGGCCGGATATTTCGTGATCTATATGGTTGGTTTCCTTCCGGGATATGAATAAAATTAGTAAACATTAAAAAAAAAAAATTTAAGTGGGGATTTGGATTTTTTGTGATATCATAGTGAAACGAGGGACCATTAATGTACTTGTCCAGGTTTTTTTCCCCCGGGAGGGGATTTTTGCTATTTGTCAATCCTTTTTGTTAGAAACCGTTTTAACCACAGAATTAGCGGGAAAAGCGAGAGAAGATGTCCGGTACAAAGAAATTGAAACTTTTGAATCGTTTAAAGAAATTATGTTAGAATTATATGGTGAACGTCGTACCGTAGGAGCGCTACAAGTTCAATTATGCACCTGCCAACAAAAATCGAAAGAAAATATATTAGAATCTGCACAAACGTTAGAGACCTTAATGATAGATTTAATCGAAGCTAGCATGAGAAAACAAACGACGCTAAGCGAAAAATTAGCAATTGAAAAATACATCCGGGATTTAGCCCTAGCTAGTTTTGAGAGAGGAATAAGGAGAGAATTCCAAATCCTTATTAAGGCCAGGGGGTACACGACCCTTAAAGCCGCAATAAAAGCTGCATTAGAAGAAGAAAAATTACAACAAGGAAATGAGGAATAGGCAAAACACAGAAATTCACAAAATTCATCGTCAAACACTTGTAACAGGTGTCATAAAAAAGGTCATATAGCTAAGGATTGCAGAACTGCCATGTCATCAAACGGGCGGAATAATTTACCGACTCCTATGAGAAACGTAAATCAACTAACTTGTAATTATTGCAAGAAACCTGGTCATCTCTATAAAGATTGTTGGAGTACACTCTATCAATAAAATAATCGACAAAATAATACGAGTCAACAACAACAAAGTAATTATAAACGAGGCCAAGGAAATTTTAGGGGTCAGTCAGGGCAAAATAGCGGACAACGCGGAAATAATAAAAACGAAGAAGGAACAGATGAGGAAAAGAATGCGAGCGACAATAAAAAGATAGTAGGGTCATTCAAACTCAGTGCGCTCGCTACTAAATCCCGAGGATACGGCGAGTGATTTTTATATCACAGCAAAACAGGCTAAAAATAAAGTTTTAACTTTAAAAGGCGATACAGGAGCGCAATGCTGCCTGATAAAAAAAGTGCTCTCTTACCAGACACTAAAGCAATCGACGAAACATTCGAATTATAGGGAATAGGGGGAAAAGCTTTCCACGCATTATGCAAAGTGGATTTAGAAATAGAAACCCCAGCGGTAAACGTCCGCCATGGATTTTACGTGGTCGAGGACTCAGTACCAATAGACACTGATGGGATCCTGGGTATGGATTTTATCAAGAAACATAAGGTCGACGTATTAGGTGGCCGTCATATAAAAATTTATGGCCACGTCGAACCGTTGATAAACGGGTCGGGAAAAATAAAATTACCACCTCGCACCGAGAGCATACATTACGCAAAAACAAATAAATGAAAAATTGGGTGCGTAATAGCCGAGGAAATATCGCCAGAAATAATAATGGGCGGAACAATCGCCTCAGAGGGACACGCATGCCCTATAGTTATGAGAAATACACGGGTTGAAGAGGTTGAAATAGAAAGACCCACCGTGGAAATCGAGGAAATACAAGAAGAGCCAAGATTAGACTCAAAGGAAACAGAAAATGTGAAAGAAATCAATACAATAAATAAAAATGAAAGACAAGAAAAAATCTGGAAAGAAATTGGAAACCAATCACATTTAAACGAAGAAGAAAAGAAATTCCTCATGGAATTTAGCGAGGAATATTCCGATATATTTCATCTCGAGAGAGAAATACTCGGAACTACAGACCTTGTGGAATACCGTATACATATAAAAGAAGGCACTGTACCGGTAAACATTAGACCGTACAGATTGCCAGAGATTCACATATCAGAAGTGATGAGTCAAGCAAAAGAAATGCTCAAGGATGGAATAATACGTCCGAGTAAAAGTCCATGGAATGCACCACTACTGGTCGTTCCAAAAAAGGCCGATGCCGAGGGTAACGTTCGAAAAAGAGTAGTAGTGGATTTTCATAAATTAAACGAAGTAACAGAAGGAGACTCTTATCCACTGCCCAATATTACCGAGATATTGGATCAGTTAGGACGAGCAAAATATTTTACAACACTCGATCTTGCCTCTGGATTCCACCAAATTCCGATGGCAGAGGAGGACAAACAAAAAACAGCCTTCTCAACACCTATGGGACACTACGAATATAATCGAATGCCCTTTGGACTAAAAAACGCGCCACCGACGTGATAACGATTGATGGACGCAGTCTTAGCAGGATTGCAAGGGCTAAAATGCTATGTATACCTAGACGATATTGCCGTACATGGGTCATCGTTCAAGGAACACAATGACAGATTACGTGAGGTTTTCAATAGACTAAGAGAAGCAAACCTAAAAGTGCAACCAAGAAAATACCATTTCTTGAGGAAAGAAACACAACATTTGGGACACATAATCACCGAAGTAGGAGTGAAGACTGATCCCGAAAAAATCGAAGCAGTTCAAAGATTTCCCGTGCCAAAAAATGTGAAAGAAGTGCAGTCGTTTTTGGGTCTTGCAGGCTACTATCGAAAGTTTATACAGGACTTTTCAAAACTGGCCAAGCCCTTAACGGAACTGATAAAAAAGGACAAAAAATTCGAGTGGACTGAGCATACACAACCGGCATTTGAAAGATTGAAGGATACGCTCAGCACAGCACCTATATTACAATATCCTGATTTCACAAAGCCGTTCGTCATCACGACCGACGCATCAGATAAAGCGATAGGTGCCATCTTGTCGCAAGGGAAGATAGGAGAGGATTTGCCAATATGCTACGCCAGTCGAACTCTAAACAAGGCAGAAATGAATTATTCTACCACAGAAAAAGAAATGCTAGCAATTGTACGGGCAGTTACTCAATTTCGACAATACATTTACGGTACGAATTTCATCATTGTTACCGATCATAAACCCCTTACCTGGCTTTTTAACGTAAAAGACCCAGGGTCGAGATTAATGAGGTGGAGAATAAAATTAGAAGAACATACCTATACAATAGAGTATAAAGCAGGGAAAAAGAACACAAATGCAGATGCGTTAAGCAGAATGTACGTAGTCATGCTGACTCAGGCCGATAACACCAAGTAGCCAAAGAAAAGAGGTCAGGGAAGGCCGCGCAAGGACGCGAAATGCCGGGCAATAGCACCCGCAATAGACCCCGCCTCGAATGATCAATGGTCCAGCCCTAAACAGAATGGCCGACCGGGAGAACAGCCAGGAGAGGCTGGAGATAGGACAGATACGAAAGAAAAAATGTATAAAGAGAGGAAGAACGAAAATAAACAAAAAAAAATAACGTCAGCGAAAAATGCGACATAGACAGAGAGAGAGAGAGAGAGAGAGAGATAGCGAAGGAGCAAGCGAGAGCGAAGACGAGTCATTTGACTCTGGATCCGAGTGGGCGTGCCCGAGCGAGAGAGAAAGAAAAATAATACTGCAAGAATACCACGACATACCTCTCGGCGGACACCCAGGAACAAAAAGAATGACGCAAAGAATACAAGAAAAATATTACTGGCCTGGAATGAATAAGGATATACAAGACTATGTATCGTCTTGTGATAAATGCCAGAAGAATAAGATAGCGAAAATTAAAAAAGCACCTATGATAATTACCAACACGCCCGAGCAAGCGTTTGAAAAATGCGCAGTGGATATAGTAGGACCACTACCAGAAACCGAAAAAGGAAATAAATATATTTTAACATTCCAAGACGTTTCAACTAAATACAGCGCAGCAATACCTTTGAAAAACCAAGAGGCTAAAGAGGTAGCAAAGGGTTTAGTCACGGAAATAATCTGTAAATATGGAACACCACAAACAATTCTTTCAGACCAAGGTACAAATTTTCTAAGTGAAACATTTAAAGAAATGTGCAAACTATTGCAATTTAAAAAGATACAGACTACAACTTTTCACCCTCAATCTAATGGGGCCCTAGAAAGGTCGCACGGTACGTTAGCCGAATATATAAAAAGTTACGTACAGGAGAATCAAAAGGATTGGGATGAATGGTTACCGTACGCTATGTTCACGTATAACACCACCCCGCACACTGCTACAGGGTTCACTCCTTATCAATTGGTATACGGTAAGAAACCTGACATACCGACAGCACTCAACCAACCCCCAAGAATAACTTACTCTTACGACGATTATGTCGCGGAGTTGAGAGAACGATTGAGAGCTACCAGACAGGTAGCAAGAGAAAATTTAATGAGGGAGAAAGAAAAGGTAAAAGAAGAAAGAGACAGAGTCGCCGGTAACGTCACCTACAACGTTGGCGACAAAGTGCTGCTGTTCGACCCCACCGTGCGCCGAGGCAGATCAGCCAAGCTAACTCCTAAATGGACAGGGCCTTACACGGTGCAAAGTCGAGACTCCGCAGTTAACTACTGTATCGGTCGCGGGTGAAGGACGATCCGCGTGCATGTAGAGCGTATCAAACCCTACATTACCCATTGACCGATACCAGCCTAGGCCCCGCTGTCGGAACAGCACGGCGAGAGGCCTACGTGCCACTCGGGTCCAACATGAGTGCGCAGGCGCCGCCATTACGGACCGCCATGCCACCGGCCCAAGCACGCAATAACTATAACAATAAAGAAAATTAAAAGGGAAATAATACTAAGCAAAACAGTAGTAAACAACGCAAAATAAATGAAAACGAAACAAACGAAAAATAATAACGGGAAAGCAACAATAGGAAAAGAAAGGAAGGAAAATATTATGTTAAAAAAAAAATAGTATAGACAGATGAATAAGGAAGGGAATTAAGGAAAATAATTGAATAAAATAAAATTTACATTTAAAAAAATATATTGTTACATAAAATGGTTAAATAAATGAAAACTTATAAATTATCATCATCCTCGTCGTTTTCCTCCTCGGAAAAATCCTCTATTGAATTTGACAGAGTTTCTTGAAACGCCCGTGGATATCGGGGACGCCAGAGCCCCCAGATTTCGTCCCAAGCCTCATGTTCGGCGATCCCAGGGAAGGGCTCCATATAAAAAAGACGCCGGAGACCGAGAATATCCCCCGGCATCTCCTCAGGAGTCCAATCGTCAAACTCCATCGAGAGTTCGTCTTCTCTCCAAAGTTTGTCACGAACCAGACGAAGCTCCCAACGTTGTTCCCGACGCTCCTCTACTACTACTTCTAGTTCTTCCTGAAAAAAAAAGAGAGAAAAGAGAGATTAAGGGAGCTTTCCAGTGTGACAGCCCGAAAAATCGCTGTTTTTCGCGATTTTTTTTTTTAAAGAAAAAATAATCTAATCGGTCTGGTTTTTTTTTGTATATTAATTGGGTATTGAAGAATACAAAACAATTTTTTAAAGATCGATTTATTTATTAATTAATATCTATAAAAATGATGAAACAATTGTTGCAGAAAATGCACTTGGATGTGGTGTCCACGTTGGGGGTCACAATTTTGATCTGAAATAAAAAACACAAAAAGATTATTGATCGGTATATAATTGGCTTTTGTGCTATGGAGGCTTTTTTTTTTTTTTTTGCAAAAATGGCGCCGGTTTGAACAAAAAGTATCGATTTTAGCATTTTTTTTTGGCAGTTTTTTTTACAAAAAAATAGGAAGATGTCAAAAAAAAAAAGCTTCCATAGCACGATAAACAATGACGTTAAGAATATTGTGTAAAAAATTCAACTCGATAGCTTTAAAACTCTGCCCTCCAAGTTGGACACCGTTTTGAAAAATGCTGTTTCGAGAAAAACGCGTTCAAAGTTTCAAGTGAGGAAATTTTAGGTAAATAGTTTACTTACGGTCAATCAGCGATGCCAGGTCCATACAATATCCCTTCTGCTTCTTCGAAAAGATCGTGCTCAATGGATTGTTCAGTCCGACGAGCTGTCCTCGCCTCTTTGCTATCCAGGGACGCCCGGCGGTTTGCTTGGGTGATGCGCGCATTCTTGTACTTAGCGGCGAAATCTGCGGCGCTCGGCCCTATCGTGCATCCCATCGTCTCCAAAATTTTTAAAATTGGGTCGTAACCTTCATTGAAGGTGCACACAGCACACTGCGTGGCGATTTCTACTATCTGCTTGCCGCAGAATACGTGCTTTGGGGCTAGTTGCCACACACAGTGATTGAAGCTCTCGTTATTGTTTTGAGTGTTCGCGCCCGTACATCGTTCTAAGAGATCCTCCGTTGTTAGATCATCGTAAATCGGCTTTAAAACTTGTTGTACGTCTTCGTCGAGTGCTGGTGGATGGGTGTACTCCTCTCCTGTGGCCTCGGCCTTGCGGCCGGCGATCCATCACCGGACACCGTCAGAATATCGCCCCGATTTTCTGCTTCCAAAGTTTTTTCCTTCTCTTCGGTACCTGCTTTTTTCACGACGGCCTCGTATATTGATTTCGCTGCAATCTGCAGGATTTTCACGATTCCATAATAGGTGTTATTATTGAAGTTTGCAGTTAAATCCATCAAGGCGATAAAATTTCTAATGCCATTTATGCCGATGCCGACCAATCGCATGGCAAAGCAGAAACGACGATTGATTTCATAAGCATTTTTTATCAAAGGACAAGAATCTATCTCGGCCGGATCTGGACACGAACACTGAACACAAATTTTAAAGCCCAATTCGCGAATCGATTTTTTAAAAAACTTCACGTCGCTATTACACTTTTTGCACTTCAACAGTTCCTGAAGAGCGCCGAAAACCAAAAAGAACTCCAAAATCACATAGCTAAACGTTTGATCGATTCGGACTTCAAACTCTGGACTCTTTTTCAAGATTTTTGCTGCCGAAGTGCTCGCAAACGTTAGATCCGTTTCGATATCGTGTCGATTTGTTCCCTTGAAACCCGCGGATCTTTTTCGTTCTTTTCGCGGATGTCCGCTTCTCGAGCCTTTTCTATCCTGCCACGCACATTTCTCTTTCGTAGATCTATCCATTTTGAATGTCGAAACCGAACTGAAAGACGAACCGGACTCACGTTGGAAGGTACACGAGCAGGTAGGAACGAGACAATAGAAATAACGGTCGCACGGGCAGACGGCCGACGCGGCAGCTGTAGCGCTCCGTTGCCTTCTTCCAAGAAATGCTGTACAGTAACCGAAATAATCTGAATTTCGGCATGAAAATTTCAGGGAATATTCGGAAGAGTGTATACTATTCGATAAAGCAAAAAAAATCGATTTTTTGAAAATTTCACACTGGAAAGCTCCCTTAATTTTATCTGGAAACAATGGAAAAGTATACCAATATACAAGGAAAATAAATAAAAAGAGTAACTCACTATAAATTCATTTTTGAAAACATTCGCCATTACAGCGACGCCGATCCACGTCGGACAGATCACCGGAACCCGAACGGAGGGAGAAGTCAAACGCCTCCTCTTTGCCACAGAGCCCCAGATAGCCGACTAAAAAAGAAAAGAAAAAACGCGAAACAATTATAAATTAATTCCTTCATTATAAGTATTGAAAAAAAAAAAAATTATAAATAAATTTACTTACCGAAAATGCTTTTGTATGGCTCCTTGCCAACACCTTCACCGCGCTAGCCGTCAACGTTACGGGACTCATCGTAATACGTTTATGAGAAAATTTTTATTTCAAAAATGCAAGCATAATACAAAACGGGTAAATAAGCAAAAGAAGGGGAAACGTGATGAATAAAGAAGAATCGCGCGGTCGTACATACTCAGCATCAGCAAAATGCGCTCGAAAGATTCAAAACTCAACTAAATACACACCAATACGAAATTCCACATTAAATAAGTCAAATCAATTAATTCTAAATAATTTACTGAATAAGAGCTAATTATTGATATATAAAAACCCTATTACAGGTGCGTGATCCTGTTCGGTTGCGTATCAGGAAATGATCCAACTCAAAGAAAAGACTTCTATGTTAAAAAACTACAAAACACGCCAGGGATATATTACGAGGAAATAGGATCCTTACGATTAGTAAAAGGGATTTGGAAACTGGCAATCTGCATGGACTTACACCTAATGAAGCGAAAGGAAGTATCATTACAGAACACTCTATCAGCATTAAATAAAATATGCGAAAAAACGAAGAATAATATGCTATGTTCCACGATATCGAGCACTCTGGAACCATTGCTAAAAAACTGCATAACGAAATCGTATCAATTTACCATTTCACCGGCACAGGTGATAAAATAACTAAGAGAGGATTAATTAATGGATTAGGTACAGTAATAAAAGCTATCACATTAGGTACAGTAACAAAAGATATCACAGGAAATTTGGACGCAAATGACGCCGAGAATATCAATGAAAAAATAAACGCAGTAAATAACAAACAGTATACAGATGAGGAAATGCTAAGGGAAAAACTGCAAATCCTGCAGTCCTCATTAAACCTTTATAATCAATCTATAAGTGAGATTATTTCAAACATCGAGACTTTGCAAACCGCTACATTTAAAATAGATAACGCATGCACAAACGAAATTACAGCAATATCACAGCAGCAAATTCTCGACGAAAACATAAATGCAGTTACTAACACGATTCAAGCTTTCGGACGGGATCTAGACCAATTGGCAATCTTTCTAGTAGAAATTGACCAAGGAATTATAAATCCGATGGTAATAGCTCCTCAGCAAATAGCAGATTATTTAACAGCTGCGACACCCTACATTCCGGAGGGATTAAATTTTCCAACAAATCTAAAAGTCAGCGAAATAACAAATTTGCTAAACCTACGGAAATTACAACTTACACGGTCAAAGATCAAGTCATACTAGTAATTAAAGTCCCATTAGTAGAAAGTACTATTTTAAAAATAAATAAAGTATACCCTCTACCCGTTAGAATGGACGAAGACAAATTTCAATTCATAGAAACGTCCACAAGATTAATAATAGCTAACGGAAACAAAAGAAATTTTATTATATTAAGCGAAGAAGGACTATATAAAAGTAAAAAGATCGATTCTACATATTACCACACGCCTGAACAAGCATTACAAACAGTACAGGAGAACACACCGTGCGACATAACATTATACTTAGGCAGATCACCCAAAGACTCTAAATGCACACAACGCATAGTCAAACTCGAAAACACTATGATAATCACATTAGAGCAAAGCGATAGATGGCTATTCGTAGCCCCGAAACCAGATCAAATTAGGATAGACTGCAAAAATGAAACTACTGTACATACAACCTATTTCGATTCAGGCATACTGGCTTTGGACGGAGAATGTTCCGTCACCACCGCAAATTATCAATTATTAACTCTGAAGAAATTCACGCAAAACGAATTTGTAACTTTTGTACCACCGTATAATCTTACAAATACGGTAGGAAAAATTTATCCTAATCACCCAGTTTTCAATTATAGCATCCCTCATAAAGTAATAACAAATCCACTAGAAACAAACAATCTAGGTGAACGAATCGAAATACTAAAAACAAAGCTGAACGAAAGGCCAAATATATGGTGTGACGATATTTCGCCACCGATCCCTGAAAATGGGAAAAATCAATGAGGCAATAAAGTAAAAGAATAATTAAAGCGGATATCTTTTTGGAGAGAGTCAGTCACAATTTTCTATTTTATTTATCACAATACAGTTTGTGGTTTGAGCGCCAGTTAATTCTGTTTTTATACAAAAAAAAAGAAATAACAAGAAAAAAAGAAGAAATAAATACTGGCTCCTCTGACCTCTCAACTCGATAACAAAAATAAAAAAAGGGGTTAGCTTAACGATTGCTGTACAAAACGGGGGACTAGCTCGGGGTAAAAAGAATAAAAGAAATATAATAATAATCTCACAATGTTTGAGCAAAGACTCGGTAATCTCGGGTCGGCGGGCACCTGTCACTCAGGCGTCTTATAATACTCGTGAACAGATTACCTACTATGATAACGAGGACTAGTACAAAAAAAGGGAGAGGGGGTTACTCACTTAACATGAATTAAGAAAATAAAGGGGCTGTAGGCTCGGGTGACCACGGCGTGAACAATTAGAAAATGCATCGGGGGATAAATCGATGTATCGACTAGTGATTTATTTGGCCGCGGTAAAACGCTTACGCCGCGTGTTTTCGCTGAACAAAATAAGAAGGGGACAAAAATGACGGAGTTCGAACTCGCGGGCTCGCACGTGGTCACTGGGGGAAGGGGGGGGGGTGAACACCGGGCCGCTGCCCGCGCGCACTATCTTCACTAAATTCTTAAAATTAACACCACAACACTGTCCCGGTCGCATAATCGGCGAGGCAAAAATGGGGAAAAGTGAAAAAGGGCTTCAAACGAGTCCAAAAGGGGCCCGAAAGGGTATCGTGGCAATGATAACGGATTTTCAGCGGAGTCGATTCGGAAGTCGTGACGAAAGATGGCCGCCGGCCATGTGCTCCCTTCGTCGCGACCTGTACAGGAAAGAAAAATGATTTACTTTTGATCGATGCGTCGACACGCACCGTTGTCACTCAATTTGTTCGTCTCAAAAAAAAGGAGATCCAAAAGCCGTCAGCCATATCAAAAGAAAATCCAATCAATCGTCCAAATCGTCAAAACAGGGAGAATAGCCGCTGTCGTCGTATACAAAATCAAAAGGGTCGTCGGAGAATACAAAAAGAAAATGTCGGAGAGCCATGGTACGCACGCCGAGTCGTGATGAAGTGATGTCGTTACCGGCGTCCGTGAGCTCGCTTCTTCTTGCGCAACATCGATCGATAATTGATCGATGCGCGCGTCGACGGGGGGTCCAATCGCGATGACTCGTTTCGCGCATTGCGATGGGTTTGGTGGTAAGAGGGGTGAGGGGAAGGGTGACGGGCTGGGAATTCGGGTCTTGATTGGCACTCTGGCGTGACGTTACAAGGTCTTGATTGATCGAAGATCCAGGCGCGGCGCTGAGAGACACGGTCCTGCTGACTAGCGCCGCGGTGGTCGATTGTATAACCGCCGGTGAGCTGCTTCCGATATTTTTGTTGACGTTTCGGAAACTTGTGCCGAGGAAATACGGGCTCGAGTGAATGCTTGAATCGTCGTGTTCCTGGCGTGATGGGGCTTCGTATCGAGGAATTCGACGAGGCCTTTTTGACGCGGGTAGGAGCCTAGACGCCGGGAAGCGTTTCCGTGGTGTTACGTGGTCGAAGACCCCGCGTAACCTGATGACAGTGCTCAACTTCTAGGTTAGACGTCCCGACTTGGCGCCAGTGGTTGTGCGGTGTTGTTTCTTCATTTGGTAAGGGATTTAATCCCTTACCTAGGTGAGTTGCCAATTTCTTTCGAGGACGGGGGAGTATTGGGAGTTCGGGGAGGAGTTAAAGTTGTGCGGGGCTGAGTGTTTGTGGGAAACAGGGGATAGTGTGCGAGGGCATATTTGTTGGGGCTGGGTTGGGAGTGGTGAGGAAAAAGGGATCACGGAGTTGAGTGTCTCCGGGGGCTCGGTGTGGGTTCTTCTCAGCCGTCGTCCAAAGATTTAGCCGTGTTGCTGGTTTTCAGGTGATGCTCCGGAGTGCGATGGACCGGAGACGACCGGTGTTGGCGGCATGCAGGCGACGGGCTTAATACTAGGCTATGGCGTGGGGGCTCAGACGGAGTGCCTAGACAGGGAACGCTTAAGTCTACGGGCTTACAGCTAGTACCGAGGACAGTGCTAGGTGGACCGCCACCACGACTCGTGACGAAGTGGCCACAACGTCACAATGGACACACCCTTATCACACTATCGGTAATTACTCCATAAGCACTATAACTCTGATATTAGTAGTCGTTGCAATAATATGTATTTACAAGTTCAAACATTGTCAGCAAGTACAATTGACTCAGCACGTCAGCGACATAGCAAGGCATACTAAAAGAGCTAACCAAGAGACCGAGCTTAGCGTAATCTACGCATCGACATCGAAGACGTTCCCAACCGGTTCATTGTAAAAACGAAAATTGTAAGCCGAGAGACTAAATCCATACAAGTAAATTGCAAATCAATTTAATGCAATCAATTTTTAACTAATTTTTGGAAATATATGTAAAAAGCCGAAACGAGTTTCGTCTTCCTAGGGGGGAGGAATGTTGTGCCCCGCATGGCAACATAAAATTAGCTGGACTCAATTGCAACGTAAATTGATTGGCAACAGGAAGCCAGCATAAATAATAGCTAAGACAGCACATTCCTACAATTGATCGCCGCATAGGGCTATCGACCCCGAGCAATCTCACCCTAAAATACTGACAGGGCATCACGCCCTGTCAGTATTAGAAGGGGTAAAATCGATACCATTTGGGAGAAACTCGTTATTATTTGTTATTATTATTGTGAAGTTATTATTGTGAAGTTCCAGCTTTTTATATTTGGAGGAATAACGAATTTATTAGGTGGAAAAAAGGAAAGTTCGTGCCAAATTATCAAGGAATCAAAAAAGATCATGTGTTGGGTCAAGAGACGCGGTAGCGGCTCGACGCCAAGTATTAAAAGAAAAAGCCAGCGCGAGGCCTACCGCACTCTTATATACGCGAATATGCTGGTTTTATGACGTCACGGCGTTTTCAAACCGTTCTGACGTACGAACCGTTTGATCAAAAAATCTGAATATTGGTGACGATTTTTTTTCGATTTTTCTCTTTCTATTGCTCTTTGTTGCAAGTAAATCCGTCCAGCCAATCTTGGGATATGATGATTTAGCGACATAAAATCGAACATTCCGGGATACTGTGCTTTTCTTTGGATTCTTAGGATCAGACAGGTATAAGTCGCGCTCGAATGGGCGGGACATACGCCCTTTTAACGATAATCTACATTTCTCTACTGTCCGTCACGCTGCCCACTGAACGAGGCTACCCTCTCTCCTTGCGCGCCGCTGAGTGAGAGAGACAGCGCGATAAACCTCGTCCCCTCTCTCTCTCTTGTATAGCGTGCTTTCTCTTTCCCGCTGTTTCGCGCGCTCTATATATATATATATATATATATAATATATATGCCGGCCGAAATCGTAAAATTTGGAGCCGCACTAATAATTCGATTGCTCTGCCAAAAAAGTAGATATTCCAATTTTGCAAACAAGGTTTTGAAGAGGGCATATACAGCTTCATTCTGGGTTATTTAAATACTTTTACGATTTTTTTCGGACCTTGTATACATTTTTGAACATGGTCGTTTTTCACTTTTTTTCAGTTGTTTAAAATTGGTTTAAATTACATGAATTAAATAATACGCATAGCATTTCTTCCTGTACTTCCTGTATGCACTAACTATCGAGTCGCTACCGCGTCTCTTGATATGTATACACATGAGAAATAAACCACATGTAATAATATAACCACATGTAATAATTAAAATATTAATATATAATATATGATATCGCGTGTCATTGACAATGAGTAAGAGTAAAAAAAAAAAAATAGAGCGCAAAGCCGCGCGCGTTTTATCTCTTTCTCATTTGTTTTCAATAAATAATGAATGAAAATATCGTATGTTTTCTGTATCGCGCGCTCTAACACTGTATTATTCTTTATTTTTTACTAAAAAAAAAAATGAAGTTTTTGTATAAATTTTTCTACAAATATAAGGATGACATTTATATGTCGATCAGTATAATTTTGGACACGTTTTATCACCACTGTGTAATCTCGCTGAATGCCAGTCAATCATCTTCGTAGATACTTGAGATGGCTGCTCCCCTGCGAGACCGTCAGCGCGCGTATTTCGTAGTAATATGCGATAAAATGTGAGGGAAACATAATTTTTTAAATTTTCGTCTTGAATTAAAATTTTATTATTAACTCTGTTTAAGTTATATTAATTTGAATATGAGTGAAGTTTCAGTGCAAGTATAGTGATTCCGAAAAAATTGTGCCCTGTCTTCAGTTTTTCCATCAGCTGTCGCTTTTAGTTTTTGACACACCCTTATTGTTTTGTCCTCCCTTTCTGTACCCTGAATTATCATTTTTTTATTCAAATCAAGAGACGCGGTAGCGGCTCAACGCCAAGTATTAAAAGAAAAAGTTAGCGCGAGCTCTGCCGCACTTTTATATACACGAATATGCCGGTTTTATGACGTCATAGCGTTTTTAAATCGCTCTCACGGACGAACCGTTTGAGTAAAAAATCTGAATATTTGTGACGAATTTTGTTCGATTTTTCTTTGTTGTAAGTAGATCCGTTTAGCCAATCTTGAGATATGATAATTTAATGAATTAAAATCGAATGTTTCGGGATAATCTGTCTTCCTGGAGACAAACGGGCGTAAGTCACGCTTGAATAGGTGAGACACATGTCCTTTTGATAAGAATCTTCTACATTTCTCTGCTTTCCGTCACCCAGTCCCGCTGAACGAGGTTTATACCCCCTTTTATCGCGCGCCGCTGAGTGAGAGAGACAGCGCGCGAATCTTCGTCCCCTCTCTCTCGCTCGTAGCGCGCTCGCTCTCTTTCTCATTATTGATATTTCTGTTATTTTAGTTAGTTTAGTATTTTGGTTTCTGTTATTTTTTTTATAAAAAAAAACAATTATTTTTTTGAGATATTTTAAGCATATTTTAAGTGTGATCGTAGGGAAATCATTCGTTGTATATTATTATTATAATTAAAATATCGATTTTTTTTACAATCTATTATCTATAGCTCCTTGAAAACTCGAACAAAGCGAATCGTCTAGGAGGTTAACATTTTTGTTCTGAAATGTACTTTGTTTAAAACTATGTGAAAAATTATTCGAAGTTTACATCACCTACCTTTTTTTATCCTAAGATAAAATAACCTTTTTTCATAGCGCTTGTACTAATTAATTTGTTTCTTCAATGTTTGTACGGAAGCATAATTCAATTAATAAATTTTAAGCGAAGTACAAACATGAGAAAATAGCTAGTTCTATTTTTCGAATTGTTAATTTTAATAAACATTTTTGTTGTTGATTAGACTAATATTTCCCCACGATTATACTAGTCTTGAAATGCATTGAATGAATAATAGTTTCCTATGAAAATTTAACAGCAAAATTAAAAGGGACTATCGCTGCGGGAAAAAACATTTTTTGCTTGTAATTTAAAAATTGATTTACGTAATCTTTAAACAATTGTTAACATATTTTTCAATGAAAGCATCTGTCAAAACGAAAAATTTGACCGACTTATCCATTCGGTTTGTATGATTTTTCAGAGATTAGTGCATGATTAATAGTAAAAAATATCCACAGTTCAATTATAAAAAATACAACGAACGATTTCCCCATCATCAAAGTTTTTGATGAAAATGGAAGTAGTTTTTGATAAAAATTCAAGAGTAATATCGAAGGGGGTTGACACTGTGGAGAAAAACATTTTACGCTTAGAATTTGAAAAATTGTTGTATGTAATACTTTGGAAAGGTATTAAAAATGTACGCCAAATATTAAAAAATTGTAACCTTAGTTGTCAAATGACCACCTTACATCCGGATATTACATTGCAAAAAAATTGATTTTCTTTATAACTATCATTTTCTTTCCATTTCATCGTTAAAACTTGTTTTCCTCGTATAATACTCATTTAGCAGTGTTTGTGCGTCAGTGATGGAAGAAATTACTGTTTAGCTCTGCGATTGGTTTTTGTCATATGAAGGAAGTTACTCAACTTATGTCAAAAAAAATCTGATTAATCATTGTTCCCGAATGAGAATTTTTTTTACCTCTATAGGAAAGTTGGTGAGTATGGCCGTTTTTCAAAAAGAAGTGAAATCAATCGCAAAAAACTTTAACAAAGTAAAAAAAAGAACGCCAAGTATTAAAAGACGCGACCTTAGTTATAAAATAACCATTCAATATTTTTCCTGTTATTATATTACAATTTTTACACCTCGAAAAAACCAAACAAAAAATGTTTATACTTAATTTCCAAAAAAATAAGTAAATATCAACATCCATTTCTCTTCCGTAATACTGAAAAGGGTACTTCACCCCAAAAACAATGAACAAACATACTAGAAAAATGTTGGCATTCATTATCGAATAAAAACCTATTTACATGTTTTATTTTGTTTTTGTCTTGATATGTGATGAGTACATAGAAAAAAGATCTAGTTGTAAATTGTTGCCGATGATTGAAAAAAGAAATGAAATCATTTCAACGTAGCCAAGAATGGTGAATGAATTACGAGTTTCGGAATGGAATCATGTACATCTTGAAGATTGACCTGCTAGAGGTTTTTGTCACCTCAAGGGCTTCAAAAAAAATTCTGCGGATATAAAGAAAATGTTATTCTGCTTTTAAGCTCGCTAAGCACTAAGAATGTACAACACAATTCCACAGAGAATAATACAAAAAACAATTACATATAAATGCGCAAATACGTGTACAAATGCACGTGTTGTATTTACACGTATGTACCGCACTAATTCACTGCAAATACTACACACAAACTTGGCGTGCATGGTTTTCAAATTACAGCTCGAGAAGACACAGTTGATTAAATATGCTATCCAAATCAATATTCAACCAGTTCTTCTATCAATAGTGAAAGAAGTCCGATCCGTGGATAGAACAGGAGAGTACCGATTAATGATTTGATCAACGAAATACATGACTAGGTTGTACAGATTAGGAATGAAAATGGATGAAAAGGACGAATGGATAATAAAATGAGATGAACTGTAAAGATGGATGAATGAAATGGGTGAACAGTAGATAGTTGAATAGTATATATCGATGAACGAATCGAATAATTGAATCGATGAAATGATGAATGGATGTGATGAATGGAGAGTTGGATTGTACAAATAAAAGAAATGGCAAAATAAGATAAATGGATCGATGAACGGGATGCATTTATGAATGGACTGGCCCACCGGCTAAATAGAATCGATTCATTGATCGATGATTGATTGAGTTCAGTGAATAAAATAATGGATCGAATCGTCAGACGGATAGAAAAAAATGAATAGATGGGATGACGGAATAAGATGTACGCACGGAACTTGAACCGCTTATACGTCTTTATTCTGAACCCATCTATCCGTTCTACCGTATACTCATTTTTTGAACGTACGGACAGACGATTAGATAGGCTACATGAGTAGATGGTTAGGATGAACGAAGAAATGAATAGGAGAGTAAATGAATTCATGGGTGGACTTTATGCCATAAGCAAACTGTAGAATTTTCAACACACTTTAAAACATGTAGAAATCGGCTACAACGAATCTATAGTTTGCTTATGGCGTTAAGCACAGAAGACGCTCAATGTGTGTTTGAATAACACACTTGGTTTTTACAGTGATTTGAATTCGCTCAATATACAGATGGATGGAGCGTTCCTTCGCCGAGCTGTAATTTGAAAACCATGCACGCCAAGTTTGTGTGTAGTATTTGCAGTGAATTAGTGCGGTACATACGTGTAAATACAACACGTGCATTTGTACACGTATTTGCGCATTTATATGTAATTGTTTTTTGTATTATTCTCTGTGGAATTGTGTTGTACATTCTTAGTGCTTAGCGAGCTTAAAAGCAGAATAACATTTTCTTTATATCCGCAGAATTTTTTTTGAAGCCCTTGAGGTGACAAAAACCTCTAGCAGGTCAATCTTCAAGATGTACATGATTCCATTCCGAAACTCGTAATTCATTCACCATTCTTGGCTACGTTGAAATGATTTCATTTCTTTTTTCAATCATCGGCAACAATTTACAACTAGATCTTTTTTCTATGTACTCATCACATATCAAGACAAAAACAAAATAAAACATGTAAATAGGTTTTTATTCGATAATGAATGCCAACATTTTTCTAGTATGTTTGTTCATTGTTTTTGGGGTGAAGTACCCTTTTCAGTATTACGGAAGAGAAATGGATGTTGATATTTACTTATTTTTTTGGAAATTAAGTATAAACATTTTTTGTTTGGTTTTTTCGAGGTGTAAAAATTGTAATATAATAACAGGAAAAATATTGAATGGTTATTTTATAACTAAGGTCGCGTCTTTTAATACTTGGCGTTCTTTTTTTTACTTTGTTAAAGTTTTTTGCGATTTAGAGTGTATACCGTCAATCCCAGTAATGTTGAATGCTACTCTTTGCGCCTCCTTCTACATGAGATTCGTGGACCCACTTCATTTAATGATTTAAAAACTATAGCAGGCGTGAAATAGCCAACGTTTCAGGCAGCTTGCAGAGAACTTGGCTTACTAGAAGACGATATTCACTGGGATCGTACTTTGGACGAAGCCTCTATTTTTGATTCACCTTACAAAATTAGAGAGTTATTTGCTATTCTGTTGGTTTTCTGTCAAGTCGGAGATCCAATGAAATTATGGGAAAAATACCGAGAAAGTTTGGCAGAAGATATTAAAAGACAAATGGAAAAAGATGGTAGAGATATTGAAATGGTTGTCGATATAGTTTACAACCAATGTCTTATTTTTTTTGAAGATATTGTTACATCAATGTCCAGTAAAACATTGTTACAGTTTGGGCTTCCAGTTCCATTAAGGGAGCAAAGCACAATTATAAACAACCGTCAATATCTGAGTGAATTAGCATACGATATATCTCACTTTATCGAAGTAGTTTCAGTAGGTATTTCAAAATTAAATCAAGAACAAAAACAAGTTTATGATGAAGTTTTGGACAGTGCTGTTTCTAATTCCGGGCAGTTGTTCTTTCTTGATGCTCCTGGAGGAACTGGTAAAACATTTTTGATCAATCTGTTGCTTGCTAATATTTGAAGTGAGAAAAATATCGCTATTGCTGTTGCTTCTTCAGGCATTACAGCTATTTTGATTGATGGAGGCAAGACTGCTCATTTAGCATTTAAATTACCTCTCAATTTGAATCATTCTGAAAATCCCATTTGTAACATCTCAAAGCAAAGTAGTATGGCGCATGTGCTTTGAAATACTAAAATTATTATTTGGGATGAGTGTACTATGTCCCACAAAAAAGGTGTTGAAGCGCCTAACAGGACACTTCAAGACATTAGAGGGAATAATAGACTTATGGGTGGGTTGACTGTCCTTTTAGCTGGTGATCTTAGACAAACTTTGCCCGTTGTATAACGAGGAACACGCGCAGATGAAATTAAAGCATGTTTAAAATCTTCAATTCTATGGCCTCATGTAAATGTTAGATCTTTGATAATTAATAGGAGGGTCTATTTGAAAAATAACTCGAAAGCAAAAGAGATTTCGGATTCATTAATAGACATAGGTAATGGAAATATTCCAGAAGAAAAAGGAAAAATAACAATTTCAAATAACCTTTGTGATACTGCGACAGATTTTATGACTTTGACTGATCAAGAGACGCGGTAGCGGCTCGACGCCAAGTATTAAAAGAAAAAAGCCAGCGCGAGGCCTACGGCACTCTTATATACGCGAATATGCCGGTTTTATGACGTCATGGCGTTTTCAAACCGTTCTGATGGACGAACCGTTTGATCAAAAAATCTGAATATTGGTGACAATTTTTTTTCGATTTTTCTCTTTCTATTGGTCTTCGTTGCAAGTAAATCCGTCCAGCCAATCTTGAGATATAATGATTTAGCGAAAAATAATCGAACGTTTCGGGATAACAGTGCTTTCTTTAGGAACAGACAGGCGTAAGTCGCGCTCGAATAGGTGCGACATATGCCCTTTTAACAATAACCCACATTTCTCTACTGTCCGTCACCCGGCCCACTGAACGAGGCTACGCCCTCTTACATGCGCCCTTGAGTGAGAGAAACAGCACGTGCAGCCGCGTTCCTTCTCTCTCTCTCACTGGTAGCGTGTACAGATCGAAAACACCGACACTCAAAAATAAAAAAGTGGTCAGTACTTTTGACCAGACCTACTTCTTTATATGTTTTTCGATGCCCTGAATTCGAATCCGGAGCCCGTTTTGCTCCATCGGGCTTGAGTTTGGAGTAAATTGCGAAAAACACTAAAAATCGCTGAAAATCGCGAAATATTGGAGTACTAGTGTGCTTTGATCTAATGTGAGCAGATTTCTTATTTATTTTGAAGCCCTCAATCTAAATCTAGTGTCTTCTTTGTCCATTCAAGTTCAAAATTCTAAGTTATTTGTGAAAAAACCCTGAAAATAGCTGAAAATCGTAAAAAAAAAATTTTTAAACAGTTCTCCGCTTGTATCGAACTCTTTTGTCTTCGAATGATCTATGCAGCGGATTTCTCTTTCGTTTTCTACTTTCATTCGATTCTCTCTTTAGCATCCAGTAAAAATCCGCCATCATATTGACATCCCACCTTCCTTGATACCGAGCTTCCATGACACTTATGTCTTGATGAAATCTTTCACCTTGTTCTTCACTATAGTTTCCAAGGTTTTGAGGAAAATAGTCAAGGTGAGAGTGTAGGAAGTGCAATTTTAGGTTCATCAAGCAACCTAAATTTTTAAAATTTGCCAGCAGTTCCTCGACCAAATTTTGGTAATTTTCACTTTTCTTATTACCCAAGAAGTTCTGACAAACAGATTTAAAACTTTGCCAAGCTGCTTTTTCACAGTCGTTCATTGTGCCAATAAAATTTTCGTCCTTAAGTAAACTCCGAATTTGTGGTCCATCGAAAATTCCCTCTTTCAACTTAGCATCACTTATTGCTGGGAACTTTTCTCCTAAATACTGAAAACAATTGCCATCTTTATCAAGAGCTTTGACATACTGCTTTATGAGACCAAGCTTAATATGCAGAGGTGGTAGTAGATATTGAGGAGGATCAATCAATGGTGTTCGTATAACGCTTTTAGAACCTGGATCGAAATTTGTTCTAGTTGGCCATATTTTTTTAACATAATGTTGTTTTCTGTCCCGACTATTCTTTTAAACATAGAAAGCAGGGATATGTCGTGAACCCTGATTGTTGGCCTAAAAGTAATGTTGCTATTTTGAGATCACCACAAACTTTCTATTGATGTTCCCAATATCTTATTTCATTCAATACTAGCTGCAAATTGTCGTAAGTCTCTTTTAACTTGATCGAATGAGCTATTGGGATAGATGCATATGTGTTTTCAATGTGCAGAAGAACGGCTTTAAGACTTCTTTTTGGCGAATCGATAAAAAGTCTCCATTCATTGGCTTTATAGATGTTGGGTTTTAATTTATCCACTAAGCCGTTTACATCCGAACAGTATACCAATGAGTTCTCCTTATCGTTTGTGAAAAATTGCCGAAATTCCTCCTCCCTATTGCGATAAAAGTAAGCTGTCGTTTTTTTGAGCCAACAAATTTTTTCTTTTCAATACAGCCGCTAGATACTCGGCTCCATCTTTAGGTAACCCTAATTCTTGTACGAGACCTTTAAGTTCTTCTTGGTCGAAGTGTTCAGCAACTTTTTCTTCACCATCCGGCAAGTATTTCTCGTTCTCGGAAACATCGTCTTCGGTGACTTCGTCACTTTTCGTTGCTTCTTCTTCCATATCCATCTGTTCGGCAGTTACAGTTTCTTCCACAACTATATTTTCCGGTTTTACAATTGATGAAACGTTGGGGTATGAAATTTGATCTTCAGTAGCCGCTGTAAAACCTGCAACGTAAGTCATACAAAAATAGCAGTTTTCATTACTTGTCGGTGTAGACCATATCGCCGGTTTTGTAAACTGCAAATTTTCTGGTTTTTTGGCTTTTTCCCATCGTGTTAACATAATATAACATCGACCACAGACGGTATGTGGTACCCAGTTTGTATCCGAATCAGTTATTCTTATACCGAAGCACTCTTCGTAAATTGATCTTAATTTTTCGGATAAACGCCTTCGGTATGTTGCAACTTCAAAGTTCCGACAAACATAACAAAACCAATCCGGGATTTTGTTACATAAGTGAGAAGTAGTGTACCTATGCTGGTTCCCCATGTAGGAATCTACCTTACCGAAGGTCGGTAATGCAGATTTCTACCGAACGCAGAAAACACGCACAGCCTGGTAAATCTACCGACGGTCGGTAATGTAGATTTCTGCCGAACGCAGTCATCCCCGCCTGGCAAATCTACCGACGGTCGGTAATGCAGATTTCCACCGATCGCATGCAAACTGTCCCAATCGCCATTGTCGGGAAATTTGAAAGCAGCGTCACGAACCACTGGCGGGAAATTCAACCGTGGTGACACGGACCTTGAGCGGAGACACGAACCTTTTAGTGGAGACACGAAACTTTTAGCGGAGACATGAACCTTTAGCGGAGACACGACCCTTTTAGCAGAGACACGAACCTTTTGGCGCGCGGGAAATTCAAACGAGTGGTCCGTGATAGTCTTTCCGGAGACGCGAATGGCGGGAAATCGTTGGTAATGTAGATTCCGAACTTTTGGTGGTCGGAAATTCCAAGACTAAACGCCAACCAATCATTACCAAACGCCAGCCAATCACTAGCAATCATTACCAAACAAATCTGAGAAAATTTTCGAAAGTGGAGACACGGGTCTGGTGGTGGTGTTGGTGGTGGTGGTGGTGGTGGTGGTGGTGGTGGTGGTGAAAGCGGAGACACAGGCTCACCGGCGGGAAATTCAAATACCGCGAAGCAAACTTTTGGCGGGAAATTCAAATACCGAGAAGCAAACTTTTGGCGGGAAACACCAATCGCTACCAACGATCCTGATCACCGACTTCAACCGTCTAGATTGTCAACTTCGACCATCTCGATCACTGATTTCGACTATCTCGATCGCTGACTTCGATTAACTAGATTGTTGACTTCGACGAGCCTGTTTGTTGACTTCAACTACTTTGATCACTGGCTTTGACTGTCCTAATCGTTGACTTGAGCTATCTCGATTACTGATTCGTCTACCTAGATTACTGACTTTGACCATCCTAATCACCGATTTCGATCATCTTGATTGTTAACTGAGACTATTCCGATCGTTGACTATCTCGAGCACTCACGACGACTGCCGTGATCATTAACGTTAACTATTCAAATTGTTCTTTGACATTCCTGATCGCCGACTTCGACTATGTTGATTGCTCGACTACTCTGATCGTGGACTTCCGTTATCTTGATTGTTGACTATCCTGGTCACCCACTTCGACTATATGGATTGTTGACTTCGACTATCCTGATCACCCACGTCGACTATCTTGATTGTTGACTTCAACTACCCTGATGACTAACTTCCACCATCTTGATCACTGACTTCGACTACCTCGATCACTGACTTTGATTATTTTGATCGTCGGCTTTGTCTATACTGGTTACTGACTTCGACTATCTCGATTGTTAACTGTGACTGTTCTGATCGTTGAATTTGACTATCCCGACCGCAGACTATAACTATCATGATTGTTGACTTCGACTATTTCGATCATTGACTTCGATGACTGATTTCGATTATTTTGATCATTGACTTCGATTATCTCGATGGCTGACTTCGACTATCCCGTTGACTTTGACTATCGAGATCACTCACTTCGACTATCCTGATCGTCGATTTCGACTATCTTGATTGTTGACTTCGCCTGACTTAGCCTGATTGTTGACTCCGACTTCCTGGATCACTGACTTTGACTGATCGTTGACGCCGACTATTCTGATCACCGGCTTCGTCCACCACCTTGATTGTTGACTGTAACTATTCAAATCACCGACTTTGTCTTTCTCGCTCATTCACTTCGACTGGCCTGATTGTTTACTCCGACTACCTGGATCACTGACCTTGACTATCCGGATCGTTGACTTCGACTATCACGATCGCTGACTTTGACTATCCCTATTATTCACTTCGAGAATCCCGATCGCTGACTATCTTGATTGTCGACTGCAGGTATCGCAGACTTTATGTTTCCGTGTCTTGATTTTGTCACTTACAATCCCGCTCCAGAATTTTGCTGCAAGGCTATATTGCTAATCTCTAATTGAATCGCCAGGGTGTCTCTTCATTTGAATTTTGTCACCAGAGGAGGGGTGAAGGTCCTGTCGTAGCTTGTGAATTTTGACACCAGGGGGGGGGGAGATCATACCTGAGCTTTTGAATTTTGCCGCCAGGGGAGTTTGAGCCTCAGCTTTTGAATTATGCTGTCAGAGGGTTCTCGTCTCAGTTTCTGAATTTTACTACCAGCGGGAGGGGGTTCGTGTCTCAGCTTTTAAATGATTCTAGATTAGGTAGGGTCTGCTTGGGTTGGGCTGAATTTATTTAGGTTTCATCCAAGATGCCGAGAACACGTTCCGGATGGGAAGAGTTTGCTTGCACCACTCGGAAGAGCATGTATCTTGAATTCGCAATAGAGACAAATTGTAATCAACCGAGTGTCACTGAGTATCCTAACCTCAATAATCCTTATCGTTAACTTTGACTATCCGGGTAGTTAACTTCAACTATGCCGATAGCTAACTTCAACCTTCCCGATAATTAACTGCGCTCTTCGTATTCGATTTTTCCCGCCATTGGGTTCGCGTCTCTGTGTTCCCGCCGATGGGTTCGTGTCTCCGCTTCGGATTTCCCGACTATCCCGATCGCTGTCTTCATGATCGCTGACTGCGGGTATCGCGGACTTCGTATATCTGCATTTGAATTTCCCGCCGATGGGTTCGTGTCTCCGCTTTTCTCACCGGTGGCTCCAAATTTCCTGCCGATGGGTTGGCTTTCAAATTTCTCGCTGGTGGGTTTGTGTCCCCGCATTTCTTCACGATGTGTGTGCTTTCCCCACCGGTAGATTCGTGGCACCGCAGTTCCCGTCGGTGGGTTTGAATTTCCCGCCAATGGATTTGTGCCACTGCTTTCGAATTTCCCGCCGTTGGGTTTGAATTTTCAGCCATTGGGTTTATGCCACCACATTTGAATTTCCCGCCATTGGGTTTGTGTCACCGCATTTCCCGCCATTGAGTTTGTGTCACCACATTTGAATTTTCCGCCATTGGATTTATGCCACGGCATTTGAATTTCTCGCCGTTGGGTTTGGTTACCGCATTTCCCGCCGTTAGGTTTGTGTCACCGCATTTCCCGTCGGTGGGTTTGTGCCACTGCTTTTGAATTTCCGGCCGTTGGGTTTGAATTTTTAGCCATTGGGTTTATGCCACCACATTTCCCGCCATTGGCTTTGTGTCATCGCATTTCCCGCCGTTGGGTTTGTGTCACCACATTTCCCGCTATTGGGTTTATGCCACGGCATTTGAATTTCCAGCCGTGGGGGTTGGTTGTGTCAGCACATTTCCCGTCGGTGGGTTTGAATTTCTCGCTAATGGGTTTGTGCCACTGCTGTTGAATTTCCCGCCGTTGGGTTTGAATGTCAGCCATTGGGTTTATGCCACCACATTTGAATTTCCCGCCATTGGGTTTGTGTCACCGTATTTCCCGCCACTGGGTTTGTGTTACCACATTTCCCGCCATTGGGTTTATGTCACGGCATTTGAATTTCCCGCCGTTGGGTTTGGTTACCGCATTTTCCGCCGTTAGGTTTGTGTCACCGCAATGGGTTTCGTGACATTGCTTTCTGCTCGAGACAGAACGATGCGCTCAAGCAGGCACCGGTCGACGTTCGTATCGAACTCGAGGCCGAATCAAATTTCCCCGCGGGAACTACGGGTCTGATCTTGCATGATCGATTTGTCAACTGCAATCACATAAGTGGGGATGTCTGTAGAGTGGGGATGCCTGGAGAGTGGGGGGGGGGGGGGGGGGGTGAGCGAGGGAGGGGATGCAAAATCCGCCTATAAAGTCCTCGAGTGGCGCGTTCGTCAATCGCGATGGAGTACGTGGCGGACACACAAGGCTTCCTGCGCGACAACAACGAGTTTGTAGTCAAAGAACTCCGCTCAATTCGGACGATCCGCCGCTGATCTTTCTGTTTAAACCGCCGATCCCGTGGAACGACCTGCCAGCCAGGTACAAGATCGTGAATCTCTGGCTCGAACGCGGCTATCATCGTCTGTGCTGGAGCACGGGCGACATACCCTACAACGAGGTGGGGGGACGTGCTTCGATCGGTTTTACACGACGCGAGCGCCATCTACGTGAACAGAAGCAGCAGTGGCTGAAAGGATTCGGGTTCGATGCGCGTGATGTGGTGGCGTGGCCGTCGCTCAGGACACCGAACAAGCAGACGATATACTGCCCGCACCACGACTCGCCCCATTGCGCGCTTCGAAACGTCCTGCTTTTGCGGAACTTTCTTCGCAAGACCTTCCCGTCTGTGGGAAGGTCGTTGAAGCTGTACCATCATCACGGTGGACTTCTCTCAGCCATGGAACCCACCGACATCGCTCAGCTGCCGAAGGAATTCGTCGTTACCTTCGCTGCATACAGCGTAGACGCCGCCTGGGATAAATTACCCGAGTCCCTGAGAAATGACCCTGAAGTTGCCGAGTGTCGGCGATGCCGAGAACATATTCCGAGTTTGCTTGCACCACTCAGAAGAGATTGTAAACAATGTATCTTGAATTCGCAATAAAGACAAGTTGTAATCAACCGAGTGTGTCACTGAATATCCTAACCTCAAACAATCCTAATCGATAACTTCGACTATCGCGATAATTAACATTAACTATCCCGATAGTTAACTCCAACTATCCTGATAGTTAACTGTGAGTATCCCGATTGCCGACTGCGGGTATCACAGGCCTCTGCGTTTGAATTTCCCGCCAAAAGTTTGCATGGATTCGTTTGGTAGCGATTGGTGTTTCCCGCCAAAAGTTTGCTTCTCGGTATTTGAATTTCCCGCCAAAAGTTTGCTTCGCGGTATTTGAATTTCCCGCCGATGGGCCTGTGTCTCCGCTTTCACCACCACCACCACCACCACCACCACCACCACCACCAACACCACCACCAGACCCGTGTCTCCACTTTCGAAAATTTTCTCAGATTTGTTTGGTAATGATTGCTAGTGATTGGCTGGCGTTTGGTAATGATTGGTAGTGATTGGTTGGCGTTTAGTCTTGGAATTTCCGACCACCAAAAGTTCGGAATCTACATTACCAACGATTTCCCGCCATTCGCGTCTCCGGAAAGACTATCGCGGACCACTCGTTTGAATTTCCCGCGCGTCAAAAGGTTCGTGTCTCTGCTAAAAGGTTCGTGTCTCCGTTAAAGGTTCGTGTCTCCGCTAAAAGGTTCGTGTCTCCGCTAAAAGGTTCGTGTCTCCGCTAAAGGTCCGTGTCACCACGGTTGAATTTCCCGCCAGTGGTTCGTGACGATGCTTTCAAATTTCCCGACAATGGCGATTGGGACAGTTTGCATGCGATCGGTGGAAATCTGCATTACCGATCGTCGGTAAATTTGCCAGGCGGGGATGACTGCGTTCGGCAGAAATCTGCATTACCGACCGTCGGTAGATTTACCAGGATGTGTGTGTCTTCTGCGTTCGGTAGAAATATGCATTACCGACCGTGGGTATGGTAGATTCTTACATGGGAGAACCAGCATAGGTACACTACTGTGAGAGTTACTTCTTGTGATTTTACACTCTACAGAAGCTAAGTTACCCACTAATATAGAGCTGCAGTCGCTTGATGACGACGTCTGCGGGCCTGCTTTCTCACCCTGACCAGACGCCGACACTGGGGTTCCGAATCCCTGCATCGTAAAGTACTTATCACTTGTACCTTGCCATGACGGCACACACGCCGTTAAGCTAGGGACTTTGCCAGATGGTTCTGTTGCCCACCGTCACCACGTGGAGGTGCCCTGGCTACAGGCACAAGCAATCAAGTCTCGGAAGGCCATCTAAAGACGATGAGTGGTGACTTTTTATTCATACGTCATACATAAAATCTCAAAGCTGTTCTGCTTCATAACAAAAAACACATTTGCACTTATTTCAATAGCTCACACAACTAAAAGAGACTTATGAAAATTTACAAATAGTATTGAATAAACTAAAGTATTCGGATCAGACAAGAATTGGTAGTCAAAATGTTATACAAACACTATTGATTGATCTTCCTAAATATTTGCTAAAGAGGGAATTTTCGATGGACCCCAAATTCGAACTTTATTGGAGGACTCAAATCTACAAAAATTTGGGTTGCTTGATGAATCTTAAATTGCACTTTCCACATTCTCACCTTGACTATTTTTCTGAAAATCTTGGAGATTACAGTGAAGAACAAGGAGAACGATTTCATCAAGATATAAGTGTCATGGAAGCTGGGTATCAAGGAAGGTGGGATGTCAATATGATGGCGGATTTTTGCTGGATGCTAAAGAGAAACGAATGAAAGTAGAAAACGAAAGAGAAATCCGCTGCATAGATCATTCGAAGACAAAAGAGTTCGATACAAGCGGAGAACTATTTAAAAAAAATTTTTTTACGATTTTCAGCTATTTTCAGGGTTTTTTCACAAATAACTTAGAATTTTGAACTTGAATGGGCAAAGAAGGCACTAGATTTAGATTGAAGGCTTCAAATTTAATAAGAAATCTGCTCACATTAGATCAAATCAAAATAGTACTCCAATTTTTCGCGATTTTCAGCGATTTTTAATGTTTCTCGAAATTTACTCCAAACTCAAGCCCGATGGAGCAAAACGGGCTCCGGATTCGAATTCAGGGCATCGAAAAATATATAAAGAAGTAGGTCTGGTCAAAAGTACTGACCACTTTTTTATTTTTGTATGCCGGTGAAATCAATTCCCCGAAAATAATAACTTAATTAATTACACCGGCACACAAAAAAAAAGGTGGTCAGTACCTTCGCCCGGACTCATCAATTTCTACGTATTTTGACCCGCTGAATCAGAATCCGGGGTCAGATTGGCCAATATACCTCCAAAATTTTGAGTAAATTCCAAAAAAGCGCAAAAATGGCGGAAAATCGCAGTTGAAAGCATGATAAATATTTTTTGCGAACTTAATCGGGCGTATTCTTTATGTATTTTGATGCGCTGAATCTGAGTCTGGGGTCAGATTGGCTGATACACCCCCAAAATTTTGAGCAAATTGCAAAAAACCGCTAAAAATGGGTGAAAATCACGAAAAATCTCTGCTATGGGTATGGGAAAAATTTCATTGATCTAGATCGAGTACGTTCATAGTGTATTTTGATGCGCTGAATTCGAATCAGGAATCTATTTAACTCGTACATCTCTAAAATTTTGTTTCCATGGAGAAAACCGTCTAAAAATGGGTGAAAATGCCAAAAAATCGCAGTTATCAATATGAGAAAATTTTTTTACACCTGGATCAAGCATATTCTTTACGTATTTCGAGGGGCTCGATCCAAGTCCGGCGGCTAGTAGTCCCGTTCATGCATACTCTCGTCAAAAATCGTAAGAAATAGCAAAAAATGTCAAAAAATAGTTTTGTAAATGATTTAAGGGGACAGACCTAGTTAGAATTTTCGAAGAATCGATTTTTTTTTAATTTCATTTTCAAAAAGTAGAATCTCTTACGAACATTTTCCGCCCAGGTAAATGTAAATCGGACCATTATTCGCCGAAATACAAGACTTTGTAGCACGTCGTGTCTGAGCCATAGGTAAGCAGGTAGCGGCAGCTGTCCGCTCGACTAGCTGAGTCCGTTAGAGGGTACCTGAAGGTCTCTATTGTATTGCGTATACATACATATATTGTGACCATCAATATAGCCCTACACACTCATATATACATATAGAAAATAAGAAAGGCCTTTCGTAGTTCAAAATACGGTTTCAGTATCAGTAAGATTCAAAACGTTGGAGCGTGCGAACGTCCATATTCGGAACAATTTCGTGAGTTTTCGAGTGCAAGATGGATAGAAAAATATCGAGAGAAGTGCGGAAAAGTCAACGGGTTTATAAAACACGACCCTTGAAAAGGAAACAGTATTTCAATCCAAAATCTGCGGAGACTGATGATGGCGGAGCAAGTACATCAGCAAAAAAATTAAGAGGTCAGGACGAATATCATGTGCCAAAAACAGATGCAGTTAATTTCCGAATAATTAATTTTTTTACTGTTTTTTCGTCGCTCGCGAGTCTCGTAAAATGTGCTAAGTGCAACAGTAAAATATGTTTTGGAATAGTAAGCGAACGTGGACTTGGGTTCAAAATTTCTGTGGTGTGTGATAAGTGTACTCCTCAATACATACCGTCGTGCGATTTTATTCACCATTCTTATGAAATAAATCGAAGGTTCACATTAGCGATGCGTGTCATAGGCGTCGGTTACAAAGGTGCAAAAAAATTTTGCGCATTGATGGACTTCCCGCCATGGTTGGCTAAATCTACGTACTGCATATTACTGGAGCATATTTGTGAAGCGAGTAAAAATATGGCTCAATTTTTTATGAAGAAGGCTTCTAAAGAAGAGATAAACTTGAATTCTACTAACAGTGAAAGTAAGAATACTGATTTGATTGTGTCAGGTGATGGAACGTGGCACAAACGCGGATTTTCGTCTCTGTTTGGCGTCACATCGCTAATAGGACATTTCACGGGCAAAGTTCTTGACGTAATTGTAAAAAGTTCTTACTGCCAGGCTTGTGAAGTTTGGAAAAATCAAAAAGACACGGAAGAATATCAAGAATGGTATGAAGCACACAAAGAAACTTGTTCGACGAATCATACAGGCAGTGCGGGAAAGATGAAGGTCGATGCTGTAATCGAAATGTTTCGTCGTTCGTGCGAAAATCTTGGAGTGAGATTTTTGTATTACGTCGGGGATGGAGATTCAAAGACTTACTCTGGCATTGTTGCAGCTGCTCCTTATGGAGAAACTGTAGTGACGAAAAAAGAATGCGTTGGCCATATTCAAAAACGGATGGGCACCCGTCTACGATCGTGTAAAAAAGATAATAAAGGACTCGGTGGTAGAGGGAAACTGACTGCTAAATTAATTGACCAATTGTCCGTGTATTTTGGCAAAGCTATTCGTGACAACTCTGATTCGGTCAAAAAAATGAAGGATGCTATTTGGGCTACGCTCTACCATAAGATTTCAACCGACGAGAAACCGCAGCATCACAAGTGTCC
Source organism: Rhimphoctona megacephalus (assembly GCA_963989365.1). Taxonomy (NCBI): domain Eukaryota; kingdom Metazoa; phylum Arthropoda; class Insecta; order Hymenoptera; family Ichneumonidae; genus Rhimphoctona; species Rhimphoctona megacephalus. The sequence goes on from OZ022419.1 coordinate 5,122,876, forward strand.
ACGAGGTGCTGACTCGTGGTGCAAATATCAACGAGCAAAGGCCGAGAAAACGTTGAAATCTTTCAAACACGATTTCACTGCGTTGCCGAAGGAAGTCTTCGATGCAATAAAGCCTATATACGAAAGTCTCACAAACACTGAATTGTTGCAAAGGTGCATTGGAGGTTTCACCCAGAATAGCAACGAAAGTTTTAATCAAATTGTTTGGAAGGTCATGCCGAAAACCTTCCCTGCCAGCTATACTACCGTCAGCATAGCCGCTTACATTGCTACCTGCACTTTCAACGAGGGTACATACGGTTTGCTGGCAGTCTTCGATGCCATGGGGATTAAGTTGGGACCGTACGCACACGAGTTTGCCAAGGCCGAGGATTCTATTCGAATAAAGCAGGCTAATCGGCGATCCCTGGAAAATACTCGAGAGGCGAGAGTAGCTCGGCGGCAGCTAAAAGTGGCTTCTAATACCACCAACAAAGCGCAGGAAGGCGAAGTATATGGCCCAGGAATAGACGATTCTATGTAAGTTACAAAAAAAAATTTTTATCTGCATGCAAACCGTACTCAAACCTTTAAGTGCGTTTTTCTCGAAACCATGTTTTTGAAGTCGGTGATCACTGTAGCTCGAGAACGGCTTTACCGATCGGGTTGAAATTTATATCACTTCTTCTATACATGGTAGTCCTCCATATGAACGAAGGATTTTTTTTTTTGGATAATTATTTTTATTTTTAATAGCAAAAAATGGAACTGATATTTTGGTCAAAAAAACACTTTCGACATTTTACCGGCCGCCATTTTGTGAAAAATGGAAATTTTTCAAAACCCTTCGTTCAACCGGAGCATTATATCATTAACTAAAAATCCCCTCCGTTTTTTTTGTTTCAGATGAGCCGTTGCAGCGTGAGCTTGATCACCGCAAACCGTGTTTTTTTTGCAGCGTCCTCGGCAATTGACGGTCACCAGCTTATTTCGATATGTATTGCGTTGAAAAAATTGCAACATATACATTACATATGTATCTTTTAAACGGAAGAACTTTTGTTGTGAATTATTTTATCGTTTGACCAAAAAAAAATCGGAAAAAAGGCCTTTTTTTTGACGTTCCAACTAGCTCTGTCCCCTTAAACATGCATGATTCGTCTTAAACTATACACAAAAAAGATATATACATTCTGAATGCAATAAATTAGAAATTGGGAAAAATAGTATAAAAAACTTGAATATAAAACTATCACAGGCATGATTTTTCTTTGATTTGAATTCTGCCCAATTGCATTTTTTTCATTTTCTGCAAATTATGAGAAGAGAAAAATCTTCATCAATCCTAAACAATCCTTCTTTTGTAATGGATTCTTTTCTCTTCAAACGACCTATGCAGCGGGTTTCTCTTCCTCTTTCTATCTTCTCTCGTTATTTCTCTCTTTAGCATCCAGCAAAAATCTGCCATCATATTAACACTCCACCTTCCCTGATACCGATTCTCCATTTCACTGATGTCTTGATGGAATCATTCTCCTTGTTCTTCACTTAGGTTTCCAAGGTTTTCAGGAAAGTAGTCGAGGTGGGAGTGTAGAAAGTGCAATTTGAGATTCATCAAGCAACCCAAGTTTCTAAAATTTTCCGACAACTCTTCAACTAAATTTTGGTAATTCTCACTTTTCTTATTTCCCAGAAAGTTCTGAGAAAAATTTCTGAAACTTTGCCAAGCTGCCTTCTCAGTATCGTCCATTTTTTTGATGAAGTTTTCGTCTTCATATAAACTACGAATTTGTGGTCCATCAAATATACCCTCTTTTAATTTCGCTTCACTCATCGCGGGAAACTTTTCTCCCAAATACTGGAAACAATCGCCATCTTTATCCACAGCTTTGACATACTGCTTTATAAGACCAAGCTTAATGTGGAGTGGTGGTAACAGATATTTTGAAGGTTCAATCAATGATTTTCATATGATGTTGTTACGGCCTAGATCGAAGTTTGTTCTTGTTTGCCACCCTTTCTGAACATAGTGTTTTTTCCAGTCCCTACTGTCCCATAAACATAAAAAGTAGGGATTTTTTGTGAAACCCAATTTTTGACCGAAGAGTAGTGTTGCAATTTTGAGATCGCCACAAATTTGCTATTGATGTGCCGAATACTTTATTTTCTCCAATACTATATGTAAATTTTCGTAATATTCTTTCAGCTTGGTCGAGTGAGCTATTGGAATAGGTGCATATGTGTTTCCGTTGTGGAGTAGAACGGCTTTGAGACTTCTTTTTGACGAATCAATGAAAAGTCTCCATTCATCGTTTTTGTATATGTTCGGTTTGAATTCATCCACCAAGCCTTTCACATCTGAACAGTACACCAATGAATTCTCTTCGTCGTTTGTGAAGAATTACCGAAACTCCTTCTCCCTGTCACGATAAAAGTAAGCTGATGTTCCTTTTGACAGCAAATTTTTCTTTTTTAATGTTGCCGCTAAATATTCAGCTCTGTCTTTAGGCAATCCTAAATCTCGTATGAAATCATTCAACTCTTCTTGGTTGAATGTTTGGGGAGCTTTGCTTCCACCATCTGGGAGGTAATCATCATCCTCGGAACTTTCTTCTTGATAGATCTCGTTAACTTCCATTACTACCTCTTCATCAGAAAGCTTCACATCCATCTGTTCAGGAGTTACTGTTTCATCTACGGTTCCTCTCCCTCGAAATATGTAAAGAACAAACTTGATCCAGGTGTAAAAAATTTTTCTCATGTTGATAACTGCGATTTTTTGGAATTTTCACCCATTTTTAGACGGTTTTCTCCATGGAAACAAAATTTTGGAGATGTACGAGTTAAATAGACTCCGGATTCGGATTCAGCGTATCAAAATACATTAAGAACGTACTCGATCTAGATCAATAAAATTATTCCCATACCCATAGCAGCGATTTTTCACGATTTTCACACATTTTTAGCGTTTTTTTTTTTCAATTTACTCAAAACTTTGGGGGTGTAGCAGCCAATCTGACCCCAGATTCAGATTCAGCGCATCAAAATACAAAAATAACACACCCGATTAAGGTCGAAAAAAATTTTTATCATGCTTTTAACTGCGATTTTCCGCCATTTTTGTGGTTTTTTGGAATGTACTCAAAATTTTGGAGGTATATGGGCCAATCTGACCTCGAATTCGGATTCAACGGGTCAAAATACGTAGAGATTGATGGATCCGATCCAAGGTACTGACCACTTTTTTTTTGTGTGCCGGTGTTATTAATTGACCTCGGAATTATTTTTATTATATTAAATTAATATATATATTGTGACCAAAATTTTTACCCTAATGCCACAAAAGTTCAACACTCCTTTATCGTCGATTTATTTTATTACATTGGGCGCCAGTCACCGAAGTGACTCGACGACAAAAAGAGAGCGAACAATTTGGCCAGCTTGGTTGCAGCGGGGTAGGCGGGGTGACCCTGAGAATAATTACACAACACGAGTTTTCAATTATAATTATTTTGATGTTATTAAAGAAAAGTTGTTACACTATAAAGCCCGCTTGAAAATTCTTCATTTCACAAGGAAAAAAACAAATACAAAATTTATTATAATTATCGGGACATTTCGCAATTCTAATGAGTCCGAGGGGAAAAATCACGAACACACACACTCTTATTCTCTCACTCACACGATCAGCCGGGATCCTGCACACTTTACACTCTAATTCGAGCTCGTTCTTTCTTATCACCGATCTACTAGTGATCAAGAAATATTTCTTTTTATTTTCAGATGAAATAAGATAACGTAAACGAGATAGAACAAGAACACAGAGCCCCCGCTATTCGGTTGCTCAGCCGAGCTATTCTCTCTCACGCGCGTTCGTTTAACCGGCCCATATACTCTGTCTCTCTCACACTCACACGCGCACTCCCGTAACCGTTCGCGATCCTTCCCATCGACTCTTTACCCAAAAATGATAATTATATTTCTAAGTCTCGTTCTCGATGATAGTTATATGTAGTCTTGCTTGTCATGCTTACTTCACAACGCTTTTTAAGTGAAAAAACAAGAAACGAATCCGCCGTGTGCCTTCTGTTTTGAACTCTTGATCAACTTCATATTGTTTTGTTGTGCTGACGCATCAACACGGAAAAAAAAAAGAAAAAAAAAATGTCTTCAAAGAAACGATCAAGATCACGATCAGAATCGAGATCAAGATCAAAAAAGAGTCATCGCAGAGACAAAGATGACAAAAGATTCGACAAATTGCAAAACCAGATATCCGATCTCACAAAAGTGGTGGAGTTGTTCTTAGAGTCTAAAAAAGAAGTTCCAACACAACCAGAAATTGACGATTCTGATATTAAGGAAATTACAGGTAAAGTATATGTATAAATAATAAGGACGATCTCAGTTACTCTATTACTCCACACGAGGTTAGAGAGCTACGAGTCCACACGACTCTAGCAGGGGTTTTGATTGTGAGGTTCAATAAGAACAATGATCACATCATAAACAATAAGTGTCCCTTATAGAAAGATTTCTTTATAGTCTCCTTGTTTTTCGTCTTTATCCTTTCAGCTAAGGATATAGAGGAAAATAATAAGGAAATTATTCCGCAAACGGAAGAAAAAACTGAGCAGACGTTAGAAAGTCACTCAAGAGATATTGTCTTGAGAGCTTTGGGCGTTGATTTGAGTGAATCAAAGTTTAAAGAGACAAAATATCACCCAGAATTAAAAAATACATGGGGTAAATGGGTGAAGCAAGGTCTTCCTCAGAAAAACAAAGGAGAAATCTTGGAACTTTACAATAGAAAAGCAGAGTTGCATGTCGAGGCTCCTAAACTCAATTTGGAAATCGTTCCAATGTTGACTGACATCGCTAAGAAGCGGGACCAGCACTTCGTGGAAACCCAAAACTGCGTAGGCACAGCCTTGACAGCCTTGGGAGCAGCAGTGTCTATGATTATAGATCCTCCAGAAGATGGAATCGATGAAGACATCTTAATCGATTATCTTAGTCATGCTGGTCAAATTATGTCAGACGTATTTTTTCAGCAGTCCGTTGCTCGTAGGTCTTTCATTACACCCCAAATGGATAAAAGTATTAAACCATCTATGGAAGAAATGGTTTCAGATGAATGGTTATATGAAGACAATCTCGTAGACAAAGTAAAAAATGCCAGAGAGATTGAGAAAGCCTGTGCGCAAATTAAGGACAAGTCCAAAAAAGATAATTTCAAGCCTCAGGGAAACTCCAAATACCCGTCTGCAGCGTACAAGCAGACGGGTCAATCACAGAAACGTCGTCCTTTCAAGATAAAGAGGAAACCGTTCCAGAGAACATTTCAAAATTCGTCTCAATACCCATCACAAACACAGTCCAAAACAAATTTTCAGACGATGAACCAGTCGTCGTACAAGAAATAAATAAGGTACAGAAAATAGCAGGTAGATTATTTCAGTTCCGAGAAAAATGGCAAAAAATTACCGATGATAAATTCATATTGAATTGTGTAAGCGGGTATAAAATTCCTTTTATTCAAAAACCGATACAAAAATTTACCCCAAAGAATAAAAAATTTTCTAGCAAAGAGCAAGAAATAATGGAATCAGAAATTAAAAAATTGTTAGAGAAAGATGCAATTGAAGAGTGTCTTCCAAGCAAGGATCAATTTGTTTCTCCTTTTTTCCTCGTCCCCAAACACGACGGGTCTTTTCGATTCATTTTCAATCTGAAAGAATTGAATAAATACATAAATCTTCCACATTTTAAATTGGAAGATATAAAGGTTGCCCTCAGTTTGATTTCTCGAGACGATTTTATGGGTTCATTAGATTTGAAAGATGCCTATTTTGTAGTGCCAATATGTGAGGAACATAAAAAATTTTTGAGATTCAAATTCAAGGACAAATTTTTTCAATTTTGCTGTTTGCCTTTTGGACTGTCAATAAGTCCATATATTTTTACAAAAATTATGAAACCCGTAACGAATATATTAAGAACAAAGGGTATATTCGCAGTGATTTATCTGGACGATCTTCTGTTCATCAGTAATACAAAAAATACATGTGAACGAAACATGAAAGAAGCCATTTGTTTATTGGAGAGTCTTGGTTTCATCATAAATTTTGAAAAAAGTCACTTAATCGCAAATCAAAGTTGTAAATTTTTGGGGTTTATCATTGACTCTGTAAAATTTACTTTGAATCTTCCAGATAAAAAGAAAAATCAGATAGTGAACTTTTGTAGTCACTTTAAAATAGGCAATAGTTACAAACTTCGAGAATTTGCGAAATTTCTTGGAGTTTTAACAGCGGCATGTCCAGCAGTAGCGTATGGTCTAATTCATACCAAAAAATTAGAACGAGAAAAATTTTTAGCTCTAAAATTAAATGGAGGAGATTATGAAGGACGTTTTTTTCATAAAGGAAAAATTGCGAGACGACATTGATTGGTGGAAAAATAATGCGCTGATTGGATCAAATCCTATCAGAATTCAAAATTTTATACGCGAAATTTTCTCTGACTCATCGTTAACGGGCTGGGGTTCATTTTATGATGGGCAAAGTACTTTTGGTTTTTGGAATGTAGAAGAAGGCAGGAAACACATCAATTTTCTTGAATTACAGGCAGCCTTTTTTGCTCTAAAGTGCTTTGCCTCTGATTTATTTGATTGCGAAGTGTTACTTCGATTGGATAATACCACAGCTATTGCTTATATAAACAAAGCTGGTGGAATTCAATATCCACTTCTCAGTGAACTTTCACAGAAAATATGGAAGTGGTGTGAAGACAGAAAAATTTGGATAAAAGCTTCTTACATTCGATCAGCCGATAATGTAGAGGCAGACGCAGCTTCTCGATACACGAATATTGATACAGAGTGGGAACTCGCTCCTGATGTTTTCACAAAAATCAAAAAGAAGTTTGGTTCTTTCTCGGTTGATTTATTCGCAAGTAGACTCAACAGAAAATGTCTCAGATACTTTTCACGATTACCTGATCCAGAAGCAGAAGCTGTGGACGCCTTCACAAGATCGTGGTACAAAGAAAAATTCTATGGTTTCCCTCCTTTTTCTGTAATTCTAAAGACTCTTCGAAAAATCATAAATGATAAAACAGAAGGAGTATTAGTGGTACCATTTTGGCCCACGCAACCGTGGTATCCTCTCTATACATCACTTCTCAGTGAACCACCCATCATATTCAATCCTAACCCGTCTCTTCTAATTTCTCCGTTCAGGCAAACTCACCCATTGTCATCCCACCTTTCCCTGGTGGTAGGCAAATTATCCGCACAGCTTTCTTGAGGAGAGGAATACATGAGGAGTCAGTGGGAACTATGATAAATTCAATCGCTACATCAACCCTTAAACAATACGAAAGTGCGTTAAAAGCATGGTGGAACTACGTCCATATAAACAAGCTGGATATGTTCAATGCTAAATCACCAGATATTATCAATTTCCTAAATAAAAAATTTCAAAGTGTAGGTCATGGCACAGTAAACACCTTTCGTTCTGCTATTTCTCTCATTTCGGGTTCTGATATACACAGGGATGGATTAATTTCTCGATTTTTGAAGGGTGTTTTTAGAGAAAAACCAAGTAAACCCAGATATTCTACCACCTGGGATGTCACTCCAGTGTTAAACAACCTTGAGAAAATTGTTCCACTCAGTCAGTTAAAACTGAAAGAACTAGCAGAGAAAGTATCGTGTCTCATGGCTTTAGCGACAGCTCAAAGGTTACAAACTCTATCAAAAATTGATATAGATAATATCACATTTAATTCGAATAATTTAAGTATCAAAATAACAGAGAATATATAAACATCAAAACCGGGGTCTTTTCAACCGGATTTGATATTACCCTTTTTTAAAAACAGACCGGGGTTATGCGTAGCATCTGCGGTCATAGAATATTTAAATGTTACGAAGCAGTTAAGAAGTGAAAAATCAAAAAGATTGTTCATCACATCTGTAAAGCCGTATGGCCCAGCTTCATCACAAACTATTGGCCATTGGGTGAAATCTGTTCTGTCTAAAGCTGGTATCGATACTAATCAATTTACCGCATATAGTACTAGACATGCAGCAGTGTCTGCTGCTTATAATCGCGGAATAGATGTATCTACTATCAGACGAAGTGCTGGATGGGCTCCAGGGTCTGACACATTTTTCAAATTTTATAATAGACCCATTCAGTCTCCAAATGATCAATTTGTTCGAACTGTTTTCCAACAATTGTAAGTTGTTCTTATTTTCACTATGTTCATGATATAATGTATTTAAAAATAAAGTGGAAAAAATTATCACAATAAAAAAGAACTCTGAAGAACTACATATAACTATCATCGAGAACGAGACTTAGAAATATAATTTGAAGATCGAACGAGCCCGCCGAAGGCGGGCGAAGTTCGATCGAAATTATATGAGAAGTCTCGTTCGAAGATGATAGTTCCCCACCCCTGTTGATCCCTTACAATTTCTCCCTCTATCATCTTCATTGATTGTGTGATAATTTCTCATTCGCACAAAAAACAATATGAAGTTGATCAAGAGTTCAAAACAGAAGGCACACGGCGGATTCGTTTCTTGTTTTTTCACTTAAAAAGCGTTGTGAAGTAAGCATGACAAGCAAGACTACATATAACTATCATCTTCGAACGAGACTTCTCATATAATTTCGATCGAACTTCGCCCGCCTTCGGCGGGCTCGTTTGATCTTCAAATTATCGACCCAAAATTGAGACTTTCCCGTATGGCCATGTTTTAATTATTATGTATTAAATACAACTCTCTCTCCGAAACTGGAAGACGAGAGAAAAGAAAAATTATGCGGTCGGCTTTTACAACGGGGAAGCCGCCGCCGCGACCACGTATTTCTCTGGATTATTTCTTTTCGAAACGCACAAAATTAGTTAACCCGTTCTAAATTGAAAATCACGGGAAAACGCAAGGTATTTACGAAAACTCAATGACCAAAACGTGTCACTGAAAAAGGAGATAACTCACGGATTTTTCTCCCTTCGTAAACCTCTTGTCCGTTCTGCTTGATACTACGAGAAAGTCTAATGAAAACGAGAGCGTTACGCGGGACAGTGGCTCTCCCTCCCGTCCCTCTACTTTCTTCAAATATTCCCGAACGTGATTGACAGGCAGGGTTGCGAAATTTTTAATGGAAAATATTTTCCATTAACCATTTAATTTAAATGATTAATGAAAATAATTCCCATTATCCATTTAAATTAAATGGTTAATTGTCAAGGGAAATATTTTCTATTAATCATTTAATTTTAATGGTCAATGGAAATATTTTCCATTAACCATTTAATTCTAATGGTCAATGGAAATATTTTCCATTAATCATTTAATTTTAATCGTCAATGGAAATATTTTCTATTAAACATTTAATTTTAATAGTCAATGGAAATATTCTCCATTAATAATTTAACCCAAAACAAAAATACCAAATGAATATTTTGGTTTATAAAAATCGTTAAATAATTGGAAAAATAAATTTTTACAAATGAAATGAAATTTCGAAATTATATTCCTCTTAAATTGAGCATGTATTGGAAATGCAGTTCAGATATATTTTTGGTATAATGCAAATTAAAATAATGTATAACTTTTTTATACTGAAATGTATTATTAATATATATTTGAAAACGTCCTCGATATTTCCGGAGAGTTTACAAAAAGAGGTTGATTGTGCGTTTTGAATGAACGCCTTCATTCTTCGCATTCAGCATGTGCTTTAACATATGCAAAATTAACGTATTTTTTCAAAACGCTGCATGAACCCTTTTCCGTTAGATCGATCGAAAGTGGATAAAATGAACTGCTATTAACAATTTCGCTGTTCTTTAATCAACTAATTTGCGCGGGGAATCGATGAAAAATTATGAGAAGCATTTCAAGTCAGCATGACTCTTTACGCCAAATTCATATATTTATAAATTGTAATACATCTTCGACTAACAGTACTCGTGGAATGATTGAAAAAATAAATTTATATTAACGAAATGAAATTTAAAATTTATTTTCCATTTATATTTACAATATATTGTAAATATATTTCCAATACAATCGAAATATTTTTTTCATATATTAATAATATTTTTACAATTTAAAAAACGCCTACATTATTTGTATCTAGCTTATAAGAAAAATTTATTTTTCATTATAAATTTTAAGTATTATTCTTGTCATCGTTCAATGCGGTAAGACAGTCCGCTGCATTCACACCACATCAGCGCTGTCATGCTAGGTTATCATATTGAGGGTTAAAATTTTTTTTTGACATACGAGTCTGAAACTCGTACAATCGAATATCGACCGCACTGAACACTTGCTAGAACCAAGCGGACCTGGCATTAATGGAACTCAGTGTACGTATCTGTTGCAATTCAGTGATACAAATTTTGACAATATCAGTAAAAACACATCAGAAGACTTCCTAAAACAATTTTTCAATATTCATTATGCTACAACTAAAGTGGAGAAGTGAAAAAATATAGCTCAATAGAGCCGAATGAAATTCTGAAATTTTGCATATATTCATAGCGTTCCGAAGACAATAATATTGATCCCATTGACAAATGAGCAATCGAAGAATTTTCATAACAAAATTTTCAATTCCTAATGCCATAATCGAAACCAAAAAGGGAAAATACTTGGCACATCTGTCGCTTCACAGACTTTTCAAAGGCTGTAGGTATCCATTGCAATTCAATTATACAAATTTTGATAATATCAGTAAAAACACATCGGAAGACTTCCTGAAACAATTTTTCAAAATTCATAATGTTACAACTAAAGTGGTGAAGTGAAAAAATAGAGCGCATATTAAGCCAAACAAAATTCTGAAATTTTGCGTATATTCATGGCGTTCCGAAGACAATAATTTTGATCCCATCGACAAATGAGCAACCGAAGAATTTTCATAACAAAAGTTCAATTTGCAATGCTAAAATCGGAGGCAAAAAGTAGAAAACTTGGTACATTTGTCGCTTCACAAAATTTCCGAAGTCTGTAAGTTTGGATTCGTTGCAATCCAAAGATATAAATTTTGATAATATCAGAAAAAACACATCGGAAGACTTTCTGAAATTTTTTTTTAAAATTCATTATGCTACAACTAAAGCGGGGATGTGAAAAAATATAGAGCATATTGAGCCAAACAAAATTCTGATATTTTGCATATATCCATGGTGTTCCGGAAACAATATTTTTGATCCCATTGATAAATGAGCAACCGAAGAATTTTCATAACAAAATGTTCAATTCATAATGCTACAATCGGAGCTAAAAAGTGGAACTACTTGGTACATTTGTCCCTTCACAGAATTTCCAGAGTCTATATGCATTCGTTGCAATCCAAAGATACAAATTTTGATAGGATATGGAGTATATACCGCCATAGTCTTTTGACATAAAGATATATTATACGAGCCATTTTGACATAAAGATATATCATTACTTACTACGGTTATCATCCAGATGCATTCATATATATCCAGATGCAGGTTGACAGTGTATTTGTCTATTAATTCATCAAATGCGAGATGATTCTACACTATATTTTGGATAGAAAAACGACGTCGAAAATCTTTTGAAATGGACCAACAATTATCATGCAAGGATCATTTTATGATGTATAAATCTTGTTATGGCAAGCGAGGGACATTTTATAATAAAGAGGAAAGAGATCAATAAAATAAATTGTCAATGGTGTAGAGTTAAAAAAAATATTTATTAGACACTGCTCAAAACTCGGCATGATAATAACAAACTTTGCCGCATATACATTTTTTTGACACTCATTATTAGTTTTATAGTTTCTTTTCCAAATTTACATGGATTCACACCAATCATGATTAACAGTTCAACGTATACCATTTCATAGTTATCAAAGAAACGAAAAGAATGATTTCTCAAGAAATCTTATACGAGGAACATTTAATCGCGAAAGAGAAATTCCGTCGTAGAATTAAGTGTGGAAAATAAAAACAGCAGGGTTAACAATGATAAAAAAATACATATTCATTTCAGCACTGTTCGAAAGTTGATTAAAAGCACTTCATTATTTTCACACCATCACTTTCTTATTATTACCGTAACCAAGAGTCGATCGAACCTAACCATGATATTTATAACCTCACAACTGTCCGTGAAAAAACATTCATATTTTCAATACTGTTTAAGACACGAGACTCTAAAATTAATTAAAACATTAAAATAATTTATACATTAGCTGGTACGCCCCACACTTGGTTATGTCAAAACTCTGTTCCAGCTTTCCGCTGTGTCCATTCGCGACAAAAAAATTCATGAAAAATAATGGGTCATTTCCGGCTTCAAGAGACCTTTGACGGTGTTATGTAGAGCCACGTTGAAAAAACCAACCAATCAGAAACTCGCGAGCGGCTTTGAGCCTTTGATGGTGTTATGTACAGATACGTCGAATTTCCGACGTGTTAGTATTTTTTCCATAATCTTGACCCTATGCAAATTTTTTTCTCAGCAATTACACCACCGATCATGCTGATTTGGGGCTCAATCGAAAGAGAATTTCTTAATTAGTCTCCAGTTCAATTTTCAAGGCATCAAATGGCTCCTGAGCTTCGTAATTGAAAGAAATGGCATGCCAATTTTACCCCCACTACGGCGAATCGTTTTATTCAGAGATAATATACTCAGGAGAGCCTCGGGCCAGCAGATGACAGAGCTGTCAATGTACTTGTCCCGAGACTCTACCGAGTCTCTTGATAGCTGGCATCAATAGTCCTTTGATGGTGTTGTATTTTTTATTAATCCCGCACTTCGTAACATCGAAACTCCGTTTGTTTATAACCATCAAAAACTGACATATGGTATTGTATATATTGACATAGACAATCAAGAACTTATTTCCTCTGGATCGGTACAGAGAGTGTCGTGACCAACCGCAACTCGCTACTTTTGTCGCCGGGACACGAGGCTTCCATATCCATAGAAATGGGTTATATCTGGCATCAAGAGGTCTTTGATGGTGTTGTATACAGACACATTAAATCTATGAATGTGTTAGTAACTTTTGCATAATCTTGAGCCCGTGCAAAGTTTTTTCTCAGCAATTACGCCACCGATCATGCTGATTTTGGGCGCAATCGAAAGAGAATTTCTTAATTAGCTAAAAGTTCAATTTTTAAATTTCCAAATGACTCCTGAGCTTCGTAATGAAATAAAATGACATGCCAATTTTACCCCCATCACTGCGAATCGTTTTATTCAGAGAAAGTATAGTCTCGGCGAGCTCGGGCCAGCAGACGACAGGGCTGTCAATGTACTTGTCCCGAGACTCTACCGAGTCTCTTGATAAGCAGTTCTGAAGCAGCTTGGCGTATCTTTTGTTTTCCAATCCATGAGAGATATCCTCCTGTTGTTCATCTTGCTGTTCATCTCGAAAATGGTCAAAGAGTTTATTTTACAGAAGGTAATGTTGTTAATAAGATCATCGACCCTTTGAATACGACTCTTATGGGGTTTTTTGAACTTTGCAAAGTAGATAACTTTGCCCGAACTTTTTTATATTGTGAAGTTCCAGCTTTTTATATTTGGAGGAAAAACGAATTTCTTAGGAGGAAAAAAGGAAAGATCATGCCAAATTATCAAGGAATCGAAAACGATCATGTGTTGGGTAGAGTGTATACCGTTGATCCCAGTAATGCTGAATGCTACTATTTGCGCCTTCTTCTACATGAGATTCGTGGACCCATTTCATTCAATGATTTAAAAACTATAGCAGGCGTGAAACAGCCAACGTTTCAGATAGCTTGCAGAGAACTTGGCTTACTAGAAGACGATATTCACTGGGATCGTACTTTGGACGAAGCCTCTATTTTTGATTCACCTTACAAAATTAGAGAGTTATTTGCTATTGTGTTGGTTTTCTGTCAAGTCGGAGATCCAATGAAATTATGGGAAAAATACCGAGAAAGTTTGGCAGAAGATATTAAAAGACAAATAGAAAAAGTTGGTAGAGATATTGAAATGGTTGTCGATATAGTTTACAACCAATGTCTTATTTTTTTTGAAGATATTGTTACATCAATGTCCGGTAAAACATTGTTACAGTTTGGGCTTCCAGTTCCATTAAGGGAGCAAAGCACAATTATAAACAATTGTCAATATCTGAGTGAATTAGGATACGATATATCTCACTTTATCGAAGTAGTTTCTGTAGGTATTTCAAAATTAAATCAAAAACAAAAACAAGTTTATGATGAAGTTTTGGACAGTGTTGTTTCTAATTCTGGGCAGTTGTTCTTTCTTGATGCTTCTGGAGGAACTGGTAAAACATTTTTGATCAATCTGTTGCTTGCTAAAATTAGAAGTGAGAAAAATATCACTATTGCTGTTGCTTCTTCAGGCATTACAGCTATTTTGACTGATGGAGGCAAGACTGCTCATTTAGCATTTAAATTACCTCTCAATTTGAATCATTCTGAAAATCCCATTTGTAACATCTCAAAGCAAAGTAGTATGGCGCATGTGCTTAGAAATACTAAAATTATTATTTGGGACGAGTGTACTATGTCCCACAAAAAAGGTGTTGAAGCGCTTAATAGGACACTTCAAGACATTAGAGGGAATAATAGACTTATGGGTGGGTTGACTGTCCTTTTAGCTGGTGATTTTAGACAAACTTTGCCCGTTGTACAACGAGGAACACGCGCAGATGAAATTAAAGCATGTTTAAAATCTTCAATTCTATGGCCTCATGTAAATGTTCGATCTTTGATAATTAATAGGAGGGTCTATCTTAAAAATGACTCGAAAGAAAAAGGGTTTTCGGATTTATTAATAGACATAGGTTATGGAAATATTCCAGAAGAAAAAAGAAAAATAACAATTCCAAATAACCTTTGTGATACTGTGACAGATTTTATGACTTTGACTGATAGAATATACCCAAATATTCAAAATGCCGCATTAAATAATATTTCATGGTTAAAGGAAAGAGCTATTCTTACACCAAGAAATGACTCATGCGATATGATCAATGCGTTTTTGATAGATAAACTAACAACTGAACATATGAAATATGAATCTGTAGATACAGTAATAGAAGATACTACTCACTATCCTGTAGAATTTTTGCATACACTCAACCCACCAGGGATACCACCCCATATTCTTTACCTAAAGATTGGTACCCCAATAATGTTATTGTGTAATTTAAACCCACCTAAATTATGTAATGGTACTAGACTTCAAATAAAAACTCTGCGAAGAAATATGATTGAAGCTACAATTTATACAGGAAAATATACGGGCGAAAATGTTTTCATACCTAGAATCCCTTTGATTCCATCAGATTATCACTCCGAATTTAGACGTTTGCAGTTTCCGGTTAGAGTTTGCTTTGCGATGACTATAAATAAAGCTCAAGGACAACGTTTGAGAGTAGCTGGTGTGGATTTGCGAAGTGATTGTTTTCCACATGGTCAACTTTACGTGGCATGTTCAAGAGTGAGTTTTTCTAACGATTGAATCATTCTTCAACCAGAAAAACGAACAAAAAATGTTGTATATAGAGCAGTTTTTGGAATGTAATTATAAAATTTAATATTTTTTACTATATATTCAATATTTATATTTGGTGAAAAATAATATTTTATTACTAACATAAATATTTTATCAATATGTTTTATAATTTAATGTTATCAAATGTAATAATTAATCAAATAAAATTTAGATATAAAAATTAAAAATTAATTAAGGAAATGTAATACGACACTATATTAAAAAATAAAAATAATGAATTTAATTTTATGTTGAGAATTTTTTCATGGTTTAGACCTACTGGGGACCCACCATGTAAAATAATGGGAACGCTTACCACAACACAGTACCTCATGGGTGATGCGGAAAGATGTGTAATGACATGATTACGTATTGACTGACGATTTTAATAGGGATTATGAATAATTAGGCTAGATGCTTGCTAAATGCGCCTGTTAGATGTGCCGCGGGCGAAGCCCGCGGGTATAGCTAGTAGATATATGCGCCATGATAGATCGGAAAGCATATTAACACCTAGATTTTTGGCTTCGATGGTGAAATCTAAGATAGAACCATTTAGCTGGATTTGCGGCAACAATGACAGTTCAATGGTTCCAACATATGCATTACTTCCAATAATCATCGCAACTGACTTTTTCACATTTAGTGATAATCCATTAGCATACGCATATTCAGCAATTACATTCGCATCATAAGTGATTTTCGCTATCGCTTGATTTAATTCAGAAGGCTTGCAATGGATATAAATTTGTGTATCATCAGTAAAGATCATTCTATTGCTATATCGGATGTTATTGCCAATGTCATTAATATAAAGCGTAAAAAGAAGTGGGCCCAGTACCGAACCTTGCGGCACTCCAACAGATGTATTTAAGCACCTCGAACATTTCCCCTCATCATCGACCACGGCTTGACATCTCTCAGTAAGATAAGAAAAAATACATCTAAGCGCTGCATGTGAAAAACTAAGCGCGCCTAATTTTATCAATAGTTTGAGATGAGACACCATGTCAAATGCTTTACTAAAATCAAACATTACTAAAATAGTCAATCTCGCATCATCAATTGAGCGTCTAATATCCTCGACAACCTTTAAAAGTGCAGTTTGTGTACTATATGAGTGTCTATATGCAGATTGCATCGGATCTTGCAAATTCTTTTTTAGCAGATATAAAACCATCTCTTTAAAAAGAAGTTTCTCAAAAAGTTTTGAGAAATCCGGTAAGATTGCAATGGGATGAATATCCGCAGGAGAGAGTAGTGTTTTGCATTTTAATAACGGTCTGATAAAAGCTCTTTTCCATTTCGATGGAAAGTGAGAGTGAGTGATCGAGAGATTAAATATTTCAGTAAGCAAGAATAAAATGGAGTGAGACGATTTTTTAATAGAAAATGCCGAGACTCCATCTGATCCAGACTTCAATGAGGTTGATTTTAGCGCATTTATCTGTTGCAACAGCTGCTCTTCTGTAAAAAGAGGAAATCTGAACGACGAATCAGTTTCAGGTATCGATACAAGTGCACTGTTTAGATCATCAAGCGTTAATGGCAAGTGTGCAGATGAAAAAGAGACATAGAAGATATTGAGCTGATCAGATGACAAGAAATGGAAAGGTGAAGAATTTCTAGATTTTACAAGTCCTAAATTTACGAGTTCTTTCCACAGACGTGACGCATCGTTTACATCATGCAATCTCCTGTAGTGATAATCATTTTTTGGGTAATTATGCAGTTTGGTTACTTTTCCGAAAAACGATAGTAAAATTTTTTTTTCTCCGCGAAGTTGTTTATTGCATCATAATAAGTGATATTCCATCGGGGGAGGCTGACTTTTCCCATAAATTCCATGAGTTATGGGGTCTTGAAGTATTTATAAATATTTCAGAAAATTTCGAATATTTCCACTCTTATGTTATGGGGGGGGGGGGGGGGGGGGGTACGTACATACACACACAGCCACACACACACAAACCCAAATAAACCAAAACAAACGTAAACACACATTGTAATAAGGTAACAATGATATTCTCATTTGTTTTGATTTCGGCGATCACAACTGCCCCTCCCCACACTACTGTTACTCATATTATGCTCCGTAGTATTGAATGAAATGAAAATAGCTCAGTCTCGATTATATCGTGAAAATGCCAAAATCCTGTGAAAATTGCTCGCACAGCTTACGCCAATATCATCGAATGTGCGAGGATCCCGATCGACGATTAGAATTTTTGCAAGCGCATGAGGCTGTGTTTTGTGAGGTGAAATGTTCACCTTGTGGAGAACCAGCTCACTGAAATGCTAAAAATTCGGATTGGAGGTGCCAAAAAAAAGAAAAGTCCCGAAAGGAAAAAAAATTATGATTGTGCAATGCTCATTCTTCCAATCGATTAGTGCGAAGACGTGGTTCCACAACAGCACCTTATCGTTGGAAGAAGCATGTGTATTCATCGGATATTTTATATCATTAAAGCCTCCACGACAGGAATTTCTCGAAAGAGAGATGAGATTGAGCAGTCACACCGTCGTTGACTGGTCAAATTTTATTCGTGAGGCTTTATTGATATTCTATATCAATAATTCCGAGAAAATCGGTGGACCGGGGAAAACGGTTGAAATCGATGAGGCAAAATTTGGCAAGCGAAAATACAACCGTGGCCGAATCATCGATGGCCAGTGGATTTTTGGTGGCTTCGAACGCGAGTCACGGAAAATTTTTATTCTTCCTGTTCCGGATAGAACCACGTCAACGTTGCTGGAAATGATCAAGATCCAAATTTTGCCAGGAACTACGGTCGTTTCAGATTGTTGGAAGGCATATCACTGTTTGTCAACAAAGGGATTCAAACACCTCTCAGTGAACCATTCACTTAACTTTGTTGACCCCGACACGGGTGCACATACTCAAAACATCGAGGGCACGTGGAGGAAAGTCAGAGCAAACGTCCCACGATATGGTCGCCGCGAATATCACATGGATGGATATATCGCAGAATTTTTTTTCAAGCGTCAATATCCCGATCATCGTGATCGGTTTCATGCATTTTGCAAAGTCCTTGCAGGCATGAAAGAGGAGTAGATCACCATCATCCTTCATCGGCCCTTATCAGGGCCAACAAAATTATCACAACGTTTTCAACACAATCACAATTTTTTTGCCATTATTTGATATTTTTTTGCCATCTTTTGTCATTTTTTTGCCATTTTTTGTTCATCAAAATGAATTAATAAAAAATTTCAGCCTCCCCCGACGGAATATCATTAATGGCAACCTATCGAAGGAGCTTAAAAAAAAAAAAAAATTCCCCCATTTTTCGGAAAAGTAACCAAACTGCATAATTACCATTTTTTGCATTTCTAATAGCAATCGTAACCTGCTCACGAACATTACGATATATTTCATAACTGAGTAAATCGGCAGTACAATAACTCTATTCATAATTTCTCTATTCTAAAATAACTCTATGGTAAATAACTTTATTCCAAAACATGTCTATTCATAAATATCTCTATGTCAAAATAACTCTATCGGTAATTAAACCTTATGCTAAAATAACTCTCTTCCCAAACATTTCTATTCAAAAAATATGTCTATCCTGGAAAATCTCTGTGTCAAAATATCTTCATTCTGAAACATCTCTATTCATAAATGTGGAAAAAATATCTCTATCTCTATCTAAAAATATATCTAATATAATGTCTTCATCAACTTCTCCAATGTAAAATAACTCTATGCAAAAACATCTCTATGTCAAAACATCTCTATTCAGATGGAACAATTGACATGGCTGGGTCGTATGATAATGTATCTTCGGTCGATACAGTAGAGTGAACAAGATAGAGACGTTGTATGCATTTGTCAACCCAAAATTGAATGTATTAGCATATTGACATAACGGAGAAGGCAAATCAGAATGATGAAAAGTTAAAATGATAATTTCATTTATGAGAATAAACGTAGTTATCGTTGTGAAAAATTAATTACGCAGCGAGTAATGAATTTTTCTAATAATGTAATAAAACATTACAAAGAGATCATTTTCTTAAAACGATGTTATGATTTGTTCTTCTGTACAGGCATTTTTAGAATTATGGCTATTTTTTAATTTTTCCAAATGACACATTTTGCACAGGACAAGATTCAGCGATGCTTTTCAGGATACAGATAACGGATGAATATGTAAGTAGTTAGTGTTAGTGTTAATAATTAATCATGATCACAGAGAATACTAATTCATTGATTTTTTGAAAACAGGCTAAGGTGCAGCAGGTACACACGTAGTCAAACATGAAACTCACAACATAACATAATTCAAAAAAAATTATTTTCAACATAATTCAAATGGAATGTTCATTCTCCACACAGGACGCCACTTTTCAGGAGAGATTACAGATGGGACGGGTATTCCTGCAAATTCGAAAATGGAAGGGGGTTATATTGTGTAGATTGGAAAAGAAAAGTCCGAAGGCTCTTCTATTTTTTTCCTAGTTTCTATTGAGAAATTATTACATGTGCTTACTTAAGTATAAACCCGCAAGGAACGTTCAACGTTGCTTCGACATACGGGACATCGAAAAACTTGGGGATGCTCTTCATCCGCGTAGAGCTGCTCATTATGATGCGTTCTATGCAGGATGTCCGAACAATTGAAGCATGAGCATAAGTGCGCACAGGGCAAATACACCACGTTCGCAGGTGCGTTCAAACATATACGGCATACGTTGTCTGCGATCATTCGACGTGGAATGTCGTTACCTCCTATATCTGCGATGACAAAAAAATGTTCCAAAAATTTCAGCCAATGAATATTACTTATTATTTCGAATGACTTCCTGACCGTTCCTTCCAGGGGCTCTCTTTTCTACTATTTCCGCTTCAACAGGGTCCATCGGGTCTGGGAGACGTTGCTGTTGTTGTTGCTATTGATTTTGCTGCTGCAATGGTGGATTATCAATCTGTCGTCGGGGTCATCCTCGACGACGCCGCGGACCCAGAGCTACCACGTTTTGTTGTCTTTGTTGCCTTGGCACAGCTGGTCGACGGAGTACTTGTAAAAAAAAACGATAATGACAGCTCTTCGAAAGCGACATAATTACGAAATGTACTTCATTCTTATTAATATAATCAGTTTATTAAATATTATTGATAATTAATATTTCATGATTTTTTTTCTATTCCATTATTTCTATTTCTATTTACTAATTTATTAAACTTTTTATTTTTCAGGTACCAGGTGTTTATCATATATTACATTTACCTCGATTCTGCCGTTCGCCAATGTTATTGATTTGGTCAGCATTTTCATCGACCCTGTCCTCTGGTCCAATTAGGTTGTCGTCGATCTCTTCCTCCTCCGCAACAATATCGATCTGATCTTCTGAATTAAACCCAAAGCAACGAAAAAAATGTCGATAACAATATTCGTACATTTTACAGTAATTTGACTATTCCGAGCAATGAATAAATATTGATTACCCTCATGTAAGTTCAGTTGTATATTGATGTCCTGTTGATCGGTGTGCGGTATGCCCATGGTTAAAAAATCCAAGATACTTATTCTGAAAATGCGATAGTCTATTATTACAGACCTTTCGATTCATTTTATTCATTATTTTTCCAACTGATAATGACGAGAGCGTGACGATCAGCGAGAAGGCTACTCGTGTCGAGCTTCCTGTTGTAGTGTTTACCGCATTAAAACTTTTTATATTTACAGATTTCCTTTGCAATTCTCGAACAGCTACTATGAAGCCAATCATATTCTCTAGTCCTAACGACTTGAATAAATTATGCACAATGTCAGTAGGGCAAAGAGGAAGGTCAACTGGGAGACCAGAGATAATAATTTCATCATCCGCAGCACAATTTTTGTTTTCATTTACATATCTCGAATTTAAGTCCGATACAGCAACTGACAACTCATTCGTGATTTTCTCGAGTGCAGCAATATTCGCTGTATTTTGATGGACAGCTTGGAAAAATTTAGGTAATTCATTTAGAGTATTATTTATATTGCCGATAGCTTGTCTCTACTCATTTACAAAGCTGTTGAAATTAAATTCGGCATTCTTTAATTGAGTCATAATAGTCTCCAATGTTACTGGTTATATGTTTACCGTCTGTACCTGAGAATCTTTTGCAGAATTTATCACATAGCACTTATTGGGTGTTTTATATAAGATGTGATCCGATATACAGTCAGGATGAAACTTTCGAGCACAGTCTTTACATTCCAGTAATTTTTCCGCAATATTTCTCTTGCATTTATGACAATTTTTAGACATGAGAACACAGGTTATATGATAATCATGTGATCAATCGTTCTGAACTGCAGATGAGATCGAGAACGTTAAGTGATTATTGCCATTTTACGAAAACAACAGCATGAGCACATGCGCAGAGATCGAGAAACAGAGATGCCAAGCAAGTCACCTGTAATATCAAGCGAGATAGAGTGAGAAAACACTAGTGACCGTAGATAGGTAGCGGCACTGTAAACGGTGAGATATAGAGCACATGCGCAGTAATAATATGCTCAGTTTACACGAACTTATCTAGCGCTGTTTATCATATTGGCAATGTACATCATTGTGGATGGAATGTACATCAATATACGTCACCGCACATGCGTAGAAAATCTCCGTTTTCGTATCGAACTGATCATCCTTATCAGACCAGATATTGAAATAGTATCTGATGAAGCAAATAATAGGAGCATGCGCAGTGAAAGTATAATTACATAACGCAGTCTTTCCAAACGGTAATCAACGTATTCAGATGATTAATACAATTTGGAGATATCCTCAAGGCATATAGCAGCAAAGCCACAAGACACAAGCGGCGGAGAAGATAATTAAGATGTCATAGGTTTTAGACTAACATTTGGCCACTTTTCAGGTTTTGAATAAACATGCTACACCATTTGAAGAGCGATGGATGTAAACTATCATTATTGATCATTTATAAAAATTCACATGAGGTATTTAGTTCACAGTTTTACTACAATAGGTCAGTAGTAAGGCTGTACCAGTTCTAATCCAGGGATCTCAGGGGGGAGCGGGTAGCGGGGAAGGTTGTGCGGGGGAAAGGTCCTGAGGGACGTGGTCTGCCGGGGCCTGCCGTGACGCATCAGGGGGTCTTCATTGTTATGTTTGGAGGGGGAAGGTGGAGGGGGAAGGCTAGCGGGATGTCAGGGAGGGGGAAGCGGTGACACGGGGATCAAAGCGGACCGGCTATTGTCCCTTTTTCTAAGAAAAAGAATAAAAAAATGTTATTTATTACCTAAGTACAAAAGCCCGCAATGATTTGTGTGTCCGGTTACACATTTTTGTAAGACGCTGATCTATTGTTTGATCTTCGGAAAATGCGGGCGATAAAATTTTCTATTGTGTGGAATGCGCATTGTTCGAAGATGTGGTGGACACGACGTGTTCAAACTTGTGTGAGGATGCAGTCCAAAAGATTTCCCTGTAAATCGTGTGGAAGGGGAGGAGGAACATGTTCAAACCTGTCTCAGATGCAGGAAAACGTATGGGATCTTCTATTGAAATTGAGGAATATGCATTGTTCGATGATGCAGGTGGTAGTCACGACACGTTCAAACCTGTATGAGGCTGCTCCGAATGATTGAACTAATTTTTCCTGGAACGGGCCTGTTTGAACTTTTGGTTAGGAAAATGGCCTCTTTCAAAGAAAAAATATAAAAGAATTATATTTATCATTAGATTTGTAGACGCAAGACTTTAAAGCATCACACCCCTAATGTTCTTTCTATGACAAAATTTAGCATGGGAAGTTGATTGTCGTCTCTTAACAATGGACTGAAGTGAAAAAACGTTTAGAAGGTGTGAGACACATTTTCGGAAAATTATACTTTATGAATGGTCATTCATGAAATCTTGATGCACGAGTTCCTAACGCAGCTTTCTTAGGCAGAATTATTATGTATGAATTGACTCATGGAAATTCCGGGAATAGGCATGAGGAATGTTAAATTAAAAATAACGTTGAATGAAAAACAATGGTTATATATGACAAAATCAATGAAACATTTATTTATTAATATCTAAAAACATATACATTTTTTTTTAAATTTTGAAATTAGTTTTTGTACATACATATCAATTAAAGAATGATTACTATTACTAAACAACTATTATTACAACATACATTTTTTTTTTTTTTAATTTTTTATAAATATATAATTCAAGATTTTCATATTAGAATGTAGTGTTTTCATATAATCTGAAACAGAAAAAAGCATATAGTTTAATAACATTATTGGAAGATTAAAGAATATAATGTGGAAATGAATACATACATTCTGAGGGTACAGATCCCACAGATCTCTTGCGGTATGCAAGTCGACAGCGGCTAATTGCAATTCCAACACCATCGGTACGAGAGGTCATGATATAGCCCTGTGATGTGTATCCGATGTGGTATGACACCATCATACATTTCAGGACTTCGGACGAGGCAATCGGTGCATACGATGAACCCTTCCAAATCCATATGGTATCCTCCTACAGTGCAGTAGGCGATTCCCTCATCAACCTCAATCGGTTCAGGTGACTCCCGATCAGGAAGCTGCTCCTCTTCCCCATCAGATTCGGAGCTGATGGAGTTATCGTTGTCGTCGTCGCTGAAGATTTCTACATCATCCGATTCCACATCGGAGATGTCAATCAATTCGATGGTTGGAATTACCTCCTCACCATCCGAAATATCAATAATTTCAATTTCTCGATCTTCCTCGCAAATGTCAATCACTTCGTATAGACTGTCGGAATACATTATATACGAATTTTGAAAATTCTTGCAACTTTAGCAAACGAGTGTGGAAAGACGAGTGATTTCCAGTTTGAAAACTATTTCCTTTTAAAGGGTTTAAAAATGGAGGGGTGATTCCCCACTTTTCCAAGTTTTCACCCCATTTCGACCATTGACAATCATTTGAAAATCCTTTAACCATTTTTTTTTCACACACATTCTGCAAGTCCACCTTGATTTAGAAATAATAGTTTTGCAAAAGCAGAAATGTGTGTAGCATCCACCTCACGAGGTGGTCTCATGTTCACCTTCAACTGAGTGAAAAAAAAGTGGGTATCAAAGAAATGGTCATCTCTTTTGAAAAATAAATGGTTTACAAAGCTGCAATGACAAACCAGGGGGTCATCTCTTTTTTTTTACATCAATACCGCTCCAGACCTGTATGAACTCGTAGTCAGGTAGGGCCTCATAAAAAAAAAAAAATGTGAATAGGATGGTTGAGTTCCACACCTACTAAGAAAAGGTGGACATCTCATTCAATATAGAACGTCTATAGGAAGTACGTTTAAGCATACTCCCATCGATAGATTTATGTGTCCTATAACTATAAAACATTTTTTTTTCTCCAACCCGGATGTAACCTGTAGAGACATTATAGAAGCATTTTCACTAGATTATATAAGTCAGGTAATTCATGAAATTCCTATTCGGAAAGTCATATACCCCAACCACCCAGCTTTTAGCTCAACTCTTAAGAATTGCATTTCTATTTTGAACAATAGTTACTAGCTACATGAATGGATGATGGACCGCTTCCTGCCCTCATTCAATATAGAACGTCTATAGGAAGTACGTTTAAGCATACTCCCATCGATAGATTTATGTGTCCTATAACTGTAAAACATTTTTTTTTTTCTCCAACCCGGATGTAACCTGTAGAGACATTATAGAAGCATTTTCACTAGATTATATAAGCCAGGTAATTCATGAAATTCCTATTCGGAAAGTCATATACCCCAACCACCCAGCTTTTAGCTCAACTCTTAAGAATTGCATTTCTATTTTGAACAATAGTTACTAGCTACATGAATGGATGATGGACCGCTTCCTGCCCTCATTGAAATCTCGCACCTGCCTTTTGGAAAAGTTGAACTAAAAATCAATGAATCTATCGAACACCTACTCACACCCCCCCCCCCCCCACCCCTACTCCCATAAAAAGCTATATAAGGCTAGTGCATCGAAGGGATGATCTAGATCTTGTCGAGACGACGTATAAGTTACATTTCAAGTCAAATCGTTCTAAAGTTCATCGCAACATGTCCCTCACCAGTGATATTGCTACTGAGCAATTGCTTCGAGTGCAAGCGACTCTATTACAGACGTTGGAACAATTTTTGGTATGGGAATACCAATGTGACACGCTTATCGAGTCCTTGGAGGAGCAAGTTCGGTTCAAGCGACCGCGATTTACAACAGGATATCACCACTCGGTCAGTTCACAAATCATGCGTCTGGAATGTTTGAAGCAAGCAACACGTCAACGCTTCATACACATTGGCGAAGGGATGACTGACCATGGATTAATATGGCGTGAAATTGATGCAGCCTTTGAAAATCGATTATCAACTGGTGCTGTAATTAATCGCAATCACATCGATCCACGTCGATTCCTACTAGATGCATATGAAATTGTTGAAAAACAAGTGAGTGCTAATATACGCAAATACAATAGCATCAAAGTGAACACAGCGTTCAACGGCGAGTTCACCGTGGGCGATAAGCGTATGAATAAAAGCATCTACACGGGAAATGTCGAACTGTTTGCAACATCTGACCTGAGTGAGTGGTATCAAAAGCGCGTTGTAGAGCCAACATTGAAGTCGCTGGAGGAGTTTGAAGATAGTGATAGTGGCTGGACATTAGCTGCGATATCGAATTTGAGTGTGAATATTAATAAGTATAATCCAATGCGTGCTGGATGCCACATTTCATTAAAGAAATTTATAATAGCGAAAAGAGCGGTCGTAAACGTGCAATCCAATGATAATGCATGTTTCGCATGGGCAGTAGTCGCAGCTCTTCATCCCGCGGAACGACATAGTGAGCGCCCATCATCATATCCAAACTATTCGACAATTCTGAATTTACATGGTATAAACTTCCCCATGACATTTGATCAGATTGGTAAATTTCAAAAATTGAACAATCTCTCCATAAATGTATATACTGAGAATGAGGATGAGATTCTACCACTGCGTGTGAGCAAA
This sequence comes from Rhimphoctona megacephalus, assembly GCA_963989365.1. Classification (NCBI taxonomy): domain Eukaryota; kingdom Metazoa; phylum Arthropoda; class Insecta; order Hymenoptera; family Ichneumonidae; genus Rhimphoctona; species Rhimphoctona megacephalus. Next base: position 5,149,469 of record OZ022419.1, read on the forward strand.
GAGAAAAAGGAGAGACATGTGAATTTATTGTACATAGAAGATGAGTCGGAAGACAGGATTGGACACTTTGCGTGGATAAAAAATCTATCTCGCCTAGTAAACTCACAGCTCAACACCGATGGACATAAAAAATTCATCTGTGATCGGTATGTAGATTTTTTTTTTCATTACCATTCACAGCTCACAATACATAATAAAACGTTAAATAATATGAAAATTACATTTTTACAGATGCTTGCATTATTTTCAATCCATTGACAAGCTGAGGTCGCATGAAGTAGATTGCGGTGTGTTGAACGATTGCGCAGTTCGATTGCCAGCCGCAGACGATAAATGGCTTGAATTTTCAAATGTCAACCGGAAAGAGCGTCTCCCATTCGTCGTCTACGCAGATCTTGAATGTATTCTGGAGAAGACCAGCGCTGAAGACAGGGAGAAGAACAAAGAACAGCATCATCGCGTCTTCAGCGTTGGATACTATGTGAAGTGCTCCTACGATGATTCACTATCGGGATACCACGAACACCGAGGTGAAAATTGTGTGGAATGGTTCGTAGGAGAACTTAAACAACTAGCTCTGCGGGTGAACAAAATTTTACTAACTAACGTTCCAATGAACGAAATGACTCCACAAGAGTGGAAGAAATTTCGCGAGGAGCAAAATTGTCATATTTGTGAGAAACCTTTTGTCGGGGGTGATGAGCGAGCTCGCGATCATTGCCACCTGACAGGGCAATTCAGAGGTCCTGCACATTTAAATTGTAATTTAAACTATCAGAACTCCTTTTTCATTCCAATAGTTTTTCATAATTTATCTGGTTATGACGCACATTTCATAATAAAAGAGGTAGCAACTGCGTTCGAGGGGAAAATCGATTTGCTCCCTATCACAAAAGAAAAGTATATCTCCTTTTCGAAAACGGTTCAAACGTCCAAAGATACGCGAAAAAATATAAAATTACGATTCATAGACTCATACCGATTTTTAAACACAAGTCTTGATAAATTAGCATCATTTTTAACTTCAGACAAACTCACAACTTTAAAATCACAGTTTTCCAACGTCGACGATTTCAATTTACTGACAAGAAAAGGTATATTCCCATACGAGTACATTGACAGTTTTGAAAAATTAGACGAAACGGAGCTTCCACCGCGGGAAGCATTTTACAGCTCTTTAACGGCGTCGACAATTTCCGAGACGGAGTATACTCACGCAAAAAATGTGTGGGACCGATTTTCCACTCGAACGCTCGGTGAATACAGCGATTTATACCTGAAAACTGACGTTCTACTGCTAGCTGACATCTTTGAGAACTTTCGCGATACTTGCCTAAAAAGTTATGGTCTTGACCCTGCGTATTACTATACTCTCCCCGGATATACCTGGGATGCCATGATGAAATATACAAAAGTAAAGATTGAATTGCTCACGGACATCGACATGGTATTGTTCGTGGAGAGAGGTATTCGAGGTGGTCTTAGCCAATGCTCCAAAAGGTATGCTCGTGCCAATAATAAGTATATGGACTCATATAATCCATCCATACCATCCTCATATTTAATGTATTTTGACGTTAATAATTTATATGGATGGGCAATGAGTCAATCACTGCCGTACGCAGAATTCGAATGGATTAAAGATATTGAAAACTTCAATGTCGAATCAATTCCTTCGGATTCTGAGAACGGTTATCTGCTTGAGGTTGATTTGGAATATCCAGAACACTTGCACGATGCGCATAGTGACTTACCGTTTTGTCCAACGCATGACAAACCTCCGGGCACGCAGCAAGAAAAGCTGCTTGCAACGGTGAACGGGAAAAAACGGTATGTCATACACTATCGTGCATTGCAGCAGTGTTTGCAACATGGTTTGAAAATCGCCAAAATACATAGAGTTTTGAAATTCAAGCAATCTTCCTGGCTGCAAACATACATTGATTAGAATACTCAGTTTCGTACACGTGCGAAAAATGATTTTGAAAAAAATCTATTCAAATTGATGAATAATGCAGTTTTTGGAAAAACTATGGAAGATGTTCGTAGCCACGTACAAGTCAAATTGTTAACGGAATGGGCAGGCCGATATGGAGCAGAGGCTATGATCGCAAAACCCAACTTTCACAGTCGAAGTATCTTTGCAGAAAATTTAATCGCTGTAGAGTTGCGAAATCTTCAAGTCAAGTTTAATAAACCAATATATGTGGGCATGTCGATTTTAGACATCTCCAAAACTTGTCTATATGCATTTCACCACGAATTCATGATTCCAACGTATGGAAATAAGAGTAAAGTGATGTATACAGATACTGATAGTTTAATTTACCATATTGAATGTGACGATGTATATAAGGACATGAAATGCAATCTCGACAAATATGACACCAGTGACTACCCCCATGACAATGTATATGGTATACCGCTTGTCAACAAAAAGGTCCCTGGTCTCATGAAGGATGAGAACAACGGGGCCATAATGACCGAATTCGTTGGACTTGGATCGAAAATGTATGCGACGCGAGTTGAGGGGAAGAAAGATGTTAAAAAAGCGAAAGGTGTAAAGAGTAATGTTGTTGCGAGAACCATACAATTTGAAGATTATGTGAAGTGTCTCGATGAGCAGATTGAAATGAAGCGTTGCCAATCATCGATTCGATCGACATTACATAATGTCTATACCATAACAGAGACAAAAATCGCTCTAAGTGCACACGATGACAAGCGGTATATTATACCTGGAACGGTAGACATGTTGCCATGGGGTCATTACAGTATTCCCAAATGTTCGGAAGCAATGGAAACGTAGAGAATTGTAAACCAAGAGCGCGTACGTATGTGTATGAGAGAGAGAGAGAGAGAGAGAGAGAGAGAGAGAGAGAGAACATTTTTTCAATATTTGTACATTTGATGTGAAATAAAAAAGAATCTTTTTTGTGAAACTCATTGTGTCCATCCTTTTTTTTCCTTCTACCTGCTTTCCAGAGCTATGCAGAGACCTGCTTGGATATGTCGGGAGGGTCATAAAAAAAAATAAACCAGACATTCTTTTCCTCTTCTTTATTGTTCACAAATCATCCTTACTTATCCAACTATTATGTGTATTGTCGAAACCTAGCCATTTCACAAGCAACTGACTACCACGCTTCTTCAAGACTTTTTCAATGAGATATATGTCAGGATATTTAACTCGAAGTAACTCTTGTTCGTAGAAGCTACCTGCAATGGGCTCATCTTGATGATCTTTTATGTTGTATGTAACAGGGGTAGTTTTTCTTACTCGATATATTGTGAAAATTTCCGGTGTCCAGTTTGCTGTATAACCTTTCTCAAATACATTCTTAAATTTACTAATGCGTACTTTATCGCCGATTTTAAATTTCGCCAGTTTTCCCACCTCAGTTCTATTGAAAACATCACGTAGTATTTGTTTTTCATTCGTAACATTAACATTTTTCGGCTTCATCTTAATGGTATGATGTATAGTATCATTGTATTTAGTAATTAACATATCGAGAATATCGATCCATTTCCAGTTTCCGCGAAAACTAAATTGAATCCACATTTTATTCTTAAGTGTACGATTGAAGCGCTCACAAATTGATGCTTTTAAATTGCTATATGTAGAATACAAGTGTATATTATTCTTTTTCATCAAAGCCTTAAAGTCTGTATTATAAAACTCTTTTCCTCGATCGACGTGAAGGTTTTTCGGTATGCGTCCTTTGCTGAGAATTGACTCCATTGCAGCGGTGACATCTTTCCCACTCTTACTCTTCAATGGTTTGGCCCAGGCGAATTTCGAAAATATATCGATGACGGTGAGGAGAAATTTATGCTTGGAGTTGTGTTGTGCATATGCAGACATATCTACAAGATCAGCTTGCCACGTCTCATCCAGGCCGCGTATATCCACATGTCGACGTGGATAATTTCGCCGAGCTGGCTTATGCAACTCCTCCACCACAGCACGTTTATTTTCACTCATTATTTCTCCCCCGCAACGCTTTTTATCATAGATTGAAGATAGTTGTTTGAAGGCTTTTTCCGCTTCTCACCGATTTTGACATCTTTTAAAAGTCTGACGTCACCGTTGAGATCCTTGATCGCACTTTTCAAATTGTCTATTTCAGCACGGAGGTTGGTGAGATCAACTTTTACACGCTTTTCAAGAGCCGTTATATTCGATTCAAAAAATTGTTTCGTTGAATCACGTAGTAAGACCGTGTTATGATTAGTCCCACCGATAAACGAACGGAGGTTTACAGCATCATCATCTTTTATCGGCGAACCAACATTGACCAGCCGTTTTCCTTCCAAATCATAATCACCGTCTGCTGTAGTCTTAAATCCAGCACCTGGTTTACCGGGAGGACCCGCACCACCTCTATTCAATTGACGTCCGAACACATCGACGGTCATGTTGTGAATGCGTGAAAAAAAAGAGCTCGCACATGTTAATAAATGATTTTAGCTTCACGTAATTCCTCAACAATTGATATAATCTCGTTGGAATGGGAGGAGTTCCCGGCAGCTTGTGATGCGAGTAGTAGACGAAGACGATCCACTAGTTCATTCGGATCATCCCAATAAACATAGTCGAAAGAGGTATTTTTTCGTGCCACCTTATACGTGGGCACACCACCACCACCACCTTTATGCCCGCCATTTTGCTCCAGTATTTTCGATATATAATTTTTAAATTTATAAGATTTATCATGGCGTATTGCACCATTACGTTTATAATATTTTCTATGAACATTCGTAGCAATAACAATTTTCGAGTAATCCTCCAAATCGTTGGGTGTTACATATTTCAACTCAGGCTCTTTTTTGAACAACAACTCAACCAAGCCAATACGTTTCGAATACTTTTTGTCTCCAACATGAATATGATCATCGGCGAACTGAATCGGTGAGTTACCGATCATTAATTTATCATTTGCAAGATATCGTACTCCATACATGACATCCAGTCTTGTTTTTTTATTGCTACGCAGCAGTCCCAGATATTCATGTATTAAAGCATTGGCATCTTCAGATGTTTCGTCGTCATCGTCGTCGTCGTCAGCTAAGGAGTCTGCATAGTTATCAGCTTCAGCTAAGGGCTCTGCATCACCTTCAATTGCTTCACGCCAAATATCATTAGAAGAAATGTCATGGAGCGCGCTGTTTTCTTCATCCTTCTCCTCCTCCTCCCTCTTGATATTCACTTTTTCATCCTTAATTTCATGCTTCAGATTTTTGTTATATGAAACCAGCTCCTCTAACGGTCCAACGATTGGTTTAAACACATCTTGCATTTTCTGCTGTGCAGTATCGCGACCACTTTTTAACTTTCGATGTTTTCGTCTAATCGCATCACTCGCCTTGGCAAGTTCACACAATACATCCTTTTCTCTCAAAAGTTCTTTGCTCTTCATGTTGACGCAAGCAAGTTAGACTTAAGACTGTCTCTCATACCACAATGAGCAATCATTTATTATCAATAGTTAGGAAAGAATCGAATCCTCTTCTATATCTACCGGCATTCAATTCACTGTCCTTGTCAATCGTAATAAATCCATACTTGTCCAACTTCCAACATTTTACACACATGTTTTTGAAGTATGTATAAGTCATATCTGTATTCACATGGTCATTATACACATGTTTAAGGTTCATATCATCCTGTTTAAATAGCACTACAAAATTTGCATTGTCTCTCACGAGATGTTTCGGAATACGAGTGTATGTTTGACAAAGATAAAAACTGTCTACAATCTCGTGTCGTCCCATGGAAAAAAACGCTCTCACATTATCCTGTTTTTCACATGCTATATCGTCGAAGATGAATATGGAATTTGGACGGGCATCACTTGGTGTGATAACTTGTTCATGCTCATTGAATGGAAAATATTCAACTCCTTCCACCGGTCGAAGTAATTGCTCGAGCAGTCTATATTTTGGCTGCTTCAGCGATTTAGAGTAGAGATATATGTTCTCAAATCTCAAACCATTTGGATGTATTAGCAGCGTGAGTAAAGCATTAGTTTTTCCACAATGCGATGGACCACAAAACACGGCACGAATACTGTCAGGTAGTATATTCCCATGACGCTTATTTTTCGTTGCACCACGACCACCACCACCATCGACAAATTCATCGAAATTTATTATGGGGAGTTGACCACCTTGTTTCTTCGACGCCATCTCTCATACGACTGATCGGAAAAATCGTATAAATGCGACTTTATAATGCGAATAATGCTCAGTCGAGTTGTAGCTGTCGGTGATGATTGTGCACGATAAACCTGGTAAGGGTTTAGTCAACAGTGTACTCAATAATCTCCCCGTGGAATTACATCTACCTGGCTACCAATATTGCGGACCTGGTACAAAATTGGTTAAACGTCTTGCCCGTGGTGATCCTGGCATAAACCCATTGGACGCTGCTTGCAAAGAGCACGATATTGCATATTCGAAAAATCGTGATAATCTAGAAGCGAGACATTTGGCGGATAAAGTGTTGGCTGAATAAGCTTGGCAACGTGTAACCTCAAAAGACGCTAGTCTTGGTGAGAGAGCAAGTGCTTGGGCTGTGACAAACATTATGAAGGCAAAAAGGAAGTTTGGTTTGGGTATGAAGAGAGCAGTGAGAAAGCCGCAGAAGAGTGTTTGCCTGAAAAAGGTCATCAGTGCTGCGAGGAAAGCGATGATTCGTAGTGATGACCCTCGTAAAGTCGTCATGTCAGCATTAAAAGGTGCGCGTGCCAGTGTAAAAGGCGTCAAAGTACGCACACCTCGAATTCTACCTGTCCCCCGAAAAACCGGTGGTTTATTGCCTTTTCTCATACCCCTCTTCGCCGGTCTTAGCGCCGTTGGTGCATTGTCTGGTGGAAGTGCGGCAATAGCCAGCGCTGTAAATGCTGCTCAAGCGGCCAAAAAGGCATTGGATGAAAATAAGCGACATAACCAAACAATTGAGGCCATTGCTTTGGGCAAAGGTTTACACTTGAAACCGTACAAGCAGGGTCTGGGTCTTCACATCGGGCCAAAAAACGTATAATTACGCTACCGCATCAACCTCTCACCGACATCGATCTGCTGAAGTATGCGAAAGCCATGAAAATTCGTTATTTTCGAGGGGTTTTCATGCGTGATACTTTACCTGCAAGCGGACCCCTCAAGCAAGAATCAGCAATTGTGAATTTGGATGAAAATGTGGGCCCTGGAACACACTGGGTTGCATATAAAAAGATTGACGAAAAAGTCATATACTTTGACAGTTTCGGCAATCTCCCACCTCCACCTGAACTCCTGAATTATCTCAATGTTGGTAGCGTTAAATATAATTATAAAAAGTATCAAGAATATGATACAATAATATGTGGACATTTATGTTTAAAGTTTTTATGCGGTCAGTTGAATCGTCGAGCCAAATATGTGCTATATAAATGAGGACTATAGAGCTATGTGTTTAGTTCTTTGCAAGCATCATGGATGATAGTTTAACGATCACCGTATCTGGATCTTCATCTGTTCTCGAGGCGCAATTCTTCCCCCCCCCCCCCCCCCATTGAATTGTCGCCCGATAAAAATTATACTCTCGGACTTGTTGAGCTGCTCACATTTAATTCAATTCCTAATATCGACATTGGCTGTAATGAATTTCATGTTGGAACGCAAGTATTGACCATACCAACGGGGAGTTATGAAATAGAGGATATTGAAAAATATTTGCAAGCTGAATTGACACGTAAAAACATAAAAATTCAGCTCAAACCGAATAATAATACACTGCGTAGTGAAATCGAATGTAATCAGCCTATTCGTTTCACATCGAACAACTCGATTGGACCTCTGCTAGGCTTTGCATCAGGCCTATTGGAAGCTAATAAAAGACATGTGTCTGATCTGCCGGTATCCATTCTTAAAGTGAACGCCATACGAGTCGAGTGTAACATAACCACTGGCGCATACATCAACGGGCGAAAAGTACATACAATTCACGAATTTTTCCCATCTGTGCCGGCGGGCTACAAAATCATCGAAGTACCATCGAGCGTCATTTATCTACCAATCACGACTCACCGAATCGACAACATACAACTCCGTATTGTGGATCAAGACGGTGATTTAATAAATTTTCGCGGCGAAGTTATCACCATAAGACTTCATATAAAATCTCGATGGGCATAGTCTACAATCGTAATATTAATAAGGCAGCATGGGATCGCGAAACCAGTCGTCGATCAACGCTCAAAGCGCTAACACCGCAAAACCTGCTACTATTGAAGAGTTTGGGACTCAAGATTCGTGGAGTTCGCGTGTGAGAAATTATTTACTTTGTACGTTGTGCATCTGTTGCGCGCAATGGAGGAAGAAATCGTAAACATTCAGACACCCATTATCTTCGATGAATCCATCATACATTATGAGGTTCATGCTCATCAACCATACGCATCGTCAACATATAACAACAGTGATGAAATACGTATTTCAATTCAGCATCAAGATTTATCAATCCTACCGAGCAAAAGTTCAATTCACATTTGTGGAAAACTGACAAAGGACGATGGTACAGCGTTAAATGCAACGAGTCTCGTCAACAATGCCATATGTCATTTATTCGAAGAAGTACGCTATGAACTTAATGCAATAGAAATTGATCGTAACAAGAATCCGGGTGTTACGTCTCTCATTAAGGGATATACATCTCTTACACCTGCCAAGAGCTCGATGCTTGAAAATACTGGTTGGCTCGATGTTGAAGAAACAAAACAAATCGTGGATGCAGCGGGTAACTTTGATGTATGCGTACCGTTGAGTATGCTGCTGGGCTTTGCTGAAGATTACCGAAAAATGATGGTGAATGCGAAGCATGAATTGATTTTGACCAGATCGCGCACTGATGACAATGCCATAATACAGACAGCCGCTGAAAATTATAGGCTCACATTACAGAAAATCGAATGGCTTGTACCATACGTTACCGTGGCGGATCAACGAAAAATTCAACTTTTAAAGTTTATCGCCAAAGACACACCAATTTCCATGAGTTTTCGTACGTGGGAATTGTATGAATATCCATTATTGCCCATCATCTCTAAACATGTGTGGTCCGTCAAAACTTCAACACAGCTGGAAAAACCACGATATGTAATTCTTGCATTTCAAACGGGACGAAAAAATAATAAGACAAAGAATGTGAGTTGTTTCGATCATTGTGACGTGACCGATGTGAAACTGTACTTAAATTCACAATGTTATCCATATGGCAACATGAATCTGAATATACAGCAAAATCAGTATGCATTACTCTACGACATGTATACAAACTTTCAATCTATGTACTACAATAAGGAGGCTGAACCATGGCTAAACAAAAAGGAATTTTTACAATATGCACCTCTCGTTGTGATTGATTGCTCAAAACAAAATGATTCTCTCAAGTCTGGACCTGTGGATGTACGTCTCGAATTTGAAATGAAAACGAATGTACCTGCGCAGACATGTGCATACTCCCTCATTCTACATGATCGTATTGTAGAGTATAATCCCTTGAGTGGTGGGGTGAAAAAATTGGTATAAAATGGCTGAAGTGACCACACTGGACATCAGTCGAGATGGAGTTTATCGTTGATCTACAAGGTTTCAAGGGGCCCATCAACGAGTTTATCCTCAAAGAAATTTCAATTATTCGAGCAGATGTGAAAAACGCTGAACCTCTAACGCTCTTCTTCGAACCACCATACGCATGGGACACGCTACCAGCAAAATATCGAACCATGAATAAATGGTTGCAACGTAATTTCCATGGAATATCATGGGACTATGGTCTTATACCATACGACGCAGCGAAACCTATAATTCAAGCAATTTCACAACACGCTCGCACCATATTTGTGAAAGGCTGTGAAAAGTCTTCGTGGTTAGCGAGCTTCTTGGATTTGTCAACGGAGATTGTTGATTTGGAGACTCTGGACTGCCCATCGTTGAAGAAATTATTAAAAACTACATCGAATTGCCCCCACCACCATACCAACGAATTGAAATTCAACTGTGCAACGATGAATGTAAAAGCTTTGAAAAGCTGCTTATATGTATACCATGCCTTATGTAAACGAGGGATCTTTGAATAAAGAAAACATTTTTGAAATGGTTTTTTCTAATTTATTTATACAAAATTTCCTCCTCCTCCTCCTCCTCCTTCTCCTCCTTCACATTACAGAGATTTTTATATATTTTTTATTCACGTTGAAATTTCATGAAACTCGACGCTATTCCAATCTCCGCCGATGTATTTCATAATGAGTTTTTTAGTATGAGCAGCTTCCAATAGTTTTTCATATGCCTCAGGATCTTGTTCAAATGCCTTGACGACTCGGGGTGGCAGGAAGACGGTGAATTCACTCTGCACTTCCACGACGTATCTTGGGCCGTACTTAGTCTTTGCCGATCGAATATCAGAGATTCCGTAGTCACCGTTCACTTCAAGATCTTTTAGTTTTTTCGTGGGCAGATACTCGGACCGCTTAGTGATGTCGTTGATACCAGAGAACGCCATCGTTGTCGAATGTGGAGGTTTTAAGAGATTTTTCAAAAATCACGACTTGTACGAAGCTTCTAGAGCTGTGAATTGATGCTGATCTCTTCCATGCTCGACTATTTGTACCATCCATCCCTTCAATAAGTCCAATCCCCTTCCACTTCCCGGAAAAATTAGTTCAATCATGTATTATGCAGCCTCATACAGGGTTTGAACATGTCGCCACCTGCATCTTTGACAGCTGCTTCTTCGAACAATGCACATTCCGCAATAGCAGATTCTTTCCCACGCATTTTCCGAAGATCTATTCTTGTCGAATAATGGATCCACGTTTCTTTGTTTGCACGCCTGCATTCGAGACAGGTTTAAACATGTTCAATGCTCTTGCAACACTCTCTGCAGTTACGACGTTGGGGTACGAGGCCATCGATGTGATCCCCCGTCGATGGTGTGTTCCAATGTTCGTAACATCGTCTATATGATATAATCTCACTATCAGATTGATAATATTCTGGTAAACGATCCCACAAATAATCGGTAAATTCACTGAAGTACTGTTTAAATATTGTTGGCGATATAATTCGTAGCTCCTCCGTCGTCATTTCTCGCGGATTCTTCGTACGTCGAATTGCATATATATTCACCAATTCTTCCATTTCAAAACACTTTTCACAATCTCGACGCATAGGTCCAATAGCATCAACATGAGTCAGTTCCCATGGTGGATTAAAATGATCATCACACTCATGATATGATTGTATCTCACTATCACACTGTAAATGCTCTGGTAAACGATCCCACAATGAAGTTATACAGTAGCTAAAATATTTTAAAAGTAAAGCCTTGGGAATCGATTCGAGTTCATTTTTCGTCAATGTCCAGGGGTCTTTCGACGGGTGGATTGCATACAAGCTAGCACATCTATCCATCTCAACGTCTACTTTGAGAATAAACTCTCAATGTTCATAAATCTGTAATTAGGGGTGTGACGCTTTAACGTCTTGCGTCTACAAATCCAATGATAAATATAATTCTTTTATATTTTTTCTTTGAAAGAGACCATTTTTCTAACCAAAAGTTTAAACAGGCCCGTTCCAGGAAAAAATTAGTTCAATCGGAGCAGCCTCATACAGGTTTGAACGTGTCATGACTGCCACCTGCATCATCGAACAATGCATATTCCTCAATTTCAATAAAAGATTCTTTCCCATACGTTTTTCTGCATCTGAGACAGGTTTGAACACGTTCCTCCTCCCCCCTTCCACGCATTTTCCGAAGATCAAACAATAGATCAGCGTTTTACAAAAATGTGTAACCGGACACATAAATCATTGCGGGCTTTTGTACTTAGGTAATAAATAACATTTTTTTATTCTTTTTCTTAGAAAAAGGGACAATAGCCGGTCCGCTTTGATCCCCGTGTCACCGCTTCCCCCTCCCTGACATCCCGCTAGCCTTCCCCCTCCACCTTCCCCCTCCAAACATAACAATGAAGACCCCCTGATGCGTCACGGCAGGCCCCGGCAGACCACGTCCCTCAGGACCTTTCCCCCGCACAACCTTCCCCGCTACCCGCTCCCCCCTGAGATCCCTGGATTAGACCTGGTACAGCCTTACTACTTAGGTCATAAGTAATTTTAATGGCTCACAATACTCTGACATATAGTACTCCAACAGACCACTTTAATTCTGTTCACGATTGCACACAAATTCAGTCACGTATCTGAATCAGACAATCGAACTATGCCGTGGTTCATAGTAATTAATTTGCTAATTATCATCTGATAATTTTCAATATAATTCATAGTTTAGACACGATCCATCTTGTAGCTCAGCACTGTATGTTCTGCAATATGGCGGCATACCATTGCTCATAACCGAAAATTTCACTCACAAGGAACCCTAGGTAGGTCGACCCCTTCGATTTTGATCTAATTTATATATGTACATATATATATAGTACATCGAAAACTAAGAGATACGTATTTTTTTTTATCAGCCCAAAAACGGTTTAAAGGGGTGAAAACAGCCCCCAAAGATGGGCACCGAACGGGGTGGTTTCTCAGTTTCGAATAGAAGCCCTTGACGTATTCGAATGAAACCAACGCTGAAATGTTTCTATTGATGAGTCATCGAAAACGCAATCTAGACCTTTTAGGGGAAAGGGTGTTTAAGCGGTTAACAACCCCTAATTTGATAATTTTATTTTGTATCGTAAAAACTATTATTCCGATTCGAACGGAACCAACTGCATTTTGTAGAGGTCAAAGAACTAGTCGACACATGTTTTGGAGTTTTTACGAAAAATTCGTTTTAAAGGGGGCAAACCACCCCTTTCGTTGCAATACCTTAAATTAATATTTAAAGAATTTGTTTCTCAATTATATTATTGTACGGCAGCACAGTCAAGTATATAATTTATTGAAATGTCTTCAAACACGAAAATAAGTTTACCTTTAACCTTGTTTCTAGGTGAGATCATCCCCGTATCGATAATTCCTACATAGGCCCATTGTGAGTTACGATTTATTTATTATGAAGAAAATAAAGCATAGGTTTAACTGTGATGAACCATAGAACGTAGAATTTAAAACATTTGAAGGGAATCCCTACCGCCAAGCCCCTTTTAGCAAGATGTAAAAAAATTTATTTCAGTATAAAGAACCATGGCAAAATACTTTAAAAAAGTAAAAAAAGAACGCCAAGTATTAAAAATCGGCGACCTTAATTGTAAAATGACCATTCAACATTTTCGTTGTTATTTTAATATTTACTTAACTTTGAAAAAAAATCAACTAAGAAATGTGTGTGCTATATTTGCAAAAAATAAAAAATTAACGATTAAACGAACTTACCTAAGTGAAGTTCAATCGTGATTGTATGAAGCGCCTCTTCCGAAGAGATCATAGATGTAGTACCCCCACTTCCCACATGTGTCGTCACAAATTTTAAAGCTAAAATAAAACATTTTCATACGATGCGGTCCCTTGTACGCGCCTGCGTACGTCATGCCCGACTCGCGTCCATCTTGAACCTTCATTCTTCAAAGACACTGCCGTAACTTAACAAACGGGCATCTGATTTCAGATACAAGGGCGGGAGGGACTGATCTCTTCGGAAGAGGCGCTTCATACAATCATGATTGAACTTCACTTAGGTAAGTTCGTTTAATCGTTAATTGTATTTCGCGCCTCTTCCTCGAGATCATAGATGTAGTCGTTTAAAGATAGTTACGGCAGATATATTTATAGTGCGCCTTTTTTGTTTCAATTTTGTTATAAAATTACAACGCTGTTAGCTTTAGCTATAAAAGTAAAAGGTCCATCTCGAAATGAACGATAGTATCTTTTTCGAACTCTTAACAATTAGTTTGAACTCAAGTTTCCAATACCGCTTCTGCAAATTCCCTGTTTTCCATGGGAACATAGTGATCATAAAAACGAGCAAAAGTCTCTGAGTCTTTCGACCAGCCCGCCGTCTTTCGGATTACGTCAATATTAACTCCCTGACGTTTTGCCGCTGATGTAGCCGCGTGACGAGTACTATACGCCGGAAACACGTTGGTATCAATACCACTTTTAGACAAAACTAATTTTATCCACCGACTCAGCGTCAGTAGTAGGTGGCGCACTATGGCCACCCCCACTCCTATCCCCACGCTTATCCCCACTCCTTTCCCCCACAAGTCGGCCGTCGTGAGTCCGGTCGGTGTTGTGGGTGAGAGGTTTGCGGGTGTGCGGAGGGGGGATGAGTAGAGTGTGGCCGTAGTGTGCCACCTTTTTTTTTTTTCGGAAAAAATTGATTCAAAAATTCGAAAAACAAAAAAATATTGATATTGGTAACGAGTTTTGGAGATAAAAATTTTTGTGTGGGATTACAAAATTTGAATGTATTTGACTATCAATATTTATGTGACAATTTGCTCATGAATTGAAGTATGAAAAAATCGGAGGATAAACAAAGTTCCAAACGAAAAACTTAAATTGAAAAATTCGGAATCTAAGAATATAGATTTCGGTAACAGTTTTGGAAATTTTTCGTAAAAAAATGGTTGAAAATAATAACAACAATAAAAGTCGGACGTCGTTGGTGATAATGATGATGATGATCGCCATTTTTTAATGAGAGAATGAACCAAAATGAAAAAACCAATTTATAAAAAAAATACTGATATTGGTAACGCGTTTTGGAGATTTTCTGTAAAAATTTAAAAAAAATGGTCGTCAACCAAAAATTATACGTTGGATACAGCAAAACGTTAACAGCGATGTTCGCTGATTTTTTAAAATTTATTGTATAAAGTGAAAACAAAAAAATCGTGACTTCTAGAGCTGAAGCGGCAAGTTTGGTATGTCAAAATAAAAAAAACGAGAATAGAGAACGATGAAACTTACCAAGCGTTGTCCTTTTTTTTCAACTCGCGTGCAGGTGGACCGGCTGGATAGTTTTGTTGTTGTCTTAACACATACACGCACGCACGTACGTACGCACGCACGCACGCACACACACACACGCACACACACACGCGCGCGCGCGCGCATACACACACACACACACACAAACACACACTTTTTTAAAATCTAAAATTACTCGACGACGATGGTTCGAACCGTATCGTCGTCCTCGTAACCCTTGTAATCCTCCTCGTGGAGTTCTGTTATAACGAGACTACCCACATCCCGGTCTTCGCGATCATAGAGTCGAACACCCAGGTGCCTTTTGTGTTGTGAATCTATTTCGACACGAGACAACCAAAAAATTTTTTTCTTCGACACACCCGAAAATACACCTATTGCGGCAGCATGGATAATTAAAAAATTCAATAGTACCTGATTATTGTACTTCAGATTTTATTCTAGAAATATTCAAATTTAAAATATAAGGAAATAAACGAAGGAGAACGGTAATGAAGTAGAAAACTCTTGAAAATCCTGAGAAATTAAATACCCTCAGCTTATTTGACTCGTCCAACGTGTCAAAATTTTCGTAAAAAGATGAATCTTCATGTGAGAAAAGAATGCTATTTCTTTTGTAAATTCAAGATTTGTTATAAATGTTTTAAAGCTTCAAGTATAAAAATAAAGAAAAGGCCTACTCGCCCGCTCAAAAGTTTGGGTTCACCTGTCGAAATTTCCGCCCACAGTAACAATTTGATAGCTCGGTCAAAAATTTACGCAATCAAATTTAATAAACGCCGTTTTGGAGGGGACCAGTTGAGCTTCATTTTGCCACCTTTGAATATTTTTCTCGTTTTTTTCTACTGGCATGCGCTTTAGAGCAGGGCCGTTCTCCGCAAAATATTTGGCCTTCGAAAACTTACTGCCGGCCTAGTGGACATTTTTTTTCTAGTTCTCCCTATGCTAGCTTTAAAGGGGATAGCAAAAACTTCATTTTTTTTAAAGTACCGTGCGATTTTTTCTCGCAAAGTTATTTCACTTCTAGCTAAAAACGAGGAATTTTAGAAAACGCGGCGTATCTTAAAACTGGGGCGTTCAGCAGAAATGCCAAGAGGACAAAAAGTTGCGTGGGTTCATAACAGACTTACTCTAATTATTTTAGAATATTCCTTCAAAATTTTTTCAATATTTTTGGTCGGCACTTGACTGAAAGAAGTGGTGTACCTCGAGAATTATGGGGTTTGGGACCAAATTTTAAGAGAGTAGAAAGTTTCAAGTTTTAATTTTGAACCCATGAAATTTTTCAAATTTTTTGGGTGAATTTTTTCGAAAGGGGCAAGTCGTTTTTTTATATTTTATCACAATTACCATTTTAACACAAAAAATAATTCCTCTGTTGTTAGTTCATTCAATTTCTTACCTTGTTTACACGCGTTTTTCATCGAAAAAACCGCTTTGGCTTTGAGGACTACGCTAACTACTCGTGGCATTCGCTCCATTAATTTAATGATTTTCACTTCCTCCAAGCTTGTCCATGCATCGTTAAGCTGTTGCCACAAATCGTCGGCAGATGAAGGGCAGACCATTCTGACTTTCCGATCAAGCTCTTTCCACAAGAGCTCGATCGGATTCAGATTGGGAGATCGAGCGAATGCCACGACTCTTCAACGCGGTCCTCAAGCCCAAAGGCGATTTTTTCGATGATAAATACGTGTAAACATGGTAAGAAATTGAATGAACTAACAACAGAGGAATTATTTTTTGTGTTAAAATGATAATTGTGATAAAATATAAAAAAACGACTTGCCCCTTTCGAAAAAATTCACCCAAAAAATTTGAAAAAATTTCATGGAGCTCAAAATTAAAAGTTGAAACTTTCTACTCTCTTAAAATTTGCTTTCAGTCAAGTCCCGACCAAAAATATTGAAAAAAAATTTGAAGGAATATTCTAAAATAATTAGAGGAAGTTTGTTATGAACCCACGCAACTTTTTATCCTCTTGGCATTTCTGCTGAACTCCCCAGTTTTAAGATACACCGCATTCTCTGAAATTCCTTGTTTTTAGTTATAAGTAAAATAACTTTGCAAGAAAAACTCGCACGGTACTTTTAAAAGACGAAAATGAAGTTTTTGCTATCCCCTTTAAAGCTGTTATAGGGAGAACTAGAGAAAAAAATGTCCCCTAGGATGGCAGTAAGTTTTCGAAGGCCAAACATTTTGCGGAGAACGGCCCTGTTGAAGCGGGTGCCAGCTGAAAAAAACACAAAAATATTCAAAGGTGGCATAATGAAGCTCAATTGGTCCCCTCCAAAACGGCGTTTATTGAATTTGATTGCGTCAATTTTTGACTGAGCTATCAAATTTTTAATGTGGGCGGAAATTTTGATAGGTGAACATAAATTTTTAAGCGGGAGTGTATAAAATAATTTAATGGATCAACTTTTTCATCGTCACAACTAATTTTGAATAGTTTCTAGAATACGTTTGAATTTTTCGTTTTTTGCAAATTCAAGATTTGTTCTGAATGTCTCAAAGCTTTTAGTATGAAAAAATGAAAAAAGTTATTAAATAATTGAATGCATTTAGGAAAACAACAAACGGTGATAAAAGTGAACTCAATTTCTGTTGCCGTTTTGTTTAAGAAACATGTTGATAACTTTCAGGATTTATTACTTAAAACAATGTTCGTCAGACCTCGGTCCACTTGTGAACTGTCGAATTTTCATGTGTTTTCATATTCCGTTGAAAAAAAGTGTGCAAATTATTCTTGAATATGTCAAACTCTACTTGATGTTTTCGCAATTAAGCATTCATGAATAAAACCAATAAGTATTTTCCAATTATTTCGTGAACTATGACTTCCTGGTGACGTGGGATTACTCGTTCCCAACTCAATGAATTACAACCGTGTAAACACTACTGAGTTTTATAGTACGGATTCCAATGCTTTGGATAGTATCCAGTTCGTCTAAGACTTTAAATCTAAGTCTAGATCTAAGTCCTTTCGAAGCCTTTCTAAAACAAAGTTTGCATTGCTTTCAAAGTAGCGGTTTCTGTTTTCGAATATAGCAAGATCTAAAACTTTGAAAAAAAAACCCCATGCCTGACTTTTACGAAATCTTGAACGAGGTCTCTGCACTTTAGGTATGGACGTAGAGCAAAATTGTGGCGAGAATAAAGTGATGATTGTCAGATTTTGAATAGAACTTAGGTAGATACTGTAGTGGGGATTGGTGATGAACATGGTCTAAAAAAACTGGAGGGGCATTCAAACGGAGCTCACATGCTTTTTGCCGGTTCGGTGTACGAAGATATTCGAGGAAGGCAGCGAGTTTTTCAAACAAGTTGTGAGGTGTACGTGCAACAATAATTTATTTATACATTACGACGGTGGTCAATATCAGAATATAGAGTTTGAACCATCTCTAAACCAAAATAGATAGCGCTTCTAGACGTGCGTGTGTATACATTATTTGAGGCGTAACTGCAAAAGTTTAGGACATTTTCGCGATAAACCTGATGGTTTCTGTTGTGAAAAAGATGTATCATACCTCACCATCATCACCACCGAAAAAATCCGAGGATAAACAAAGTTCCAAACGAAAAACTTAAATTGAAAAATACGGAATCTAAGAATATAGATTTCGGTAACAGTTTTGGAAATTTTTCGTAAAAAAATGTTTGAAAATAATAACAACAATAAAAGTCGGACGTCCTTGGTGATAATGATGATGATTCGCTGATTTTTCAAAATTTATTGTATAAAGTGAAAACAAAAAATCGTGACTTCTAGAGCTGAAGCGGCAAGTTTGGTATGTCAAAATAAAAAAAACGAGAATAGAGAACGATGAAACTTACCAAGCGTTGTCCTTTTTTTTCAACTCGCGTGCAGGTGGACCGGCTGGATAGTTTTGTTGTTGTCTTAACACATACACGCACGCACGCACGCACGCACACACACACGCACGCACATACACACGCGCGCGCGCGCACACACACACACACAAACACGACATGGAGCCGTTCAGCCCTATAGTGTACCGTGGCGAGATCGTGAATATTGACTCGTATGTGTGTAGAAGTATATCTCGTCGATCTCGGTGAAAAAGCTTATTACGACATGAGTAAGCTATATCATCCGACCTCTGTACTGGCCGTAATGCGAGATCGTGAATATTGACTCGTATGGGTGTGTAGAAGTATATCTCGTCGATCTCGGTGAAAAAGCTTATTACGACATGAGTAAGCTATATCATCCAACCTCTGTACTGGCCGTAATACCGGCGCTCATTTTAGAATGCGAGCTGCAAGGTCTCGGGTATCTTAGCGATCACGGTTACGTTTCACGAATAGTTTCGGAAATGTGCGAGGGTTTGTTCTTCATAGCCCTCCCTATGAAAATAGGGCGTCGGCACCTGGGTGTTCGACTCTATGATCGTGAAGACCGGGATGTGGGTAGTCTCGTTATAACAGAACTCCACGAGGAGGATTACAAGGGTTACGACGACGACGATACGGTTCGCACCATCATCGTCGAGTAATTTTAGATTTTAAAAAAATGTGTGTTTGTGTGTGTGTGTGTGTGTGCGCGCGCGCGCGCGTGTGTGTGTGCGTGTGTGTGTGCGTGCGTGCGTGCGTACGTACGTGCGTGCGTGTATGTGTTAAGACAACAACAAAACTATCCAGCCGGTCCACCTGCACGCGAGTTGAAAAAAAAGGACAACGCTTGGTAAGTTTCATCGTTCTCTATTCTCGTTTTTTTTATTTTGACATACCAAACTTGCCGCTTCAGCTCTAGAAGTCACGATTTTTTTGTTTTCATTTTATACAATAAATTTTGAAAAATCAGCGAACATCGTTGTTAACGTTTTGCTGTATCCAACGTATAATTTTTGGTTGACGACCATTTTTTTTAAATTTTTACAGAAAATCTCCAAAACGCATTACCAATATCAGTATTTTTTTTATAAATTGGTTTTTTCATTTTGGTTCATTCTCTCATTAAAAAATGGCGATCATCATCATCATTATCACCAACGACGTCCGACTTTTATTGTTATTATTTTCAAACATTTTTTTACGAAAAATTTCCAAAACTGTTACCGAAATCTATATTCTTAGATTCCGCATTTTTCAATTTAAGTTTTTCGTTTGGAACTTTGTTTATCCTCGGATTTTTTCATACTTCAATTCATGAGCAAATTGTCACATCAATATTGATAGTCAAATACATTCAAATTTTGTAATCCCACACAAAAATTTTTATCTCCAAAACTCGTTACCAATATCAATATTTTTTTGTTTTTCGAATTTTTGAATCAATTTTTTTCGAAAAAAAAGGTGGCACACTACAGCCACACTCTACTCATCCCCCCTCCGCACACCCGCAAACCTCTCACCCACAACACCGACCGGACTCACGACGGCCGACTTGTGGGGAAAAGGAGTGGGGATAGGAGTGGGGATAGGAGTGGGGGTGGCCATAGTGCGCCACCTACTACTAGCGTCTGTGTTCCTACGACTTTATACGGTTTCTTAAAAGAAATAAACAATTTAACCTCTGAACCTCGCAAATCTTTGGTTTTTTCTAAATAAGCTAACAGTACTGAGGCCACGCAAATCTGTTTATCGTCAATGAAAAATGGTAATCGTAGAACTGGCTGTCTTTTCTTTGGCCCTGAAGTTTTAATTGAATCGGGAATTTTTATTTCCAACACACTTTCGGTTCCTCGGTAAATATTTCTCGTATCAATAAGAGCCAGAGTCTGCATTCGATGCCCCGTAGATAATGCCAACAAGGTCACTAATTTCAAGGTTAATTTCTCCAAACTGATCTCTTCGTTTGGATAAAATTCGATAAATATTTTAAAACAACCTTAGGGTCCCAAGTCGAATCGTATCTGGGAGCCGCCGGTCTCAACTTTGCTACGCCCTTAAAGAAACGTTGAATTTTATCGTTTTTCCCCAACTCTGGTCCTTCAATTAGCGAAATCGCGGATCTATAGCAGTTTAGCGAACTGTATGAAGCTCCTCTTTTGAATTCCTCCGTGAGAAACAATAAAACCTCTTTTTCGGAACTGCTAAATGGATCGAGTTCTTTGCTAGAACAAAAGAGCCACCATTTTTTCAAACCGCAATCATATTGACGAAGCGATGATTTTGATAAAGATGCTATTGAGATATCCACTGATTCCACCGGAATCTCCCTCCTGATGAACGCCTCCCGGATAACCTGGCGACAACCAGCGTAAGGCGGTGCCACAAAGGGTGTGCCTCTCTGCAGGAAGATTGAATCAAATTAACATTTGGTTTGAAAATAATTGGTTCGCTATCGAGCAAAGATAAAAATAAGGGAAACCACGGTTGAGCTTCCCAATAAGGCACGACTATTATCCCGCAAGATTTCTCACTCTCGATTGTTTTGAGCGTTCTCAAAATAACCGAGAAGGGGGGAAAAGCATAGAAGAACCAACGTTTCCACTCGATCGCGAAAGCATCGATTGCTATGGATTCGGGGTCTCTATGCCACGAAACATAATCACTACATTTCTTATTCGCCCGCGACGCGGATAAATCAATTTCTGGTCTACCAAAGGTCTTTACTATTGTTTTAAATGCTCTATCTAAGAGCTCAAATTCTGTCTCAGGTTGTAATCTTCTCGATTCTCGATCGGCCTCGACGTTCTCGCAGGATCGGATATACGACGCTGAGATCCAAATATCTCTCCTCTCACACCACTGCCAAATTTCTTTGGCCAGGGAGCTGAGCCTCTCGTATTGACTGTCTCTCATTCGGTTTATGTATACAATGGCGGTCGTGTTATCTATGCGTAATCTTCTATGTCGTTACTATGTATGTATGTATGTATGTATGTATGTATGTATGTTACTATGTATGTATGTATGACGTTACTATGGCGAATATCTCTTGCGAAGCATTTTAATCCGAAGAAGGCCGCTTTTAACTCCAATTCGTTTATATGTAACGCTAAATCTTTTTTGTTCCAAAAACCGTGATCTCTACAGTTTTTACAAAAAATATCCCAGCCGGTACGCGACGCGTCAGAGAAAATTTCAAGCTCGAAAACTGGCTCGCTCATCGGCGCCCTAGCGGAAACGATATTCTTTTTCCACCATGCAAAATCTTCAGCCATGTTTTTTGGCAGGTACATTATTGCATCAAAATCATTGCCGTTGGCTTCGAGCGCTAACGTTCTTTCTTTTTCAAACCCTCTCACATAAATCATCCCGTATTTTACAGCTGGACACCGAGAGACTAGGGTACCGACGAGGCCTGCAAATTCTCTTATCGTGCAATGGTTAAGTTTACCGAATTTTCGTAGTAATTCGAGGGTTTTATCAATTTTATCCTCCGGTAACTCTATACTCATTTTGTTGGAATCAAAAATCAATCCTAAATATTTGCACCGTTGTGTAGGTACTGTGAGACTTTTTTCCTCATTTATAATAAAACCTAGCTCTTGCAACAGCGCGGTTGTTCTCTGAACGTTACTAACGCAACTCTTATACGATTTACCGATAACAAGAATATCGTCGAGGTAGAAAACAGAAGCTAGGCCGCGTTTTCTTAAACATGCCGCTACCGGTTTCAATAGATTCGTAAAAACATAAGGTGCAACGTTGAGAACGAACGGCAGACACGTGAACTCATACAACTCGCCCTTGTACAAAAATCTCAACCATTTTCTACTCTGTTTTTCTACGGAAACGAGATAATAGGCATCCTTTAGATCTAGTGTAGCCATAAAATCCTGCGATCTAATCAATTTTTTTGCTACTTTCCAGTCTTCGATTTTAAAATGTTCCGCGGTAATAAACTCATTAAGTTTTTTTAAGATTCAATATCAATCGATACGTCTTATCTGGCTTCGGAACTAAGAAGATATTTGACAAAAATTGACCTTTAGACCATAAACATTTTTCAATGGCGCCTTTAGAAATTAGCTTATTAATCTGACCGATAATTAGCGAGTGTTCCTGATCCGTCCACGTGGGTTCTACCGGGGGACGATCTTAAAATGGGTACGATGAAAATGGTATTTTGTAACCTCGCACCCATTTTAATATTACCGGATCATTGGTCACTTTCGACCATGCGTCAACGAATAAAGTCAGTCGGCCTGCTAGTTTACCTACATTTTCTGTCTCGTTTATCGACGTTTCCTATAAGGTCGGGACGATTCTCGGCGATCTCGTGCCTTCTTCGAATCCGAGTTGTTATTCTGGGCGCTGCTGTAATTTTCCTTGTTGTTGCGATTTTTGTTGCACTGCCGACGCCCGCCCGACATCGTTGATCGATTTCTGTACGAAAATTGTTGAGACGGGCCCTTCAAGTTTTTTGTGTTCTTCTGGCCGGTCGACTGTTGTACAGGTTTCGTTGGTGGCTTGAGATCGTTCGATGTTTTTTCTAAATTTTTAGCGATCTTCAATTTTTCTTCCAAATCTTCTCCGAATAACCATTCGTCGACCAACGTGTTCGACAACGTGGTCTTTAATGACGAGTTTAGATTGGCTAAAATAAGCCCTTTTCTCGCCAGTGACTCTTCCCAGTGAATTGAGGCGAGGAGTCTACTTCCATCACTCAATTTTTCGAGTAATCCTATCCTCTCTGGATTATCGATCTTAAGCGCACTTGTAATCGCTTTACCCAATGCTGCAAGACACGCCGCAATCCGTTCTTGCTTCTCAACGACACGTTTGTCCCTCTTTAATGCGGTTTCTTGAACTGCAGCTGTAATTTCCGCGTTCAATTTCGGAACTACGATAAACTTACAATTCTCCGGGGCGGGATATTTTTCCAGCAAGGTCTTCACTTCATCTGCAGGAAGCCCTTTTCTCACAATCTCCAACCAACGGAGAGCTATATCTTTATGAATCGCGGCACCGGCTATCATCTCCGACTCAAGGCGCGATCCAAGGACTTCTAAAACCTCTTGTTGCAGCTCAATCTCGTGTTCCGGAATCTCCGGCGCCGGCTTGTCCGCTTTTTTAGTTACTGTTACGTCCTCGTGCACAAGAATATCTGCGGGACTGACTGCAGACGTCTCGGTATTCTCGTTACCCTCTGAGCGTATGCCGCCCTCGACCTCTGAAGTCGGCACGGGGCTTCTCGAGTTTATTCGATGCGGTGAACTACGGCCTAGCGCGTCCTCTGAAAAGGCCTCGATTGAGCGGCTTCTAGACGGTGAGCGTCTCGATCTAGATCGAGTTGTTGAACTTCGAGCCTGCAAGCGTTTCCGAAACTGGGAGCGACATGACCGAAAACGTGCTCTCGAACTTCTTCGAGCCTGTGAGCGTCTTGATCGATGCCGAATCGGCACGGGAGACAGCGATCTTCTAGCCAAATTCTGTGACGTCGATGAACTCCCTGACGACGAGCGCTTACCTGTGAAAACGATTGTTCTTGTTTGATCTTTCAAGATTAACCCCCAAGGGGGAAATTCAGCAATGCCAACAAAAAATGTTGTGGCCCGCGTTATCTGAGTCAAACTCAACGGTCATCGTCCGATAGTACCGTCTTCCTTCGTAAAACGAAAGACGTACATTCTGGTAAGAGCCAAAAGTGCGACGCACAATGATAAAATCGCTTGCGTGTAATTAACTCTGAGCTGGTTCGGTACATGGCCTCGTACATTTTTCAAAAAAGTTACATGAGCCGATAACGTCCTCTTTTTTGTCAAACAAAAAAGAGAGGTTAAACCTCTACTTACGACGCTTTCTCTTTTTCCGGTCTAATTTCTTCTCCAAACGTTGAATCTTTCTTCTTATCCGTCTATTGTTCTCCTCTTCTTCATCATACGAACTCCTTTTCTTTCCTTTCTTACCCATAATCAAAAATTGTTGATAGCTTGGGCAATTATTAATGTGACGACACGTGCACAAACCGAAAGAATGAAGGTTCAAGATGGACTCGAGTCGGGCATGACGTACGCAGGCGCGTACGAGGGACCGCATCGTATGAAAATTTTTTATTTTAGCTTTAAAATTTGTGGCGACACATGTGGGAAGTGGGGGTACTACATCTATGATCTCAAGGAAGAGGCGCGAAATACAATTATCCATTTTCGTTTCATTCCTGTTAGACGCAAAAGGTTACTACTTTACCTAGAAAAAGATCTACATAAAAATTGTTGCCCATGAATTGCAAAAAAAAAATAATGAAATCACTTTAACATAGCCAAGACCGCTAAACTAATTGCGGAATTCCACAGGAAATCATGCATTCCCTAAACAGTACCTACTGAAGTGTTTTGTTGCTGCAAGGTCTTCTGAAGAAAACGCTGTAAATATCAAGTAGTTAATATGATTTCATGCTAACTAACAAAAGAACGATGAACGTCCAACATAGTTCACATGTACACACGTATTTACACGTACTTACCTCACAAATTCACTGCAAAGTTTACACAAAAACTTGGTGTGCATGGTTTTCAAATATAACCTCGGGAAGATACAGTTGCTCGAATATACTATACAGGTCAATGATCAACTCGTTCTTTCTTCGATAGTGAAAGAAGTTCGATTCCTGAATAGAATAGGAGAGTTCGTGTTAATGATCTGATGAACAAGATGAATGGCTGAGATTTATAGATGAAATGGATCAATGGGATGAATGGATAAATGAAGGAGATGAATAGAAATAATGTGTCCATGGAATGAATAAATAGTTGAACAGGATCAATCGACGAATTGGCGGAATAAATTAATAAATGGATGGAATGAATCGATAGATGGATGGGATGAATACAGAGTTGGGTGAAATAAATAAAAGAGATGGACCATCCGATAAATGGATCGATGGATGGGATGGATGATATGAATGGATAGTCGTATTTGCTGGATGAAGGACCTGAATGAGATAGATGAGTTGGATGAATGAATTCATGGATGGGATCGACAGACAAACCGAAAAATTAATAGGTGGAATGGAGGATGGAACTTATGATCGGATGTTTATCTGTTCCCAATATATTCATACATCCCATCCATCTGTCAGCCCGAATGTTTGAATGGACGTACGGGCGGATTAATGCATGGGATGCGTTGGGCGAACAAATAAATGGGCAGGCAACCAAACGAATAGATGGGTGGACGGATGAGAGAAAATGCGATACAAAGAACAGACAAAATGAGTGGGTACTTAAATTGGCTCCAGATACAGACGGATGGAGTGTTCCTTCGCCGATGGTATATTTGAAAACCATACACGCCAAATTTTTGTGTAAACTTTGCAGTGAATTTGTGAGGTAAGTACGTGTAAATACGTGTGTACATGTGAACTATGTTGGACGTTCATCGTTCTTTTGTTAGTTAGCATGAAATCATATTAACTACTTGATATTTACAGCGTTTTCTTCAGAAGACCTTGCAGCAACAAAACACTTCAGTAGGTACTGTTTAGGGAATGCATGATTTCCTGTGGAATTCCGTAATTAATTTAACGGTCTTGGCTATGTTAGAGTGATTTCATTAAATTTTTTGCAAATCATGGGCAACAATTTTTAAGTAGATCTTTTTCTAGGTAAAGGTACCTATCGCGTCTAACAGGAATGAAACGAAAATGGATAATTTTTTATTTTTGGAAAATATAGCACTCACATTTCTTAGTTGGTTTTTATTCAAAGTTAAGTCATTATTAAAATAACAACGAAAATGTAGAATGGTCATTTTACAATTAAGGTCGCCGATTTTTAAGACTTGGCGTTCTTTTTTTACTTTTTTAAAGTATTTTGCCATGGTATATATACTTTCGAAAAATGAAAAAAAAATCGATTTCTCAAAAGTGTCACACTCTTAACTCTTAGTGGCCCCTTAAGGCCACTTATCGGTAACAAGAAATTTTATGGACATTGGAAAATTATAGACATAGCACTTACGAATTATAGAAAGCGAGATATTTTGAATAATATTCCTAATGTGACGTCTTGTAACACTTATTACTACTACTATTCGACTTATTAATCTACTACTTCTAATACTGTTACTTTGACTTTTGTTTTTTTTTTGCTTTTTTGTATATGACTTATGACATTCTTAAAAAAGCCCGATGTTTTTATCGGACTGGAAAAGTTTGCCAAATAGTGATGTATAGTTTTATGTATCTCGTCAAGCGTAAATCGTTCGGTTTCACAATATTAAGAAATCGGCAGCACGAACAATTGGAAAAATGGGCGAAAACTTCACTCGCGCATTCCACAGCACACGGCTACATGTGCAACAACAAAAAAATCGAACTAGTTTCAGTTACATTTAAGATTGATGGTTCCTATGAAAGCAACCGCGCAGACGAAACCCTCGGAGAGCTGTAGATGCGCGAGGGGAGGAAAGGTAGAGGGAAACAAAGTATAAACAAAGAAAAGATTTTCTTCAAGTTACTCCCAAGGTGTTCGATCAAAAATTTGACACCATTAGCCACCTTCCTGTCAGCTTAGCGTAGGCAAGAACCTCAGGCCAGCTAACTTCATTACTATTAATATCGCTGTTATAAATGATTTTCAACGAGAAGCGGTTCTTCGAAACTGAAACTCCGAATTCGTAACAGATTGTTTGAAATGATACACATGGAGCATTCCATGCCAAGACAACCACTTTAAAAGCTTCTATTTTTTTATTCGACTGAACAGTTTCTATGTTATTACACCGATTCAAAGAACCTCGCGATAAAAAAAAAAAATTCATTCATCCTTTTACGAGATATGAATTTTTTTTCAAATTCTATGATTTTTTTTAAATCGCCTGTTATTTTGCGGTAAATCAACTAAATCAAGGTTTCTTGTTAAATGTTGATTTATTGGTGTACTTTTTGAAAAAAACTTACAAGTAAATGATTGATAATTATGTTCACTATTGTATTTAATTTTTTCAAAAAATTCACTAGAAAACTGTAACCAATGAAACTATCTAGAGTCGCGGTAGCGACTCGAGGCAAGTACATTTACATATACTATAACGTCGAAGACGGGTCTCTAACAAGACTCTTTACAGCAAGCATCACTTTTTGAACGATTTTCGAAAATTTCCGAAAATTGTTTCCGCAATATTCAATTAATTACAGTATTTTGTAGGATGTTGCGGGTTCATGTATTTATTATTTATTTTTTTCTTCTTGTTGTGACTAATTAGAATGCTGTAGCATAATGCATATTGAATATATTATTAAGAGTCGCGTTAGCGACTCGAGACAAGTACATTTACGAAGCGAGTCGCACAAGACACTCTTACCAGAAGGACCGTGATTCTACTTGTTCTCGAAAATTGTTTCTTTAATATAAACTAAATTACAGCAATTTGGAGGTTCATTTAAGTTCACATATTTTTTTTTTTTCTCTTTCGATCGCCACTAATTAGAACTTCGTAGCTTAAATAGTATCAAAAATACTAATGTTTTTTTTTCGTTGTACCGAAAAATTGAGCATTTTTTTGCACACATTTTGATGCGCAACTGTCTTTTTCGCAGTCGCTGTCTAGTGACACTAGTGATATTGGTAAAACTCTGGTAATATTCAAACGATCGCTGGATATGACAGCTAACCGACAACCATACTATATTTTTGAACAATCATGAGGTTATAAAGATCGCGGTTAGTTTCGATCGACTTTTGGTTAAAGTGACTTTTATTATAATAAGAAAGTGATAGTGCGAAAATAATAAAGTGCAATTCATTTCAATCATCTTTCGAACAGTGCTTGAACAAACATGTATTTTTTATTTTTGTTAAGCCTGTAATTTTTATTTTCCACATCTAACTCTACAACGGAGTCGAAAACGATACCTTTTCTCTTTTACCATAAAATGTTCTTCAAATGCAATAATAAGGTTTATTTAAAAACCATTCTCCATTTTTATTTTTTATAACTAAGAGAATGGTGTATGATAAACTCGTATTCGATGATTATTTAATATCTTTGTCGTGAGGTTATAAAGATCGTGGTCAGTTTCAACTTTTGGTTAAAGTGACTTTTATATATATATATAGATAGAAGAGTGATAATGCAAAAATAAAGAATAATTCAATAAATAAACTTTTGCATAGTGCCTAAATAAATAATTTTTTTTATTAACCCTAGCCCCAACGATCAATTTTTCTGAATGTAAACTCTAGAACGGAGTCGAAAACGGTGCCTCTTCCATCTTCTCTTTTACCATAAAATGCCCCTTGCATGCAATAATAACGTTTATTTGGAAACTACTCTCTTCATTTCTATATAACTGAGAGAATGGTGTATGATACCACCCCAGGTTTGAATTATATATGGTTTTGAATCACCCTAGAGTGCAACCCACTTGCAACCAAAAACGGAATCAAGTGATGCGAAATAATTTTGAGCGAAAAGATATTTGATTTGAAAAAAAAAAAATTCATAAGTACTTCACCAATTTGTTTTACCTATTGCTCATAAGATATAATTCGCGATCAATAAACGTTATAAAAGAAAAACTCGCGTAGTAGTTCAGCCAAAATTCTGTTTTCCAATCAAACGTTTGCTCTCGAAATTTCGTGCGCATACTTTTTTATTTCAATATCTCGTTTCGTTATGAGTACTTTTATTTAAAAACTTTCGGTGCATTCTGATGCTATTGGAGTATTTCTTCGGTATCATTTTTTATGAAATATTTTCCGATCCATTGATCTGTTGGCACGCATGTTTCGGTGTAATATCTTTTGAAATTTTTTTTTTACAAAATTAAAAAAATTCAAGTTTTTACACTTATTCGTTGTTCTTTTATGCATCGTATCTTCTCAGAACTACTGTACGTATTAAATAATCTAATAATTTTATAAATATTGACGGTTAATTACGAAGATTGAATTCATTTCAACACTTCTTAGATCAATATTTCACATTGCATTTTTAGTCCGAATATAGTCGCGATACACCAACTCGAAATTCGATGATGTATCCCTTTTTAGCAGAAATAATTAAAAAATCGCTTGAGCGACTTTTAAAATTTTTATTCAGGATCCAATTCTTGAGAGAATCACTTTTTGATAAAATGTTACCATATTTTGCTGCAATACCGAAAAAAATGTTAATTCTTTTATATCATTCAGATACGTACACAATATAGACATGTTTAATTGGCAAGCTATGAATTTCATACAAAAAAGTCAACAAATCCTCGCAAAAAAACAGTATATGTACTGTTAAAAAAGTTGAGACAAGTACATTTACTACCCCCAAATAGTTGTTCCGGTAAAAAATCTCCTTCTGAACGTGAACCCTAATAAGAGTTATAAAAGAGATGTCCTCCCAAAAAAACTAACCTTGCAAAAATTCTCTCATTCACATCAAATCTCTCAAAAAATTATAGAACCCCACAAAAATTTTCTCATTAAATTAGAAACTTACAAAAAGTTATGATAGCCTCACAAAAATTTACCGATCAAATCATAATCTTACAAAAGATACTAATTCAAATTCGACTAAAAATGAAGTCTAAACTTTACAAAAATAAATTAAGACTATAAAAGCATTAATAGTAAAAACATTAAAGCCTATTAACTTCTTATAAAAAATCTTCCAATTAATTAAAAATATAGATGTGCTACAGTACAGTTGTTTTACGCAAAAAGAACAAGAATAAAAAATTGGAATGAAAAAAAATTCGGATACAACAAAAAATTTCAAAAGAAAAAAATTAGATTGAAAAAAAAATTTCGGCCGAAGTACTTGGCAAGTTTGTAACCATGAATGAATTAAGCAAATTGAATTGAATTAAGGGGTCTACCCTAATTAGACGGGCAAAAAAATACTATGTTCACGAATTTTTTTGACCGGTATAAATTATAAATATGGATATAAAAAGTGTTAGGCCTAAAAAATATACTCTTAAAATACACAAAAAATTTTTTTTCATATTTATTTCACTCAGTTTTTGTACACAAAAATGGGGGAGAAGACAGGTCCAAAAAAAAGATGGGTGTGCGCCGTTGATGAAATCTCTGGAATGGATGATCTGGGGGGGAAAAAATGGTTTTAGATTCATTAGGTAAATGGCTATAGCGCATGTCATACGATTTTTGATTTTTTCAAAAATGACAAAACGGCGGCCATTTTTTCAAAAACTACGAAAAATCACGTTTTTTTTTCATCGTTTTTTGAAAAAAAAAAATAGTTATATTCAAAATTTCAAAATTCGTATGATATGCGCTATAGCTATAGTCATAAAGAACATGTGGTAAAATTTTGGTGAGGGTCAGTTGAATAGTTTCGGAGATTTTATCAACAAGCCGTCCAAAAACGTCATTTTGAGAAAAACGCGTTTAAAGTTTTCTTTAACGAAAAATCGTAAAAAATCTTACTTACGTCTAATCAGCGATGCCTGCACCATACATTATGCCTTCAGTTTCTTTATAGTGCCCATTCTCATCCAAAATAGCCTGCCTTCGTTTCGTTCTGGCTTCCTTCCCGTGTAGAAAATCACTCGACACAAGTTATTTTGACCTTAGCCTCTATCTAGATTTACCTAGATAGCAAACCTAACTAGCCGCTAAACTCAGGCTGGCAAATATCATATAGCTAGTTGCGGTTACCTAGCCACTAGATAGAAGTAAACTCGATTCCCTCAATGCAGAGATGTCGCTGCGAGCGACTATTGTTTATGTTCTATCAGTTCAGTATGGAACATAACCCTATTGTGACAGTTTGTGCTATCGTGGAAATTTTCACTTCTCAATAAACTCCTAAAATATATTTTCGTGTGTAAATATGGAGGAAGAACAAAAAAAATATCAAGTCGAGAAAAAGTTCGGAAGCATCGATCTATACAAGCCGATGTGAACGATATAATGGCGAAACGATCTCGATATCATATTCATAATGGTAAGTACAATTTTTTCGTTCAACATTTATTTTTAATTACACCCTCTCCCTCTGTCAGTTTTTATACATAAATCAAAAATAATTGGAATCTATACCGACTTAAGGACTTAAAATTTTATTCCATAAAAATCCGTATTTTAGCAGTTTGCGCAACAAATTCAACTAGCTGTAAAACATTACGAATATTGATATGCAATAATTAAATTATTTTAAAACTATAATAATATAAAAAATAAAATTTGAAAAATTTTGATATAAAAAAATAGTTTGAAGAAGTCCAGAAGAAAAGGAATACTTATCAAAAAATCCTATTCATAAAAAAAATCATCGGACGAATTTTCTAACAAAATAAAAATTCTCTGATAATTTGTAAAAGCATATATTGTGAAAATAATATGTTAATAACTTTTTCGAAATATTATTACTGACAATCAATCTTTGTTATGTTTTAAAAATAGATCCAGTGAATTGAAAATTCTTTTTTTAGAAAAACTTTATACATTCTCACAGACTCTTTCTTTTTATACAAACATTTTTTAGTAAACCCTTGTTAGAGTGATCTGCAATTAGAGTAACCCTGAATTTGAACCCATGCACCTCAAAAAGATTCTAAAAAAATTAATGGCTCTCGATTTTCGGAAGAACACCAATTAATAATTATAAGTATCAATCCGTCAAATTAAATTTCCCGTAAAAAAATACACATATCGCAAAAACACGTTATTTATATAAAATAATTATTATTATACCCTTAGGTGATAAACCCATAGTCATATAGAGAAGAATCGTTCAGTGCGCATGTTTATTCATTTATTTAGAATCGTTTCAAGTGGCAACAGTCAAAATTCAAGGACATTCTAATTAATTAATGTTGAATAACACGTGTGTGCGGGGGGTTTGGCGTTTTCCCCATTTAAATAATATATTCTTTTGAGATAGGTGCACTTTTTATAAATAATTTGATTTACAGAATTAATAATTATAATTATTAATTGAAATTCATGATTAATTTTCAAACCTCAAGAACATGTTTTACTTTAATGGGGAAAAAAATAAAGAAAAACCCTTCGAGACACATTTTTATTTATATATTTATTTCGAATTATTGTGGGGATGTACGTTTGAACATTCGGGCACACCCTAATTAAGGGTCACCTTAATGCTTATTTTTCACATTCTTTTATAGTTATTACTGAAAGTTCAGAGCCTCAAAATGTTGAAAGCGATGAATCCGTGGAGCATGAAGCTGAAGATGGAAGGAGACCGCAGGAGGTAGATCTGCAAAATCCAAGTGAAATACTACTAGAATCAAGACAAGATGAAGAACCTCAGCATGAAATTAGCCAATCCAATTATGCACAGTCCTCGTCCCCACTAGAATATGAGGAAAATGTGGCAGCTGAGGAGCACGAGAATGCGAGAGTTACTGATGAATCAGAGGCGAATACCATTTCAGAGCCCGAAGAAAATATTGTTCATCCAAGGATTGGCGAGGCTGAAAATGAAGAAATTGACGAAGTTATGCAGATTCGTCGGTGGGCCATTTCAAATAACATACGGCAGAATACGTTCGATGCCTTTGGAGTTCCAGCGCAGGCCCAGAAGCTTAAGTTTTATTGCTCAATGGAAAGCAGTCGAATTCCGATTTTTTCTTTTGTATTGTGGGCCAATCGTTTTAAGAGAAATTCTCAACCCCGAGCTGTACAGACATTTTCTATTATTTCACGTGGCGTGCCGCATCTTGTGCAGCAGTGAATTTGCATTCAGGTACAACGCACTCGCTAAAGAATATTTGAAAACTTTCTTCATAGGGATGGCGATAATTTATGGACTGTTATTTTAGTTAGTTTAGTATTTTGGTGTCTGTTATTTAAAAAAAAAAAAAAACTATTATTTTTTTGAGAAATTTTAAGCATATTTTAAGTGTGATCGTAGGGAAATCATTCGTTGTATATTATTATTATAATTAAAATATCGATTTTTTTTACAGTCTACTATCTATAGCTCCTTGAAAACTCGAACAAAGCGAATCGTCTAGGAGGTTAACATTTTTGTTCTGAAATGTACTTTGTTTAAAACTATGTGAAAACTTATTCGAAGTTTACATCACCGACCTTTTTTTATCCTAAGATAAAATAACCTTTTTTCATAGCGCTTGTACTAATTAATTTGTTTCTTCAATGTTTGTACGGAAGCATAATTCAATTAATAAATTTTAAGCGAAGTACAAACATGAGAAAATAACTAGTTCTATTTTTCGAATTGTTAATTTTAATAAACATTTTTGTTGTTGATTAGACTAATATTTCCCCACGATTATACTAGTCTTGAAATGCATTGAATGAATAATAGTTTCCTATGAAAATTTAACAGCAAAATTAAAAGGGACTATCGCTGCGGGAAAAAACATTTTTTGCTTGTAATTTAAAAATTGATTTACGTAATCTTTAAACAATTGTTGACATATTTTTCAATGAAAGCATCTATTAAAACGAAAAATTTGACCCACTTATCCATTCGGTTTGTATGATTTTTCAGAGATTAGTGCATGATTAATAGTAAAAAAAATCCACAGTTCAATTATAAAAAATACAACGAACGATTTCCCCATCATCAAAGTTTTTGATGAAAATGGAAGTAGTTTTTGATAAAAAATCCAGAGTAATATCGAAGGGGGTTGACACTGTGGAGAAAAACATTTTACGCTTAGAATTTGAAAAATTGTTGTATGTAATACTTTAGAAAGGTATTAAATACGGCAGAATACGTTCGATGATCTCTTACTCATTTTGCGGAGAAGATTGCTTCCATGGTTGCCAACATCAGCAAAAACTTTTTTACGATCTGGAGCTGCTACCTACAATATTCGACCAATGGAAGCGGCTAACAACTGTATGGGAGAATTTGTGTATTTTGGTATTGCGAAGGGTCTCGAAGCGTGTGTTCTCGAAGAATTACATGTCAACAACAATATTTCACTCCAAGTTAACATTGATGGCGTACAGTTATTTAAATCGAGCACAAAAGAATTTTGGCCAATACTGTGTAAAGTATTTTGTAGTCCTGACATTTATAAGCCTTTTGTCGCTGCTATTTATTCCGGTGACGCCAAGGCTATGAGCGTTGACGAATTTTTGCATGATTTCGTCCAAGAAGTTAACCATTTATCAGCCGAGGGAATTGTTATAAATGGGCGGCAACTTGAAGTGGCAATTCACTCCTTCATTTGTGACACACCGGCACGTGCATTTTTAAAGTGTATGAAAGGACATGGAGGCTTTTATGCTTGCGAGAGATGCGAAATCAAAGGAGAACACGTTAACAAACGAACAGTGTATACCGACGTGGATAGTAGAGAACGGAACGATCGTTCGTTTCGATTGAAAACGCAGCCGGGGCATCACAGGTATGATTCTCCTCTACTCGCCATTGAGCCTTCTATATATATGGTTCGCCAATTTGTGTTGGACTATATGCATCTATGTTGCGAGGGTATAATGAAGAAATTGCTAAACCTTTGGGTTGATGGCAAATTACAAAATATTATGCGACGGCGGAACAAGCTGAGCAATCGTCAAAAACAAGAGATTTCGCATTTACTACTGCAACTACGTCGATGTATGCCTTTGGAGTTCCAGCGCAGGCCCAGAAGCTTAAGTTTTATTGCTCAATGGAAAGCAGTCGAATTCCGATTTTTTCTTTTGTATTGTGGGCCAATCGTTTTAAGAGAAATTCTCAACCCCGAGCTGTACAGACATTTTCTATTATTTCACGTGGCGTGCCGCATCTTGTGCAGCAGTGAATTTGCATTCAGGTACAACGCACTCGCTAAAGAATATTTGAAAACTTTCTTCATAGGGATGGCGATAATTTATGGACGTCAGTCGCAAAGTA
Source organism: Rhimphoctona megacephalus (assembly GCA_963989365.1). Classification (NCBI taxonomy): domain Eukaryota; kingdom Metazoa; phylum Arthropoda; class Insecta; order Hymenoptera; family Ichneumonidae; genus Rhimphoctona; species Rhimphoctona megacephalus. The sequence goes on from OZ022419.1 coordinate 5,185,136, forward strand.
TTAATGCCCACAACCTCATTCATATGGCGGATGATGTGCAAAATATGAATTGTACGCTATCTCTGCTTTCCCCTTCGAAAGCCTCCTTGGACAAATCAAGATGCTCCTTCGAAATGCAAACCGCCCAATGGCACAAGTGTGCAGGCGCTTGCACGAAAATGCAACAGTTGCGACAAAGCCCGTGGTTACACCGACTATCAAAATTCTCAAATCAAATGTCAACCAGAACAACGATACACTCAACATACAAAGGGTCACATACAATGGCTTCATTTTGACAACAACATTTCCAAACAATTTAGTGATTCTTGATTCCGGTGTGATATTGAGGATAACGAAAATGAGTTGCGCACGAATAGATCACCGGAACATCCGGATCATTGGAAATCAATGGAAAACTAAGCGCTCGATCTTTAAGCGACCTACGGAATCAGGAGACTTAAAAATGTGGCAACTTGTCAGTCTAGCGTCCAGACAAGCCATAGGATGCAGTATAGCAAGAATAGAACGGAAGATGGTGCAGCTCGAAATGACGCCTCATTTTGGTCGCGGGGAAAAAAAAAATTTCGCAATTCCTTTTTTGCACGTATAACGGTAAGGAAAAATTCGAGAAAATAACAATTTAATAACAAATAAAAATATTAATGAACAATAAGTTCATAAAAATAATAATGTTAAATTAATATTCATTAGTGTTATTATTATTCAATATTCATTCAATAACATTCGAGTAATCTTAATTCAATGCAGCGGTTAATAGTGTAATAACTAAAATGTAAAAGAAAACTGCATATTTTACTGCCGCTTGTTCGAAACAATCATTGTTTACAACTTGGCATTGTTTATTAGTCCATTACGGATGAACGACACTTGTTTCTCAATCAAAAATGTTATTAGATCAAAATCCCGAAACTTCGCAATTGAACAAGTATCTGAAAAAATTAAGCCTTCTTTGAAACGTTGCAAACATTGATTTTCAGTAATAATAATTCTAAAAGATTATCAACTCATTATTTACATGAAATGTTCAGCGACAAATATTTAGATAATTTTTCTTCTCATTCCATAATGAGTTTGGTGATTTTTCTAAAAACATGATTTTTTCAAAATATTCCTTTTTATGTTAGATTTTTCCAAAAACTTTCAAAAGTTCATAAAGAATAACAAATTTTACACATATTTTTGTAAAAGAATTCCACATGCATGAAATTTTTGAGACATCGAACGAACAGTTTCTCAAATGCTGCTTCCATAAATAATTGAAAAGAGTAATTTTTGCAAAAAGAGAAAATTCAAAAGTATTCAAGAAAGTCAACAATTCCATTCCATATGTTGAAAAAAAATGTTATTATTTGTTGAACAATTAAATTTAAATCACGTGTTAGTAATTTTATTATTGCATATCACTGTTTGTAACGTCTTAAAGTTCATTAAATTTTTTTAGATTTATTTGCGAACTGCGAAGTACTGAAATGTTTATAGTATAAAATGATTGGCATAAAAAATATCTAAATCATTTAAAAAAAAAGTATTTCCAAAAATATGAACAAGACAGCAGTATTCCATATTTCATTCGTTTGTTTGCTTTCCCAAGTATTATCCTTTATTCATTCAATGCGCTTCGCATTTTCAACCGCGAAAATTTTCGGCACCATTTGACTGATTGGAATTTAGAAAATCGCAGCGCACGTAGGAAAATGGCATGAATGAACTAAGACTTTTTTGTTCTGCTCGTGTGAACAGCAGGCAAAATTTCCACTTGCGAAATTTGAAGCTATCCCTCTGGAATCATGAACGAAAAATATTTAGGGAAAAAAGAGATACATTTTTCGCTCTATTAAAAGACGAACAGCGAGATACTCGCTATGTGCTTGATATAGAATCAATGTAAGAAAAAAATTGAACAAGGATTTTCACTATCTGATTGTCTTACTCACACCACCTTAATCGATTACATTTAATGAAAAATAATAAACTTAAATTGCCGTGCAACAGAAAAATTCGTTATTGGCAGGGTGCACGAAAATACTAATACTATTCAATTATCAGTGTGTTACATATTCATGCATACTGTCAGCGCCACCTAAAATCATGCTCCGCATTTTTTCAGGCTTAACGTATACGCAATACACACTTATTTTTAAAGTAGTATATGTACGTGCACCCAGCCAATACGTTTGCAATACATGTGGCGCCACTTCATGGCACACTTCGTGCTATCGACGCCATTACTTGAAATTTTTCGCCTTTCCAGTACGTGCCGCATCGAAAGATCAACAGTCGTGTGATCTACGATCAACGGAAATCCGAAAAAGAAAAAGTAAGTAAAATTAAATGGATATCAAGAGACGCGGTAGCGGCTCGACGCCAAGTATTAAAAGAAAAAAGCCAGCGCGAGGCCTACCGCACTCTTATATACGCGAATATGCCGGTTTTATGACGTCACGGCGTTTTCAAACCGTTCTGATGTACGAACCGTTTGATCAAAAAATCTGAATATTGGTGACGATTTTTTTTCGATTTTTCTCTTTCTATTGCTCTTTGTTGCAAGTAAATCCGTCCAGCCAATCTTGGGATATGATGATTTAGCGACATAAAATCGAACATTCCGGGATACTGTGCTTTTCTTAGGATTCTTAGGATCAGACAGGTATAAGTCGCGCTCGAATGGGCGGGACATACGCCCTTTTAACGATAATCTACATTTTTCTACTGTCCGTCACGCTGCCCACTGAACGAGGCTACCCTCTCTCCTTGCGCGCCGCTGAGTGAGAGAGACAGCGCGATAAACCTCGTCCTCTCTCTCTCGCTTGTATAGCGTGCTTTCTCTTTCCCGCTGTTTCGCGCGCTCTATATATATATATATATATGCCGGCCGAAATCGTAAAATTTGGAGCCGCACTAAAAAATTCGATTGCTCTGCCAAAAAAGTAGATATTCCAATTTTGCAAACAAGGTTTTGAAGAGGGCATATACAGCTTCATTCTGGGTTATTTAAATAGTTTTACGATTTTTTTCGGACCTTGTATACATTTTTGAACATGGTCGTTTTTCACTTTTTTTTCAGTTGTTTAAAATTGGTTTAAATTACATGAATTAAATAATACGCGTAGCATTTCTTCCTGTACTTCCTGTATGCACTCACTATCGAGTCGCTACCGCGTCTCTTGATATGTATACACATGAGAAATAAACCACATGTAATAATTAAAATATTAATATATAATATATGATATCGCGTGTCATTGACAATGAGTAAGAGTAAAAAAAAAAAATAGAGCGCAGAGCCGCGCGCGTTTTATCTCTTTCTCATTTGTTTTCAATAAATAATGAATGAAAATATCGTATGTTTTCTGTATCGCGCGCTCTAACACTGTATTATTCTTTATTTTTTACTAAAAAAAAAAATGAAGTTTTTGTATAAATTTCTCTACAAATATAAGGATGACATTTATATGTCGATCAGTATAATTTTGGACACATTTTGTCACCGCTGTGTAATCTCGCTGAATGCCCGTCAATCATCTTCGTAGATACTTGAGATGGCTGTTCCCCTGCGAGACCGTCAGCGCGCGTATTTTGTAGTAATATGCGATAAAATGTGAGGGAAACATAATTTTTTAAATTTTCGTCTTGAATTTAAATTTTATTATTAACTCTGTTTAAGTTATATTAATTTGAATATGAGTGAAGTTTCAGTGCAAGTATAGTGATTCCGAAAAAATTGTGTCCTGTCTTCAGTTTTTCCATCAGCTGTCGCTTTTAGTTTTTGACACACCCTTATTGTTTTGTCCTCCCTTTCTATATCCTGAATTATCATTTTTTTATTCATATCAAGAGACGCGGTAGCGGCTCAACGCCAAGTATTAAAAGAAAAAGTCAGCGCGAGCCCTGCCGCACTTTTATATACATGAATATGCCGGTTTTATGACGTCATAGCGTTTTTAAATCGCTCTCACGGACGAACCGTTTGAGTAAAAAATCTGAATATTTGTGACGAATTTTTTTCGATTTTTCTCTTTCTATTGGTCTTTGTTGTAAGTAGATCCGTTTAGCCAATCTTGAGATATGATAATTTAATGAATTAAAATCGAATGTTTCGGGATAATCTGTCTTCCTGGAGACAAACGGGCGTAAGTCACGATTGAATAGGTGAGACACATGTCCTTTTGATAAGAATCTACATTTCTCTGCTTTCCGTCACCCAGTCCCGCTGAACGAGGCTTATACCCCCTTTTATCGCGCGCCGCTGAGTGATAGAGACAGCGCGCGAATCTTCGTCCCCTCTCTCTCGCTCGTAGCGCGCTCACTCTCTTTCTCATTATTGTTATTTCTGTTATTTTAGTTAGTTTAGTATTTTGGTTTCTGTTATTTAAAAAAAAAAAAAAAACTATTATTTTTTTGAGAAATTTTAAGCATATTTTAAGTGTGATCGTAGGGAAATCATTCGTTGTATATTATTATTATAATTAAAATATCGATTTTTTTTACAGTCTACTATCTATAGCTCCTTGAAAACTCGAACAAAGCGAATCGTCTAGGAGGTTAACATTTTTGTTCTGAAATGTACTTTGTTTAAAACTATGTGAAAACTTATTCGAAGTTTACATCACCGACCTTTTTTTATCCTAAGATAAAATAACCTTTTTTCATAGCGCTTGTACTAATTAATTTGTTTCTTCAATGTTTGTACGGAAGCATAATTCAATTAATAAATTTTAAGCGAAGTACAAACATGAGAAAATAGCTAGTTCTATTTTTCGAATTGTTAATTTTAATAAACATTTTTGTTGTTGATTAGACTAATATTTCCCCACGATTATACTAGTCTTGAAATGCATTGAATGAATAATAGTTTCCTATGAAAATTTAACAGCAAAATTAAAAGGGACTATCGCTGCGGGAAAAAACATTTTTTGCTTGTAATTTAAAAATTGATTTACGTAATCTTTAAACAATTGTTGACATATTTTTCAATGAAAGCATCTATTAAAACGAAAAATTTGACCCACTTATCCATTCGGTTTGTATGATTTTTCAGAGATTAGTGCATGATTAATAGTAAAAAAAATCCACAGTTCAATTATAAAAAATACAACGAACGATTTCCCCATCATCAAAGTTTTTGATGAAAATGGAAGTAGTTTTTGATAAAAAATCCAGAGTAATATCGAAGGGGGTTGACACTGTGGAGAAAAACATTTTACGCTTAGAATTTGAAAAATTGTTGTATGTAATACTTTAGAAAGGTATTAAAAATGTACGCCAAATATTAAAAAATTGTAACCTTAGTTGTCAAATGACCACCTTACATCCGGATATTACTTTGCAAAAAAATTGATTTTCTTTATAACTATCATTTTCTTTCCATTTCATTGTTAAAACTTGTTTTCCTCGTATAATACTCATTTAGCAGTGTTTGTGCGTCAGTGATGGAAGAAATTACTGTTTAGCTCTGCGATTGGTTTTTGTCATATGAAGGAAGTTACTCAACTTATGTCAAAAAAAATCTGATTAATCATTGTTCCCGAATGAGAATTTTTTTTACCTCTATAGGACAGTTGGTGAGTATGGCCGTTTTTCAAAAAGAAGTGAAATCAATCGCAAAAAACTTTAAAAAAGTAAAAAAAAGAACGCCAAGTATTAAAAGACGCGACCTTAGTTATAAAATAACCATTCAATATTTTTTCTTTTATTATATTACAATTTTTACACCTCGAAAAAACCAAACAAAAAATGTTTATACTTAATTTCCAAAAAAATAAGTAAATATCAACATCCATTTCTCTTCCGTAATATTGAAAAGGGTACTTCACCCCAAAAACAATGAACAAACATACTAGAAAAATTTTGGCATTCATTATCGAATAAAAACCTATTTACATGTTTTATTTTGTTTTTGTCCTGATATGTGATGAGTACATAGAAAAAAGATCTAGTTGTAAATTGTTGCCGATGATTGAAAAAAAAATGAAATCATTTCAACGTAGCCAAGAATGGTGAATGAATTACGAGTTTCGGAATGGAATCATGTACATCTTGAAGATTGACCTGCTAGAGGTTTTTGTCACCTCAAGGGCTTCAAAAAAATTTCTGCGGATATAAAGAAAATGTTATTCTGCTTTTAAGCTCGCTAAGCACTAAGAATGTACAACACAATTCCACAGAGAATAATACAAAAAACAATTACATATAAATGCGCAAATACGTGTACAAATGCACGTGTTGTATTTACACGTATGTACCGCACTAATTCACTGCAAATACTACACACAAACTTGGCGTGCATGGTTTTCAAATTACAGCTCGAGAAGACACAGTTGATTAAATATGCTATCCAAATCAATATTCAACCAGTTCTTCTATCAATAGTGAAAGAAGTCCGATCCGTGGATAGAACGGGAGAGTTAGTGCGGTACATACGTGTAAATACAACACGTGCATTTGTACACGTATTTGCGCATTTATATGTAATTGTTTTTTGTATTATTCTCTGTGGAATTGTGTTGTACATTCTTAGTGCTTAGCGAGCTTAAAAGCAGAATAACATTTTCTTTATATCCGCAGAATTTTTTTTGAAGCCCTTGAGGTGACAAAAACCTCTAGCAGGTCAATCTTCAAGATGTACATGATTCCATTCCGAAACTCGTAATTCATTCACCATTCTTGGCTACGTTGAAATGATTTCATTTTTTTTTCAATCATCGGCAACAATTTACAACTAGATCTTTTTTCTATGTACTCATCACATATCAAGACAAAAACAAAATAAAACATGTAAATAGGTTTTTATTCGATAATGAATACCAAAATTTTTCTAGTATGTTTGTTCATTGTTTTTGGGGTGAAGTACCATTTTCAGTATTACGGAAGAGAAATGGATGTTGATATTTACTTATTTTTTTTGGAAATTAAGTATAAACATTTTTTGTTTGGTTTTTTCGAGGTGTAAAAATTGTAATATAATAACAGAAAAAATATTGAATGGTTATTTTATAACTAAGGTCGCGTCTTTTAATACTTGGCGTTCTTTTTTTTACTTTTTTAAAGTTTTTTGCGATTTATTAATTAACCCTAAAAGTATGTATGGAACGATTTTTTTCAAAACTGAAATTTTTCCATAAATAACTCAAACACATCACCAGAATCGAACGACACGTGTTGAAATTTTGAGGTTATGAAAAAGTTATTCGTGGAAAAATTTAATTCTCGAACTTTTTCAATTAATGTTTGAAAGTTTCTTCAAATATTTTGGTCCGATCATATTGCACATTTAGATTCCACATGTATATAACACTGAAAGACTTGTGGTATAATATTTAATATTACATATTGTTAGAAATAGATATTGTTAGAAAGCAACAATTTTTTTTTTTTAACTTGTCGAACATTTCCAATCACTAGACTATGAAAAGTATTGAGATTTTTTGCGACTTGGAAAGTTAATCTCCATCAAAAATATTGATAATTCAATAAATGGAGAAATTGAAAACAGTAATATATGATGTCTCATTACGAGCTAACAAACAAAGCTTATGACGTAGAAGTTTGCATCGTTGGAATGCAACGAAAATCCGTATTTTAATAGAGCCCTAAGTTTATGTGCAGTGCTACGATAATTCGACAATTTTTATTTCAAACCTAAATACCAAATCTGCAAAAAAATTAGCACCATTTCATGCATTAAAAAAATAATGAATAAAAGAAAATTCTTTTCGTTGCTTTCCAACAATGTGAACCTTAATATCATCAAAGCTTGTGTTTTATCTCCTATTCTAATGGTCTATTTTCTAGATGATGGAGAAAGTATATTCTTTTCAACTCATAGAGTTCGTCGAAGAAACTTTGGATGGGAAAAAGGCTGTCGATTGTGTCCCAACATCATGGCTTCAATTTGATCCAGTATTCGGAAAATGTATGACAAAATTTATGCCACCGCCTTATACCATCGAACGACAAAAAATACTTAAAAAAATGGTCGTACAACAGTCGGATCCACCGAGTGATTGGACTTGGTATCCGATCAACATCCGAGGAGGTGCCGGTGAGTTGATCAATTTTTATATATCAGTAGAAACCGGTATTTAGCAAAATGATAGAAATGTAGTAAAATCATAGAAAACTAATGGATAGGAAAGTTAAAAGAAAAAGTAGTGAATTCCATAACCCATTAAAAAAGGTTACATAATTCGTAGCAGTTGCTTATAAACGTTCTGCATGTTTCTCACACACATGTTTCACATGTTTCTCAGCAAAAGAATTTATAAAACCAGAATTTTGAAACTTTTTACTTCAACTAAAATTTGAAAAAATCTACCCATCTGTGAAATTTGACAAGCATTGATTTTCAGTACTAATAATTGTAAGTAGTTGTTAACTAACTGTTTGAAAAAAATATTTTTTGAATGTATTTCAATTTTATAAAAATATTCCTTTTAAATTTACACATGTTCTCGTTAAAAAATTAAAAATTATATTTGCGCGATTTCTAAGGCATGAAATAACCACTTTCTCATATAGCGCATCCAGAAAAAGTCAATGTCAAAAAAGAGAAAATTTTCCGAAAAGATACAAAAGTATTTTAGAAAATCCACGAATGAATTATATACGACGAAAAAGAAAATCGTCTGAGTATTTGCATCAATAAAATGACGTCAATAATATTTTGGTAATTTTATTATTGCTTTTCAATGCTCGTAACATCTTGAATGCTCTGAATCTTACTAAAATTGTTATGAAATTAAACTGTTGGTATAAGTATCTATGTAATTCCTCCTTAAACAAAATTATAAACAAAGTATTAAATCACAACGTCATCTCCAACAATATATAAAATATTATAGAATGGTATTCCACACATATCGTTGGAAAGACTAAAATATTAGGTAGATAGATAAATGTACGATGATGACTGCACTATTTTGAAATTTATTCTACATTTCATTCTAAAATAGAACAGTCAATCTCAAAGTGCATAGTAATGTCAGAAAATTTATGTATGTTCTTCAAATATAATTAAAAAGTGAATTACTTTTGGTCCTCATGCAGATATTCATTTCAAACCCTGGCATAATTTTTTTCCAATATTTTCTGTATTCTATCTGTATTTTTGTCCAACTAGTGATTTGACCTATCTTACGGCAGTCCTCTTTTTAAAATTCTCAAACAAACTAGGTATTTGCTATTGCTATGTATTTTTTGATTTTCCAGAAATTTCTAGAGTCAACAAGTCTAGAAGATGTTATGTTTTATGTAATTTTTTATATAATAATGTATTATCAAATAAATTCATGATTCACGTCAATTAAATATGAGAAAAAGAGAGATCAATATTAATAAACGTTTTCTATTTGTATTAATCCCATGCTTGTCTCTATTTCATTCAGAAATGTATAGCTTAGCACGAAAATTTACAAAATTTAATTAGTCATTAAAATCTGTCATATTTCTTTGAATGTCGATATAAATTCAATGCATATAAAATCAGGATGTCCCGCGTCTCAAGATATTTTAGATAAAAATATAGCTAGAGAGAAATAATGAAAAAAATCGATCTTTTATCCTTTGAGAATTAACAATGATTCGCTTTTTACTTATTCCATGAATATAGATGAGTTTCTTAACGAGCGACTATGAATTACTGGTTATTATGTCCTTATGCAGAAACGTACAAAGAAGCGATGCAGAGGTTAAAGCAATTGGCAGATCAGGAATACGCATATTCAACGGGGTGTGATGAACCGGAAAAAAGATTCGAGCTCACCACCAAAATTTTTACTGATAAGGCTCTTAGTCGAAGCCAAGTTTTTGATGCTTTAAAAGTTCCGTCGATTAAGAGTTTCACTAATCCAGCTCTACGAAAATCCAAAATTCCTTCGGTGACTGACGGTAACTCCCGAATCAAGATAATTTCGAATAGCTCCTTAGAAATTAGGGTCTGTAGCTGGTTCTACCAGGTCGAGGTTATAAAGAATCATCGTTAATTTTATCTTAAAATCGTTTTTGTTGTGTATTTTCCAAAATAATATTTATTCGTTTTTTATTATAATGTTAGTTTAAACTACCAGTGAAGAGTTTTCTTGATCAATTACTTCAAATTGTCAGGTCATAGTGATAAGGTAGAGAGGCGGAAAACTTTGAAACATTTATGAAGCTCAAGTTTTTCGTATGAGTAAACTTTTTCAAAATCATGCCTCAATAGGACTTCGACAATGTTTTCAAAAACGATCATCCAATTGAAGGAATGCCCAATAATTGTACAATTCGAAAAATGTAATTTTTTTTTCCAAATGCAGAGCTCGTAATGTCTTCTTCAGAGTCCGTTTCGTCCTCGTCGTCGGCGGGATGCAGCACTCCAAAAAAGTTTACAAAAAAAACCAAGGGACAACCGGCGCTGAAAAAAAACCACAACATGCCAGAAATACAGGACAAATCAATCTTTCCCGAGTATGGTAAGTTGACGTATTTATGAAATTAAAAAATATACTTTCAACCTAGTAGTCACGTTTGAACAATAACCCGGCGGTCAATTTATGAATGTTTGGATATAGTTTGCCAAATATTGTAATAATTTTCATTGCTGTATCGTGCAGGCATGTAAAAACTTATATATTGATGGAAATAATATATAATTTTAAGTCTACATCAAATATACACTGAATATATTTTTTATCTCTATATCTCCGATATTCAGCGATCGATATTCCGGTTTTTTTCTAAACTTCGTCATATATTTCTGTGTAATTGAGAGTTTGCTACAAAAAATCTGTAAGAAAGTCTCAGAGTTATCGCAAGGACAGTGAATTTTTCCAATACTCCTTATAAGAAATGCTTGTAATAATACGGAATATTTAATAGGAATTATTTCCATTCTGGAACTGCGAATTTTTTTAAAAATTGGTACGTAATCACACGGTAGCATCCTGAATAGAACCCTTGAATTTTTTAAAAATTTATAAAAGAACGTTTTGGCAAGACCCTTCTCTTAATTGATCAATGAGCGAAGTATTCGAGTTTAAATTTTTTAATTTCATTGTAGGGCTTGAAAAGTCATCAGAATATTCCGTTCCACCGACAACGTATAACCCGACTGAAAAGCATCAAAATAAAAATACGGGGCAATTGAATCGAAACGAAAAAACCCATTTCGGAAACCCAACCGACCTTGACGAGTATGGTAAGTCAACGAGTTTTAAAATCAAATCTGAAACTGTGAGTCCTCTTCAAATTTGGCACGCTATCACACAGTAGCGGCCTCAATAGGGCCTCTGAATTTTTTATAATGCTACTTTTAACTTTCATCAAACTCTTTGATCCATTACAGAGCTTGAAAAATCATCGGAATTTTCTGCTCCTGCTGTGACGTACAACCCGACTGAAAAGCTTGCCAATAACAACAGTACGGCACAACCGAATCGAAACAAAAAAAAACCCTTATTGTAGGAACAAGTTCTCAAAAACAATCTATACTTGACGATTATGGTAAGTCGATGAGTTTTACGATCAATTTCATTAAATATTATATAGTATGATAGTATAAACAGATTCAATTTTAACAATTTCAGATATGAAGCTACTTTTATCGGAGATAAAAGATCTCAAATATGAACAACGTCAAATGACAATGATACTGAGAAATATTCAGTCCATACTTCACAACCGTTGTACAGGGATAAATGACAGTCCGCGAATAGAGACCTTCGAAAAAAAATATAACCTTCACATTCCGTTTGCAGAGTACGAGGGATTTGCTGAATTCGATAAACAACTGGCCTCAAAAGAACAACATCAAACGGATTTTGTAAGTATCAAGATATAGAATTGTTTAAGCTGACGAAGTTGGATTTCTAAAAAAAAAAATTATTTTCGTTTTAGATGCAATCGCTAAGAAATCAATTCGACAACAAAAGATCGATCACTAAAAATATCGGCGCTATTTTGAAAAAAATCATGACTCGAGAGTTTGCTATGCAATTCAATGCGCAAAGAAAAAAAGAAGGAAAATTTCTTTTCAAAGAAACGAACTTTTCTAACTGCCTTCTCGGTAAGATATATCATCGCACGCAGTTAAAATACACCATCATACGGAGCAAATATAAATAGGTGTACGATGAAATTAAATCCGTTTTTTTAATTTACAGGTATGATCGAAGAAAAAGTGGCCAATAACGAAATACCCCGAGTATCCGAAAATGAATATTTAACCCATCTCGGGGCAGTTTTGGCTAACGCCAAAGACTGGGGTATACCTCGATCACGATCCACAAAAAAAGTGGTAAAAAATTGAAAACGAAGTTTATTGTTTGATATAATAAATTTCACATCTTTAAGTTTAATGTAAGCTTAATAAATATTTTTCATTATTTGTATATCAATCAGTTTTCATTGATTTATTCCATATTTTACCGAATCCTCATGACCGCACCCTATCTAGCGTTGAATCAGAAATAAATCGGGCTTCTAGCTAGCCTGTTCCGAAGTCCTACCTAGCACCTAGCTAAGATACCTGGATAAGCGCTAGATTTCACAAGGTTACATATAGCGCTAGCGGCGAGCTAGTTTCATTAGCCAGTGGCTAGCCAGTAGTAGAAAGAACTAAATAGCGGCTAGCTCTACGCGGGACAAATTTCTACACGGGTTAGAGGCATCGCTGCTGCGGCGGTTCGCAACTTATATACGTGTTCTGTCACGGTCAGCGACGAACTGCACGGCGGTCGGGCCGATTTTGACGCCCATTACTTCCAAGATTTTTAATACTGGCTGTAATCCCTCGTTAAAAATACAAGAAGCTGTTTGACATGCTATTTCAATAATTTTTTTTCCGCTAAATATGTGTTTGGGAGCCATTGACCAGACGCAGTTGTTGAAAGATTCGTTATTATTCTGCGTGTTTCGGCCGAGGCATTTTTCAAGTAGTTCTTGTGTTGTCAAATCATCGTAGATCGGTCTTAAAACTTCTTGAACATCTTTAGCGAGAGCAGGAGGATGTTTGAACTTATGAACAGAATTATTTTTTACAGCTTTCTTGTATTTACACCAGGATTCAGAACAGTACGAATGCTGTGGATTGCGGTCAGTTGAAATCTTATGATAAAGTCCTGCCCAGATCTCCTTGCGCATTTCTTCCACGGAATCGGAATGTCTTTGAATGGCTAAACCATAGTTTTTTGACAGTTCTTTCATTAATTTGATCGTTAAATCCTGAGTTTTTACAACCGGAACTTTCTTAACGACGGTTTTTTTCTTTTTCGCGACAACTGTTCGTGCTGCACTTTTTTTCGCTGGGGTTTTTTTCTCGTCCTTCTTTGCAGCTTTTCGTGCCTGTGTACGAATTTATGTATTTGTTGCCACACTCACACGTAACACAAAGTTTAAAACCGAGTCCTCGCTGTCCATACTTTGTAAACGAAACATCCTTACCGCACACTTTACATTTTAAAAACTCTTGTAACGTAGAAAAAACCACGAAAAATTGTATAATACTGTATCCTGACGTTCGATCTACGTGTACGTCGAAACTCGTATCTTTCGACTTTTTTAACTTGGCCGCAGATGCACTAGCGTGACTTGTATTTGCCTCATGGGCATATGGAAGCACTCCATGAAATTTTCGTTTTTTCGACTTCGAACCTGGACGTCTCCAGTTGGCAGATTGATGCACCGTCTTCTTTTCCATTTCGGCAATCACGAGCACAGATGTTGACGGTTGAAAATTTCAAACACGACTAATGTAGAGAGAACGTTTTCTTGGATTCTAGTTACTTCTTGCTTCGAAAATTCTAATGTAGAGGTCTCCTTCGAAGAATAAGTACCGCTCCGAGCAGTGCGTACCCTAACGCGCTCAGGTAACAAAGTGAGCGTCCCTCAAAAGTACTCGTATACTGCTAGGATCATCATAAAATTTTAGTATGATACTTTTAAATATATATACTTTCGAAAAATGCAATAAAAAAAAATCGATTTTTGGAAAATTTTAATTAGGGTAGATCCCTTAAGCACATTGTATAAATTATAATCAAAAAAACTAAATAATAATTTTTAAATAAAAAAAATAATTTTTATTGGAAAAAAATTGGCTTAAAGCAGTTCGCTCATTTTTTATTGCTAAATGTATACAATGTACTATGTATAATTGATAAACGTTGTCATAACCTCGTTATGTACTTCGGTCGAAACCTTTTTCCCCATTCAAATTTTTTTAGTCGGTAACTTTGTCAGCATAAATTTGGTTGTTTCGTAAATTCAAAAAGAGATTAAGAGTCATCGAGCTCACGTGACCAACTCAAAATCGAGGGTAGCGCCTCTCGTTGTAAAAGCCTGAATTAGTTGCGAATCGGTACTAGCGCACCTAACGGTAAATCTTTCAACTAAACTGAAACGTTAGTGTTGGTATGGCAGAATATTGATTTTCACCGCTGTTACGCCAGATCAAGTGAGTGCGACAGAGATAGCGAATAAACAGCTGATTGCTTCCCTATATCATATTGAAGTTCTAAAAACCATGTCAGACCCGTCGCCGTCGTATCTCCTGACAGATTTTTTCTAAGTGTCGTGATTTTTTTTCAAGGCACTTTTTTTCGGTCCCGACACGTATAGACTATTCGATAGAGAATCGAATGAAACGTGTTTCTGACCTATCGTGGGAGTTTTTTTTTTTCTAAAAATTTCAGAGTCCAAAGATCCTCGATTTTTTTCTAAGTGTCGTGATTTTTTACAAAGGTACTTTTTTTCGGTCCCGACACGTATAGACTATTAGATAGAGAATCGAATGAAATGTGTTTCTGACCTATCGTGGGAGGAGTTTTTTTTTTTTTCGAAATATTTCAGAGCAAAGATCCTCGATTTTTTTCGAAGTGTGATTTTTTACAAAGGTACTTTTTTTCGGTCCCGACACGTATAGACTATTCGATAGAGAATCGAATGAAACGTGTTTCTGACCTATAGTGGGAGGAGTTTTTTTTTTCGAAAAATTTCAGTCAAAAGATCCTCGATTTTTTTCTGTGTCGTGATTTTTTACAAAGGCACTTTTTTTCGGCCCCGACATGTATAGACTATTCGATAAAGAATCGAATGAAACGTGTTTCTGACCTATCGTAGATTTTTTTTTTTCGAAAAATTTCAGAGTCCAAAGATCCTCGATTTTTTTCTGTGTCGTGATTTATTACAAAGGCACTTTGTTTCGGCCCCGATACGTATAGACTATTCGATAGAGAATCGAATGAAACGTGTTTCTAACCTATCTTGGGAGGAGTTTTTTTTTATTTTTTCGAAAAATTTCAGTTCAAAGATCCTCGATATTTTTCTGTCGTGATTTTTATTCAAGGCACTTTTTTTTCGACCCCGACACGTATAGACTATTCGATAGAGAATCGAATGAAATGTGTTTCTGACCTACCTTGGGAGAAGCTTTTTTTTTATTTTTTTTTTAAATTTCAGTCCAAAGATCGTAAATTGTTTTCCCATATCGTGATTTTATTCAAGGCACTTTTTTTCGGTCTCGACACGTATAGATTATTCGATAGAGAATCGAATGAAACGTGTTTCTAACCTATCGTAGGAGAAGATTTTTTTTCTTTTTTCGAAAAATTTCAGTCAAAGGGCCTCGATTTTCTTTCAATTGTCGTGATTTTTTATATAGGCACTTTTTTTTCGACCCCGACACGTATAGACTATTCGATAGAGAATCGAATGAAATATGTTTCTGACCTATCGTAGGAGAAGATTTTTTTTATGTTTTCGAAAAATTTCAAAGTCCAAAGATCTTGGATTTTTTTTTAATCATAAGTGTCGTAATTTTTTATAAAGATTTTTTTTTTCGGCGCTGATACGTATATGACATTCGATAGAGAATCGAACAAAACGGATTTCTCGTCTATCGTAGAAAAGTTTTTTTTAATGAAAATTCGAATATTTTTAGAGTACGAAAACCGGTTTTTGATCCGTGTCGAGATTTTATTTGCAAGGACTTTTTATCGGCTCAGACACGTAAATGTTATTCGATAGAGAATCACCGGATATGGATTTCTCGCCCATCGTAGAAAAGGATTTTTTTCAATCAAAATTTTAATATTTTTAGAGTGCGAAAACTCGTTTTTTTTCGGTGTCCAGATTTTTGTCGAAACGACTTTTTTTCGGCCCTTACACGTACATACCATTCGATAGAGAATCAGCCGAAACGAACTTGTAGCCTATCGTAGAAAAGGATTTTTTAAAGATGAAAATTCGAATATTTTCAGAGTACGAAAACTCAATTTTGTCCCGTTTCAATATATTTTTTGGAAGGATTTTTTTTGGCCCTGACACGTATATGCCATTCGATAAAGAATCACCAATAAAGTATTAGTAGCCTATCGTGAAAGAACATTTATTTTCGAAAAATTGTAAAGTAGACTTTTTTTTACATATTTGAGAAAAAGAGAGAGAGAGAGAGACATACACAGGGATTATGATGATGATAATGAGTATTTTTTTATGCGTCAGTTTCAAAACTAAGGATTAAAAGGAGACACGACAAAAGCGTCTCACAATCTTCAATCTCGTAGTTTCAAAAAATTACAAATAATTAATTTTGGAAAAGGAAAAACTATCAATTTTCGAGTATAATTTTACATTCAGAGCAGTAAGTATTAGTATTTTCAGTACTATAAGTATTGTAGCAGTTTGCTGTACTTGGAGCTGTAATATAATATAAATATAACGTTAGCACAGAGAGAATTAGGGAGAGGGAGACTGATGTAATCATTCTGGCTGAGTCCCGAACAGACGAGCACTTTCCTCGGATATCCGAAGTGCTGTCAGTTGTTTGAAAATTTGAACATCACGGTGAGTCTTGTACTGTTTCGTCGGGAAACAAAGAACATACTGTGAATAAAAATTATAATGTAGATAATAATGAAAAATATTTTCGTCTGCTTTTCATTTGTCAACTTACAAGCTACTGCAGTCATTATGGAGAAGACCAAAGATCTTTGATCAGTTTTCTCCCGAATCGATTGCAGAAAACAGTGACGATCGCCCATATATATTGGTTCACGACTCCGGAAGATGTATCCCAGAAAATGGAAAACAAGAAAAGCACATTAAATAATATACACTTTCCACGGACAATTTACAATTTCATTTTCAGCGACTTCAAAACTCACTATTGGATGCAGAAGCGTTTCTTTCGGTATGATAGATTTCTTGTAACCTTTCATGGCGTAATAGTTTCTAGAATACGAAATAATGTTATTATAATGTTAAGAGGCCCTCCACCACCCCCGCTAATTCTGTAATTCATAGCGGTCCTCTCGAATTATTAATCGCATATGCAGCTGGGTACGCACAACACTGTACTCGCAAAACGACCCCAAGTTTGTATAAAGGCACACGGCTTACGCCACAATTGAAAGTTAGACCTTTATATAATCAGATATCCATCAAGTACAGGTTCCAAAACGGAACCCCGCACTCGCTAAAAGACGTCTAGCATGTATTAAGTTTTGTGGTTTACGCTATTATTCAAAGTTTGACTTTTACATAACCAGATATCCATCAAGTACAGATTCCAAAACGGAACGCCGCACTCGCTAAAAGACGTCCAGTATGTATAAAGTGTTGTGGCTCACGCTATTATTCAAAGTTTTACTTTTACATAACCAGATATCCATCAAGTACAGATTCCAAAATGGAACGCCGCACTCGCTAAAAGATGTCCAGTATGTATAAAGTTTTGTGGCTCACGCTATTATTCAAAGTTGGACCTTTACATAACCAGATATCCATCAAGTACAGGTTCCAAAACGGAACCCCGCACTCGCTAAAAGACGTCTAGCATGTATTAAGTTTTGTGGCTTACGCTATTATTCAAAGTTTGACTTTTACGTAACCAGATATCCATCAAGTACACATTTCAAAACGGAACGCCGCACTCGCTAACAGACGTCCAGTATGTATAAAGGGTAATTATGCAGTTTGAGCGCTTTTCCGAAAAACGATGGAATATTTTTTTTTTCTGCTTGCACTGCTTCTATTGGTCATTACTAATAATATTCTGACGGGGGAGGCTGACATTTCCCATAAAAACCATAAGTTATGGGGTTTTGAAGTTATTGGAAAAATGTGATGAAATAGGGTTTATTCGAATATTTAGAAGCTCACATCAGGACTGGTGGACACACACACACACACACACACACACACACACACACACACACACACAATTCTACGAATTCATTATCAGTAGAGGCGAAATTCGTCAGTCTTCAAAATTATTTGCGAGGGTGGTGAAATAAGATGGAATAGTAGGGTGCGTGAAATAGTAGGGTGTGTGCTGAACATCTTGGGATGTGTGCGTGAAATCATAAGGTGCGTGAAATAGTAGGGTGTGTGCTGAACATCTTGGGATGTGTGCGTGAAATAGTAGGGTGTGTGCTGAACATCTTGGGATGTGTGCGTGAAAAAGTAGGGTGTGTGCTGAACATCTTGGGATGTGTGCGTGAAATAGTAGGGTGTGCTGAACACCTTGGGATGTGTGCGTGAAATAGTACGGTGCGTGAAATAGTACGGTGTGTGCTGTGCCTCACCACCCTCGCCAATAATTTTGAAGACTGAAGAATTTCGCCTCTACTGGTAATGAATTCGTAGAATTGTGTGTATGCGTGTGTGCGTGTGTGTGTGGTGGGTGTGTGTGTCCACTTGTCCTGATGTGAGCTTCTAAATATTCGAATATACCCTATTTCATCACATTTTTCCAATAACTTCAAAACCCCATAACTTATGCTTTTTATGGGAAATGTCAGCCTCCCCCGACGAAATTTCATTAATGGTGTCTAACCGAAGCACTTCATGCAAAAAAAAATAATCTTGCATCGTTTTTCGGAAAAGCCCTCAAACTGCATAATTACCGTATAAAGTTTTGTGGCTCACGCTATTATTCAAAGCTGGACCTTTACATAACCAGATATCCATTAAGTACACATTTCAAAACGGAACGCCGCACTCGCTAACAGAAGTCCAGTATGTATAAAGTTTTGTGGCTCATACTATTATTCAAAGTTAGACCTTTACATAATCAGATATCCATCACGTACGCATTCCAGAATGGACCGTCGTATTCGCTAAATATCTCAATCATATATAAAGCCACTGGGCTCACACCATAATACAAAGTTGGACTTTTATACAACCGTATATCGATCGAGTTCTGATTCCTCAGATCAGGATACCTCAAGAATATAAAAACATATATGATTTGTGCCATAACCATATGAGGTTGGAATCCCATCCAGGATTAGCTTTACCCCTCCTGCGTGTCCATTTGTTCTGGACTGCCGTTGTTGGTTATAACCTCAATATCTTGCGAATCATTTACTCGCACGCTTTTCGTGGCTGTTCGTTTTGCTATAGTTTCCAATATGTATGGGGGATCCCTTATGGGCATCGATCTCACATGTCGGGGATAAACAATTTCCGGAATCATGCAGTTTTCATAAAACGCTACTAGCGGGATTTCCATTTTTGTTTTCCAAAATACATCGTCTCTCTCCACTTCAATTATTACGAATTCATTAGGCGTCCACACCATAAAGATACAACGCTGTCTTTGCGTCACGCGGAGTTGCCCTTGTATCTGGTAATGGTACTCATGTTCAAGATTGATGTGTTTCATATCAATGCTACTGAATATTCGGTGAACATTTCCTTTTTTTTGCGTCATAGCTTCAGTAATCGTATAATTTCTGGCTGAATAAGGACATTTGATTTCGACAATCATATCATCGCCAACGAGACCGTCAGGCGTTGCTCCTAGGCCGAGAATTTCGGCATCTACGAATAATCCACGCGGCTCAATTGTAATTTTAAAATATTGCTCTAAAGTTTTTTTTGCAACATCCTCATTTTGTTTACCATATCGAATAGACGCGATGTGGCCTAATTCTTTGGGATATATAAGCCGTTGGACTATGTTTGAGCATGATGTGTACACCTTCATGTGACAAATAGCGCCAAAATTTGATGCAGTGATGAGTTTTCGTCGTATTGACTGCCAAAGGGAGCTATCACTTTGCAGCAATGTATCTATTTCGATTTCTTTGCGTTTTTCCCTAAATTCCTCTAATTTCTCTATGTGTCTTGAGTATTCTGCCATGTATGTGGCTCCATTCACATCCAGCTTTTCTGCTTGAGGCCCATAATCTTTGTCAGGACCAGAACTTTTGCAGGCCGTTTTCTTTGACTTATAGTTTCCAGAATTTATTCGACGCTGTCTTACAAGGAAACCTTCCCAGGTGTACCCCGCCGATTTTGTTCCGCTTGAAGTATGTTATTCTACATTGAAATCTAAGAGACACATATTTTTTCTTTTTTGCGGAAACTCATATTTAAGGGGTGAAACACACCCCTAAAGTTGAGGTCTCCTAGAGGAGGTTGTTCAGTTCCATATATATGCAGACAAGGGGGCAAAATCAAACCAATTGCATTCAATGCTTCATAAAAAGTTATGACTATTCGATTTTTTTCAGCCCTGAGGGGGTGAATGAGCCGAAGTTATAGGGGTTGAAAATGAAAAAAACGTTATAACAAATAGAATATGCTCGATATGGAAGTGAAAAAAATTGCTTAATTAACAGTTTCAAAAGTTAAGAGATACATGTTTTTGCATTTTTTGAAAAAATGCATCCTTAAGGGTGTACTACCCTTACATCCGAATACCTTTAATTTCTGTAGATACGTATTTTTAAGTATCTATCTGCTAGAAAATATTCTTTTAGATATAGAACATATCGTGAAATTGTTTAAAAAGATTGTTATCAACATAAAAAAAATCCCTTGAAAATAATCGATAGAACATATGATTCAGGCATTCCAGATAATGAAAATTCTTTTCTTGAGAGATCGAAAAGTAGCTTTTTTCGCGATTTTGTTTCAACCGAGTTTTTGATGTTTCATTAAATCGCTCTTAAAGAATAGAGGATGAATTCTTAACGTTATTTTCATTTTTTACACTGTTTTTTTTATCATTGAAAATGTCCTATAAAAAACGATGTGCCAATTCTAGCCGTAATTATTGTCTGAAACAAAATTTTAAAAAGATTATTAATTTACATGTGTGTCACTATTTTGCTATGGAGGGTTTATTTTTATTTTTATTTCTTTATTTTTTATTATCAAAAAACTGTTGAAAAAATCGGCTAAATTCGTTCTCGTTTTGTTAGAGAAAAAGAAATTTGTTATACACGTGATGTTTGTTGTTACAATCACGTAGCAGTCAATGAACTGATATGTTTTATCATTTCGAACCTTACTTTGTATATGTTCGTTAGCCCTGCTTATTAGCTGTCTAATTCTTCGAGTTGATATTCTACTTCACCTATCATTGAAAGAAGTTTCAAAATACGTCGACAAGAAATATATAACTGTTATCTGCCTCTGCCTCTCTTATTTGACATATGATGGCCTGTGCTACGCTTATAAGTCGCGTTCTTCAGAAATTGCTTCAATTCGATAAGTGCGAGTTAAAAGGAATTTATCTCGTGATAAAATAATATCAACAATCAAAGGCGTGTATAACTCTGTGTTTTGTTTGCAATCAAAAGTTGTTAAAAGTTCCATAAGTTAAGAAATCAAGTGCATTTATTATCAAAAATGAAAGTGAATCCGAAAAGGTTTCGAGAAAAACGCACTTAAAGTTTTGAGTACGGTTTGCATGGCTCAGACACGACGTGTTACAAAGTCTTGTATTTCGGCGAATAATGGTCCGATTTACATTTACCTGGGCGGAAAATGTTCGTAAGAGATTCTACTTTTTGAAAATGAAATTAAAAAAAAATCGATTTTTCGAAAATTCTAACTAGGTCTGTCCCGTTAATGTGATACGATTAGTTTTGGCACATTTTCAAGCCCTAAATATACCTGAAAGCCCTATAAATAATGATGAAATACAATTAAAAGAAAGCATTGAAAATATATTAACGAATGCTATGCAAGATTACATGTCGTATCGAAACAATCGTAGAAGATTCATTATATTTCCAAGAACCTTACAAAGATTGGGATATGAAAATAGTAGAAGACGAAGAATGGGGATCGGCAATCAATGATCCGGTACTACCCCCGGATGTTTGTACTATTGATGATGAATCTGTTTCGTATGAGTATAAATCGAGGGCAGTCAACTATTGGAGAAGTGGCAAAACTAAAAATTTAAGCCTATCAAGCGTTAAACAAAAATTTAGAAAAGTACAATCAGTGGCTCAATTAAAAAGATGGGCTAAATATTTAAATAAAGGTGGAACTTATAAAGAAAAAATAGTTAGAATTTGCGAGTACACTTTAGCCAATTTTAAAGCTGCCGTTGATGCTGGTCTTATGGTACATCACATCAACTTGAAAAAATGGGCAATGCAAGCACAAAAAGAAATCGGTCATGAAGATGTCCATTCTAAGGCGTCAGACAAGTGGGTACACTCGTTTAAGAAAGCTCATAGGATTGTTTCCAGAGAAATTAGTAAATTTATCACAAAAAAAGTATTGAAAATGCAGACAATCTGCGAAAGCTTGCTGAACAATTTGTTTCGGAAGTGAACAACGATATAGAAGAATATGGGTTATCGAACGTCTACAATTCGGACCAAAGTGGTTTCCAATTATAAATGCATTCTGGAAGAACATTAGCGGTTGAAGGGGAGAAACAATTTGAATGCCTTGTACAATCAATTGCTTCTACAACACATAGTTATTCGATTCAGCCCACTATAGCAGGTGACGGAAGGCTTCTTTCTCCGCTATTCCTGGTTTTGAAAGAACCAAGTACATAGAAATATCGAAATCTGGAAAACTCACTTCAGGCAATAATAAAAATTATTTTTTTAGAGAATTCCTTATATTGACACATAAGATACTGTTTATTTCTTGCAACGAAGCAAATTGAAAAATGAATTCATACTTTCAGAACATTTTAAAACCTGGCTACAAAATATCTTCTTCCCCCAAGTTGGTTCAAACAGTATTTTATTAATTGACTCCTGGACTGGACATTGCCCTCGAGCTGTTGACGAAGCGAAACCTCGGGATAAAAATATAAAATTGAGAAAAATACCGCAGGGTACAACGGGAAAGATTCAACCTTTGGATGTTTTTGGCTTCAGGATATGGAAGAATTATGTGAAACATTTTTCTGACAATGCCATATTAATGGATTATGATTTAAATTTACGTTTACGAAATAATATAATTAAGCTTCAGTCACTTGTTCACAACCAGTTATCATCTCCACGATATGTACACTTATTTAGGTATTCATGGTTCAAAATCGGTTATAATGAATGGCGACCGGAGAATTTTGAAAATCCTGCAGATTTTAGTTTTAAAACTTGCAAAGCGCATTGTGATGTACCCGGATGTCAAAATATTGCTGTTGTTAGGTGTTCATGGTGTAAAAAATCATTATGTTTCCAACACTTTTTTGACGATTTCCACTATTGTAAAGAATATAATGAATAATTTCATTTGTTAATCAAAAATACATCTGTACAAAATACAGCATATAAAATATAATAAAAACAATGATACAATAATTAGAATTATTAATATGGTAACAATGTGATTGAAAAGAATTTTCATTATCTGCGATGCCTAAATCATATGTTGTAACGATTATTATATATAACGAAGACGAAATCGCAATTTTTTTATTAAAACAATTTTTTTCAAGGGATTTTTTTTTTATGTTGCTAACAATCTTACATCCATTAATATATTCAAAATATATTAATATATCCAAAAGAATATTTTCTAGCAGATAGATACTTAAAAAAATACGTATCTACAGAAATTAAAGGTATTCGGATGTAAGGATAGTACACCCTTAAGGATGCATTTTTTTGAAAAATGCAAAAACATGTATCTCTTAACTTTTGAAACTGTTAATTAAGCAATTTTTTTCACTTCCATATCGAGCATATTCTATTTGTTATAACGTTTTTTTAATTTTCAACCCCTATAACTTCGGCTCATTCACCCCCTCAGGGCTGAGAAAAATCGAGTAGTCATAACTTTTTATGAAGCATTGAATGCAATTGGTTTGATTTTGCCCCCTTGTCTGCATATATATGCAACTGAACAACCTCCCCTAGAAGACCTCAACTTTAGGGGTGTGTTTCACCCCTTAAATATGAGTTTCCGCAAAAAAGAAAAAAATATGTGTCTCTTAGATTTCAATGTAGAATAACATACTCCAAGCGGAACAAAATCGGCGGGGTACACCTGGGAAGGTTTCTTTGTTAGATCATTCAAACGAACTCGTCGTTCTTCTAATGTGACAACCAGTTCAGATGGTTTTTTTTCGTTTGTCACTAAAAATGAGCTCATCACCCGTTTCGCGTTGAATTGAACGACCGCGCCAGAAACGCGGGCGTTGTACGAGCCACGCTTTTCCCAATGTACTCGTTTTCCACTTACAAATTTGGCGATAATATTGTGGAAACTTTCCACAACATTGTTGTTGACACTGTACAACAAGCTATCAGTATTATCAGCCAAGTGACGGACACAGTCTTCAATATCATTGAATTTGCCAATATTTTTTAGAGCTGTCGCATAATTTTGTTCTTCATCTATAATCATCGTACGGTTACAATAGCCAGTCCCCGCACATTTCGCGTGCTCGCCAAACACATGACTCGGTATACCCATGATGCCCTTTCTTAGGGCAACTATCTTTGAAGCCCAAGTGCTACCTTCATTTAATCGATGTTGAACTACTGTGCGCGTACAGCGAATGATGTTTTCCACGTTACTCTTTACAACCTTTTTCAGATGGCCCAATTTTCCAGAATTTACGACTTTCGTCTGAAGCCTTCGGCAATTACATGGGCCTCCATACTGGCTGAACTCTGATTGTTACCCTAATTTTTGTAGCAGTTATAGCTTGGAGGTTCTGTATTACGGCCGGAGGCAATGTTACACACAGAACAAAACGGTTCCGTAACAAAATATCCGCGGACAAAATAACCGCGACAAAATAACCGCGACAAAATATCTGTGGACAAAATAACCGCGGACAAAATATCCGCGGACAAAATAATCGCAGACCAAATAACCCCAGACAATATAACCGCAATTTTTAATTTGTACACTATTATATCGAACAATGCAATTTAATTTATTTCCAGGCTTCAATTTTTCAATATTCATACATTTTTTATTTTGTTATATATAACTTTGTCGTCGTTATTACTTATGACGTATTACTTATTGCCACCCATTGATAAATTGTGAGCAATATTGGATAAATATATCATTTTATTTTGACCGTCATATTCCGAAACCACTTTCTTCATTCGTGCATCGTGATCGCGATATTTTTTACGGCGAGTTTGCATGAAATCCTCTCCGGATGAAATTTGGGCTATCAGAACGTCGCTTATATTTTGCTCCAGTTGAAGTGTGTGAATGAATCGTCTAATCACTTCATGACTGACACGGACCTTCCGATTAAAAGAGTGATGCCACCCTTCCATCATATTATTTGTGCGTACATGCTCATCCAGTACAGCCCGGTAATAATTCCATGATGGGATTGGGAACATCGACTTTCTTCGACATTTACCATTTCGAGATGCACGACCTATCCAAGTGGTTTCAAAATAATCGAGCAATTCGTGTAATTCTTCTTCATGCTCATCGTAGTACTCTGTTGCAATTAATTCATTGTAGCCACTAACAACGTCATCAACAGGCAAAAACGCGACAGCCATAAGCATTCTAACATTTTTCGAAAAATTCTCATCTTGATTGTAACGTTTCTGGAAACCTAATGACTGTATGTGACGCCAAATAGCTTGACCAAAATGGAAAAGACAACCCACAATTTGAGTGTTAGGAAAACAATGAGAAAAAGCATCCATAAAAGCTAATTCGAAATCGATCATCAATCTCTTGGGATTCAGGTTAGGTTTGAAACCGATCAAGCATTGCAAAAAGGCAGTATACAGGTTTCGGGTTTTATTCCCTGCCAATAAAAAAACTAGCGGCACGGATTTACCATTGCGAACGCCGTGGATGGTATATAATTGCATGAATATGCTAGGCACTGATTTGAAAGTCCCGTCAGCCAACCACTGATCGCACTCAGCTAAAAATTCTAAATTTTTTTCTGTGCTAAATATTAAGAATTTTTCATCACTATCACCAATGTCATGCATGAGAAATTTCGCTCCTTTCGATGTCACGGTGAGTCCTTGCGGAATAACGAGCATATCCAGTGACGGTGGATTTTGAAGTTGCGGATTAGCAGCAGCTCGGGCACGTTGAATAGTACGATTCATTGTACTGCTTGTTGGCAAATCAACAGCAACTGGTGATGAAACGCCAGCAGTACAATTTGCAATGATAGTAGCTGGATCATCGTTTGTCTTCACGGCGCGTTTTTTAATTTTATTGCGAATGCTACGAACACCAATGCAGCTTACATCACCGGAGTGATTATGATCGGGCACCTCGCCAATGACTTCGCCTAATCCAATATAATTATTATCACGTAATGAGATACGAAATATCGATTCACAGCACTCAATCCAAATTCCATAATATTATTACCTGTACGTTTATCGGACGTTGTATGCAAAATAACACCACAATCCAATTTTTTGTATTGTACACATCGCCAAGTAACGTCACTTTTATTAGTGCTTTTTAAATTGTATAAATAACCCTCGTGTACTAGTAATTTTTTTTTTTTGAGAATCAACAAATTTGAGAGGCATTTCGAACGTTAGAAGAGGTTTACGGCAGACTGACTTCAGGCCCTTCAATAAGTAGGATTAAACAGCAACTAACGGTTTCATACAATAACAGGATCAGCCCCGCTATTGCCCCACACAATCCCAACATTCATCATAATCACCTCCAAATCATAATACATAATCATTATAATCAAGTTCATATGTTATCATTGCTACATTAGTTCCGCATCATAATAGATAGTCATAATACATAATCATTATAATCACGTCGATATATTATGATAACGTAAATGATAACAATATATGATAACAAAATAATATATTATTTTGTCCGGGGTTATTTTGTCCGCGGTTATTTTGTCCACAGATATTTTGTCCGCGGTTATTTTGTCCACAGATATTTTGTCGCGGTTATTTTGTCGCGGTTATTTTGTCCGCGGATCATTAGTCGTGACACGGAACAAAACTTATTACGTATTTCAATGAATAGGAGTTTACCCGTTTGTTCACCAATGATGGCACCAGTACCTGAGGGGGAATCAAATTTACCAGATTGTTACGATCCTTTCATCCAACTTCCATCAGCTATTACACGTATATGCGGAATTCCTGAAACTACATCTCCCCGTGCAATTGCCATTTGACGTTCTTTCTCTCCGGCTTTTTTCATTTCAAGTAAGGCGGTTTCCGACAAACCCGCCAGGACTGATTCGTGATGTCGTTGATAGGTTGATTCAGCCATGCAGGGAATATCCATTGCAGTAAGGAAGCTCTCTGCTTGAAAGAATCCAATGCCATTCACAACGGAACCGAGAACCATTGCGCTGTTGACATCTAATTGACCATCGTCAGAAGGTTCACTTGATATTTCGTCTTCATAATTGCACATGGAACATTTGAACCTTAGAACAAATCTAAGCCCGGACCGCCGTGAGCTTAGAAAAAGAAGGTTTTCAAAATTACATTGATACATAGTAGAGTGGTTGTCAAAGCTTTTGTGTAGCTGCTTCCAAATGTGTCCGAAATTATAAATTCCTTTCCCACTGTCATCTTGGCTTTGCAACTCTTCAATTGGTGAATTTCTTTGTATCAAATTGTGCGCCTCGACGGACTGCTCTTCCATGCAAATACTTTCAACTTCCTGTAATGTAGACAACTCATCATTCGTACTCATGCGTTCTGGAACAATCGGTTCCTCGTACTCATAGGATTTCTGTTGTTGTTCCACATCATCTGGAGAACCAGGAGGAGTTACTTTGAGAGCAATCTCTGGTACCTCTTCGCATGACATGCTTTCGGAATCTACTTTTTTTTCATCGTTTGCAGTGGTGACTGTAAATCCCGCGTCAATGCTGACCGGTGTTAGCATATATTGGTCTCCAAATGGGTCTGCAAGATCACCCCTCGGTAAATTTTTCATCACCATTTCCAGAAGATTCTGAATATCAGGAAAGCCGATCAAGCAAGCTTTACCGTCATGACAAACTTTTCCAAATTCGTCTCGCGAGTGTGAGTCGAATATCCAAACAAGACCATCTAGTAAAAAGATGGCGATGGACATGCCATTGCATGTCAAAATGGCTGCAGGTGGATACGGTTCCTCGTTGACAGCTGTGCCACTGAGGAATACATCGAGCGCTGTTGCTAAATTTGGGAAACCATCTGCTTGAAGATCGATGCGAAGGTGACCGAATATTTCTTGTCCCAACATAATTGTACAGTTTGTGGAGAGGACATCGACCACGCCGGGCAATTCTTGAGATGTTAAATATTGTGAGTGACGTTCCGCTACATTGACGGGTCCGCAAGCCATTATCGCTGATTGAAAAATCTTGTCATCTGCCAATAATACGGTGTCGACAGTCTCCGTGGTCCATTTTGAAGGGCAGATCAAGTGTGCCGTTGCAATAGCTGCTGCAGCCATCGCGGTACATTGTTTCCCTCTTGAATTTACTGCAAAAACATTATCCCCTTGGTGATATGAACCCTGAACAGAGAACTTACCTGTCTTCAAAATCAGGGCTTGCGTAATCCGGATGGATTTCGGCGCGACTTGAATTCCATCCTCAACCATTTCTTTGCTTAAAATCATATCAGAATCTGGCGGTGATTCTACAATGCTGGCCGATGATTGGAACTTATCGTTATCAGAAGCATTCCTCATGCGCTCAAGACGTCGTCTATCGAAGGAAAAAATGAGAAAGGGTCACTACATACGGTCCTAAACACTACTGACTGGCAACATCGTTAGGATCGCTACAACGTAAGATCAGCCGTACGTTGATTGTTGTTAAGTATTGTTAACTAGTTGAAACAGTTTCCCCTCAAACGCGGCTTCGAAGCACTTTTATAATGGGGGACGAATTATAGATGAAAATTTCCTACATGATTGGTTGCGACTATTTGTTGCAAGAACTTGAAAATTGGTGAGTTATTCACCAAAAACAAATTCCTGGCAGAAGCTGTTCGAAAAACTCACTTTAGTCTACTCATGACTCCCTCTTCATCCCCCTCCCCACCCCAGCGAATAGATACAATTGTAAATGTCTGCAGCGACGAGCGATACATGAAATAAAAAAAGATGAGAATGCCTATACAGCCGGTGTTAGAATGTTTTCAAAATTTCAACCCTATTAAAGGGTGAGTTGTTTACCGAATTTTTTTCTGAAATCGTTATAATCTCAATTCTTCGACGTCCCTGAGCGATACATGAAATAAAAAAGATGACAATGCTCATACAGCCGGTGTTAGAATGTTTTCAAAATTTCAACCCCCTTAAAGATTGAGTTGTTTACCGAACTTTATTCGGAAATCGTTCTAATCGCAATTCATCGACCTCCCTGAGCGATACATGAAATAAAAAAGATGAGAATGCCCATACAGCCGGTGTTAGAATATTTTCAAAATTTCAACCCCCTTGAAGGGTGAGTTGTTTACCGAATTTTTTTCTGAAATTGTTCTAATCGGAATTCTTCGACCTCTCTGAGTGATACATGAAATAAAAAAAGATGAGAATGCCCATACAGCCGGTGTTAGAATGTTTTCAAAATTTCAACCCCTTTAAAGGGTGAGTTGTTTACCGAATTTTTTTCTGAAATCGTTCTAATCGTAATTTTTCGACCTCCCTGAGCGATACATGAAATAAAAAAGATGAAAATGCCCATACAGCCGGTGTTATAATGTTTTCAAATTTTCAAGCCCCTTAAAGGGCGAGTTGCTTACCGATTTTTTTTCTGAATTTGTTCTAATCGCAATTGTTCGACCTCCCTGAGCGATACATGAAATAAAAAAGATGAGAATGCTCATACAGCCGGTGTTCGAATATTTTCAAAATTTCAACCCCCTTGAAGGGTGAGTTGTTGACCGAATTTTTTCTGAAATCCTTCTAATCGCAATTCATCGACCTTCCTGAGCGATACATGAAATAATAAAGATGAGAATGCCCATACAGCCGGTGTTAGAATGTTTTGAAAATTTCAAACCCCTTAAAGGGTGAGCTGTTCACCGATTTTTTTTCAGAAATCGTTCTAATCGCAATTCTTCGACCTCCCTGAGCGAGACATGAAATAAAAAAGATGAGAATGCCCATACAGTCGGTGTTAGAATGTTTTCAAAATTTCAAGCCCCTTAAAGGGTGAGTTGTTTACCGAAATTTTTTCTGAAATCATTCTAATCGCAATTCTTCGACCTCCCTGAGCGATACATGAAATAAAAAAAGATGAGAATGCCCATACAGCCGGAGTTAGAATGTTTTCAAAATTGCAACCCCTTTAAAGGGTGAGTTGTTTACCGAATTTTTTTCTGAAATCGTTTTAATCGCAATTTTTCGACCTCCTTGAGCGATACATGAAATAAAAAGATGAGAATGCCCATACAGCCGGTGTTATAATGTTTTCAAAATTTCAAGCCCCTTAAAGGGCGAGTTGCTTACCGATTTTTTTTCTGAATTTGTTCTAATCGCAATTCTTCGACCTCCCTGGGCGATACATGAAATAAAAAAGATGAGAATGCCTATACAGTCGGTGTTAGAATGTTTTCAAAATTTCAAACCCCTTAAAGGGTGAGTTGTTCACCGAATTTTTTTCAGAAATCGTTCTAATCGCAATTCTTCGACCTTCCTAAGCGATGCATGAAATAAAAAAGATGAGAATGCCCATACAGCCGGTGTTAGAATGTTTTCAAAATTTCAAGCCCCTTAAAGGGTGAGTTGTTCACCGATTTTTTTTCAGAAATCGTTCTAATCGCAATTCTTCGACCTCCCTTAGCGATACATAAAATAAAAAAGATGAGAATGCCCATACAGCTGGTGTTAGGATGTTTCCGAAATTTCAACTCCCTTGAAGGGTGAGTTGTTTACCGAATTTTTTTCTGAAATCGTTCTAATCGCAATCCTTCGACCTCCTTGAGCGATACATGAAATAAAAAAACATGAGAATGCCCATACAGCCGGAGTTAGAATGTTTTCAAAATTTCAACCCCTTTAAAGGGTGAGTTGTTCACCGAATTTTTTTCTGAAATCGTTCTAATCGCAATTTTTCGACCTCCCTGAGCGATTCATGAAATAAAAAAGGTGAGAATGCCCATACAGCCGGTGTTATAAGGTTTTCAAAATTTCAAGCCCCTTAAAGGGCGAGTTGCTTACCGATTTTTTTTATGAATTTGTTCTAATCGCAATTCTTCGACCTCCCTGAGCGATACATGAAATAAAAAAGATGAGAATGCCCATACAGCCGGTGTTAGAATATTTTCAAAATTTCAATCCCCTTAAAGATTGAGTTGATTACCGAACTTTATTCGGAAATCATTCTAATCGCAATTCATCGACCTCCCTGAGCGATACATGAAATAAAAAAGATGAGAATGCCCATACAGCCGGTGTTAGAATGTTTTCAAAATTTCAAGCCCCTTAAAGGGTGAGTTTTTCACCGATTTTTTTTTTCGGAGATCGTTCTAATCGCAATTCTTCGACCTCCCTTAGCGATACATGAAATAAAAAACATGAGAATGCCCATATATCCGGTGTTAGAATATTTTCAAAATTTCAACCCCCTTGAAGGGTGAGTTGTTGACCGAATTTTTTCTGAAATCCTTCTAATCGCAATTAATCGACCTCCCTGAACGATACATGAAATAAAAAAGGTGAGAATGCCCATACAGCCGGTGTTAGAATGTTTTCAAAATTTTAAACCCCTTAAAGGATGAGCTGTTCACCGAATTTTTTTCAGAAATCGTTCTAATCGCAATTCTTCGACCTCCCTGAGCGATACATGAAATAAAAAAGATGAGAATGCCCATACAGTCGGTGTTATAATGTTTTCAAAATTTCAAGCCCCTTAAAGGGCGAGTTGCTTACCGATTTTTTTTCTGAATTTGTTCTAATCGCAATTCTTCGACCTCCCTGAGCGATACATGAAATAAAAAGATGATAATGCTCATACAGCCGGTGTTCGAATATTTTCAAAATTTCAACCCCCTTCAAGGGTGAATTGTTTACTGAATTTTTTCTGAAATCCTTCTAATCGCAATTCATCGACCTTCCTGAGCGATACATGAAATAAAAAAGATGAGAATGCCCATACTGCCGGTGTTAGAATGTTTTGAAAATTTCAACCCCCTTGAAGAGTGAGTTGTTCACCGAATTTTTTTCAGAAATCGTTCTAATCGCAATTCTTCGACCTCCCTGAGCGATATATGAAATAAAAAAAGATGAGAATGCCCATATAACCGGTGTTAGAATATTTTCAAAATTTCAACCCCCTTGAAGGGTGAGTTGTTTACCGATTTTTTTCTGAAATCCTTCTAATCGCAATTCATCGACCTCCCTGAACGATACATGAAATAAAAAAGATGAGAATGCCCATACAGCCGGTGTTAGAATGTTTTCAAAATTTCAAGCTTCTTAAAGGGTGAGCTGTTCACCGAATTTTTTTCAGAAGTCGTTGTAATCGCAATTCTTCGGCCTCTCTAAGCGATGCATGATATAAAAAAGATGAGAATGCCCATACAGCCGGTGTTAGAATGTTTTCAAAATTTCAAGCCCCTTAAAGGGTGAGTTGTTCACCGAATTTTTTTCAGAAATCGATCTAATCGCAATTCTTCGACCTCCCTGAGCGATACATGAAATAAAAAAGATGAGAATGCCCATACAGCCGGTGTTAGAATGTTTTCAAAATTTCAAGCCCCTTAAAGGGTGAGTTGTTCAC
Source organism: Rhimphoctona megacephalus (assembly GCA_963989365.1). Classification (NCBI taxonomy): domain Eukaryota; kingdom Metazoa; phylum Arthropoda; class Insecta; order Hymenoptera; family Ichneumonidae; genus Rhimphoctona; species Rhimphoctona megacephalus. The sequence goes on from OZ022419.1 coordinate 5,218,062, forward strand.
CGATTTTTTTTTGGAAATCGTTCTAATCGCAATTCTTCGACCTCCCTTAGCGATACATGAAATAAAAAAGATGAGAATGCCCATATATCCGGTGTTAGAATATTTTCAAAATTTCAACCCCCTTGAAGGGTCAGTTGTTGACCGAATTTTTTCTGAAATCCTTCTAATCCCAATTAATCGACCTCCCTGAACGATACATGAAATAAAAAAGGTGAGAATGCCCATACAGCCGGTGTTAGAATGTTTTCAAAATTTTAAACCCCTTAAAGGATGAGCGGTTCACCGAATTTTTTTCAGAAATCGTTCTAATCGCAATTCTTCGACCTCCCTGAGCGATACATGAAATCAAAAAGATGAGAATGCCCATACAGTCGGTGTTATAATGTTTTCAAAATTTCAAGCCCCTTAAAGGGCGAGTTGCTTACCGATTTTTTTTCTGAATTTGTTCTAATCGCAATTCTTCGACCTCCCTGAGCGATACATGAAATAAAAAGATGATAATGCTCATACAGCCGGTGTTCGAATATTTTCAAAATTTCAACCCCCTTCAAGGGTGAGTTGTTTACTGAATTTTTTCTGAAATCCTTCTAATCGCAATTCATCGACCTTCCTGAGCGATACATGAAATAAAAAAGATGAGAATGCCCATACTGCCGGTGTTAGAATGTTTTGAAAATTTCAACCCCCTTGAAGAGTGAGTTGTTCACCGAATTTTTTTCAGAAATCGTTCTAATCGCAATTCTTCGACCTCTCTGAGCGATATATGAAATAAAAAAAGATGAGAATGCCCATATAACCGGTGTTAGAATATTTTCAAAATTTCAACCCCCTTGAAGGGTGAGTTGTTTACCGATTTTTTTCTGAAATCCTTCTAATCGCAATTCATCGACCTCCCTGAACGATACATGAAATAAAAAAGATGAGAATGCCCATACAGCCGGTGTTAGAATGTTTTCAAAATTTCAAGCTTCTTAAAGGGTGAGCTGTTCACCGAATTTTTTTCAGAAATCGTTGTAATCGCAATTCTTCGGCCTCTCTAAGCGATGCATGATATAAAAAAGATGAGAATGCCCATACAGCCGGTGTTAGAATGTTTTCAAAATTTCAAGCCCCTTAAAGGGTGAGTTGTTCACCGAATTTTTTTCAGAAATCGATCTAATCGCAATTCTTCGACCTCCCTGAGCGATACATGAAATAAAAAAGATGAGAATGCCCATACAGCCGGTGTTAGAATGTTTTCAAAATTTCAAGCCCCTTAAAGGGTGAGTTGTTCACCGATTTTTTTTCGGAAATCGTTCTAATCGCAATTCTTCGACCTCCCTTAGCGATACATGAAATAAAAAAGATGAGAATGCCCATATATCCGGTGTTAGAATATTTTCAAAATTTCAACCCCCCTTAAGGGTGAGTTGTTTACCGAATTTTTTCTTAAATATGGTATGGGCGGCAGGGTGTCAAGTCGTCACGGGCCTACTGTCTACTCTGTCAACTGGATCGCGCAACTCGCCATTGTGTAACTCTCCAACCGTAGCAAGTCTATCCTGTGTGGAAAGTCCCCAACCGTGTAAACTGGATCTAGGGCGAGCACTAATCCGTAGTATTTTGATATTTCCCCGACGCTCGCGTATCCCCACTTTCACCGCCTTTCTTAGGTACACGCCGGGCAAGTCCCCACTTGCCCGGCGTGTACCTAAGAAAGGCGGTGAAAGTGGGGATACGCGAGCGTCGGGGAAATATCAAAATACTACGGATTAGAGCTCGCGCTAGATCCAGTTTACACGGTTGGGGACTTTCCACACAGGATAGACTTGCTACGGTTGGAGAGTTACACAATGGCGAGTTACGCGATCCAGTTGACACAGTAGACAGTAGGCCCGTGACGACTTGACACCCTGCCGTATGGGCGTGTCGGGGCCGAAAAAAAAGTCTCTTTAAAAAAAATCACGACACTTAGAAAAAAATCGAGGACCCTTGGACTTTGAAATTTTTCGAAATTATAAAAAAAAATCTCCTACGATGACAGAAACACGTTTCATTCGATTTTCTATCGAATAGTCTATACGTGTTGGAGCCAAAAAAAGTGCCTTTAAGGGGACAGAGCTAGTTGGAACGTCAAAAAAAAGGCCTTTTTTCCGATTTTTTTTTGGTCAAACGATAAAATAATTCACAACAAAAGTTCTTCCGTTTAAAAGATACATATGTAATGTATATGTTGCAATTTTTTCAACGCAATACATATCGAAATAAGCTGGTGACCGTCAATTGCCGAGGACGCTGCAAAAAAAACACGGTTTGCGGTGATCAAGCTCACGCTGCAACGGCTCATCTGAAACAAAAAAAACGGAGGGGATTTTTAGTTAATGATATAATGCTCCGGTTGAACGAAGGGTTTTGAAAAATTTCCATTTTTCACAAAATGGCGGCCGTTAAAAGTCAAAAGTGTTTTTTTGACCAAAATATCAGTTCCATTTTTTGCTATTAAAAATAAAAATAATTATCCAAAAAAAAAATCCTTCGTTCATATGGAGGACTACCATGTATAGAAGAAGTGATATAAATTTCAACCCGATCGGTAAAGCCGTTCTCGAGCTACAGTGATCACCGACTTCAAAAACATGGTTTCGAGAAAAACGCACTTAAAGTTTTGAGTACGGTTTGCATGCAGATAAAAAATTTTTTTTGTAACTTACATAGAATCGTCTATTCCTGGGCCATATACTTCGCCTTCCTGCGCTTTGTTGGTGGTATTAGAAGCCACTTTTAGCTGCCGCCGAGCTACTCTCGCCTCTCGAGTATTTTCCAGGGATCGCCGATTAGCCTGCTTTATTCGAATAGAATCCTCGGCCTTGGCAAACTCGTGTGCGTACGGTCCCAACTTAATCCCCATGGCATCGAAGACTACCAGCAAACCGTATGTACCCTCGTTGAAAGTGCAGGTAGCAATGTAAGCGGCTATGCTGACGGTAGTATAGCTGGCAGGTAAGGTTTTCGGCATGACCTTCCAAACAATTTGATTAAAACTTTCGTTGCTATTCTGGGTGAAACCTCCAATGCACCTTTGCAACAATTCAGTGTTTGTGAGACTTTCGTATATAGGCTTTATTGCATCGAAGACTTCCTTCGGCAACGCAGTGAAATCGTGTTTGAAAGATTTCAACGTTTTCTCGGCCTTTGCTCGTTGATATTTGCACCACGAGTCAGCACCTCGTGGACACTTGTGATGCTGCGGTTTCTCGTCGGTTGAAATCTTATGGTAGAGCGTAGCCCAAATAGCATCCTTCATTTTTTTGACCGAATCAGAGTTGTCACGAATAGCTTTGCCAAAATACACGGACAATTGGTCAATTAATTTAGCAGTCAGTTTCCCTCTACCGCCGAGTCCTTTATTATCTTTTTTACATGATCGTAGACGGGTGCCCATCCGTTTTTGAATATGGCCAACGCATTCTTTTTTCGTCACTACAGTTTCTCCATAAGGAGCAGCTGCAACAATGCCAGAGTAAGTCTTTGAATCTCCATCCCCGACGTAATACAAAAATCTCACTCCAAGATTTTCGCACGAACGACGAAACATTTCGATTACAGCATCGACCTTCATCTTTCCCTCACTGCCTGTATGATTCGTCGAACAAGTTTCTTTGTGTGCTTCATACCATTCTTGATATTCTTCCGTGTCTTTTTGATTTTTCCAAACTTCACAAGCCTGGCAGTAAGAACTTTTTACAATTACGTCAAGAACTTTGCCCGTGAAATGTCCTATTAGCGATGTGACGCCAAACAGAGACGAAAATCCGCGTTTGTGCCACGTTCCATCACCTGACACAATCAAATCAGTATTCTTACTTTCACTGTTAGTAGAATTCAAGTTTATCTCTTCTTTAGAAGCCTTCTTCATAAAAAATTGAGCCATATTTTTACTCGCTTCACAAATATGCTCCAGTAATATGCAGTACGTAGATTTAGCCAACCATGGCGGGAAGTCCATCAATGCGCAAAATTTTTTTGCACCTTTGTAACCGACGCCTATGACACGCATCGCTAATGTGAACCTTCGATTTATTTCATAAGAATGGTGAATAAAATCGCACGACGGTATGTATTGAGGAGTACACTTATCACACACCACAGAAATTTTGAACCCAAGTCCACGTTCGCTTACTATTCCAAAACATATTTTACTGTTGCACTTAGCACATTTTACGAGACTCGCGAGCGACGAAAAAACAGTAAAAAAATTAATTATTCGGAAATTAACTGCATCTGTTTTTGGCACATGATATTCGTCCTGACCTCTTAATTTTTTTGCTGATGTACTTGCTCCGCCATCATCAGTCTCCGCAGATTTTGGATTGAGATACTGTTTCCTTTTCAAGGGTCGTGTTTTATAAACCCGTTGACTTTTCCGCACTTCTCTCGATATTTTTCTATCCATCTTGGACTCGAAAACTCACGAAATTGTTCCGAATATGGACGTTCGCACGCTCCAACGTTTTGAATCTTACTGATACTGAAACCGTATTTTGAACTACGAAAGGCCTTTCTTATTTTCTATATGTATATATGAGTGTGTAGGGCTATATTGATGGTCACAATATATGTATGTATACGCAATACAATAGAGACCTACAGGTACCCTCTAACGGACTCAGCTAGTCGAGCGGACAGCTGCCGCTACCTGCTTACCTATGGCTCAGACACGACGTGCTACAAAGTCTTGTATTTCGGCGAATAATGGTCCGATTTACATTTACCTGGGCGGAAAATGTTCGTAAGAGATTCTACTTTTTGAAAATGAAATAAAAAAAAAATCGATTTTTCGAAAATTCTAACTAGGTCTGTCCCCTTAAAAAAAATCACACGTCGAAAAAAATCGAGGACCCGTGGACTCTGAAATTTTTCGAAATTATAAAAGAAAAAATCTCCTCCCACGAGAAGATAGGAACACGTTTCATTAGATTTTCTATCGAATAGTCTATACGCGTCGAGGCAAAAAAAAAGTGCCTTGAAAAAAAATCACGACACTTAGAAAAAAATCGGGGATCCTTGGACCCTGGAAATTTTCGAAAAAATAAAAGAAAAAATCTCCTTCCACGATAGGACAGAAACACGTTTCATTCGATTCTCTATCCAATAGTCTATACGTGTCGGGGCAAAAATAAGTGCCTTGAAAAAAATCACGACACTGAAAAAAATCGAGGTCCTTTGACCAATTTTTCGAAAATATAAAAAAAAAATTCTCCCACGATAGGATAGAGACACGTTTCATTCGATTCTCTATCGAATAATCTATACGTGTCGGGGCCGAAAAAAGTGCCTTTTATTATATATCTTACCTGATAAATAATTATGGAAAAAAAATAATAATTAATAATAATAATACTTCATTTCTTAAATAATTATTAATTTTAATTAATATTAGTTGAATTATATAAAAAAAAGGTTACGGAGTGAGAAATCGAACTCACGACCATCGGCGCCAGACTTCGGACTCACCCAGTCTGCCATGGGCCACTTCGGATAACAATAGTAGAAAATGGTACAGGCTCATCAGGACCGCTTAATATACGCAGGTTTTACACAGCAGACAGCAGTGGTTGAATTTTTTTTTTACATGTAACAATAATTACTTTTTCGGGATAAAAAAAAATCACGACAGTTAGCCAAAATTCGATGACCTTGAGATTGAAATTTTTCTAAAAATTTTTATTTTAATCACCTTTCACAATAATATAGAAACACGTTTCATTCGATTCTCTATCGAATAGTCTATACGTGCCGGGGCCGAAAAAAGTGCCTAAAAAGAATCACGACATTTGGAAAAAAATCGAGGACCCTTGGACTGAAATTTTTCGAAATTATAAAAAAAAAAAATCTCCCACGTTAGGACAGAAACATGTTTCATTCAATTCTCTGTCGAATAGTCTATACGTGTCGGGGCCAAAAAAGAGTGCCTTTAAAAAAAATCACGACACTTAGAAAAAAATCGAGGACCTTGGACTGAAATTTTTCTGAATTATAAAAAAAAAAATCTCCCACGATAGGCTAGAAACGCGTTTCATTCGATTCTCTATCGAATAGTCTATACGTATCGAGGCAAAAAAAAGTGCCTTTGTAAAAAATCACGACACTTAGAAAAAAATCGAGGATCTTTGAACTGAAATTTTTCGAAAAAAAAAAAAACCTCCCACGATAGGACACAAACATGTTTCATTCCATTCTCTATCGAATAGTCTATATGTGTCGACGCAAAAAAAAAGTACCTTTAAAAAAAATCACGACACTTAGAAAAAAATCGAGGACCTTGGACTATAAAATTTTTCTGAAATATAAAAAAAAAAAACCCCTCCCACGATAAGACACAAACATGTTTCATTCGATTCTCTATCGAATAGTCTATACGTGTCGAGGCAAAAAAAAAAGTACCTTTGTAAAAAATCACGACACTTAGAAAAAAATCGAGGATCTTTGGAATGAAATTTTTCGAAAGAAAAAAAAAACTCCTCCCACGATAGGACACAAATATGTTTCATTCCATTCTCTATCAAATAGTCCATACGTGTCGGGACCGAAAAAAAAGTACCTTTAAAAAATCACGACACAGAAAAAAATCGAGGACCTTCGGACTTTGCAATTTTTCGAAGTGTCCTCAATTTCATGCTACCGACGGTACTGCCTGTCCGCTTTTACCGACAAACAGAACTAGCGAACCTGTCGTCAAAAGCTGGAACCCGCAACCCACGGCGTAGAGTGCCAATATAGCCGCCAGTACGCGGTAGACGCCTCGTATCCAATTTCCCGGATTTCTCTTTCAGTTTTCATTGAAATCGCGCAGGAAAAATTTTGAAAAGTGCAGTGAAGTGGTATAAATCTGGGGCTGGTCCGTTTCATTGTGCGAGATGTGTGTGAAATTCGTGATAAAACAATCCTTGTGAGTGTTGTAAAAGTTGTCATGCCCCGAGCATATCGCCTCGTATTTTCGTGAATTTATTGTGGTAGTAATAAACATCTGGGATAAAAAATTGGACCACACCCAGAATCGCGTAATTAAAACAAATTTATTTATATGTCTTTTAATTGCGTAATCTCAATATTCGCGACGAAATCCGGGAAATACGATTTTCAGTTTGTTTTTTTGCCACCTGGCGCTGCATATGCTATCGCTCGATGACTCTTAAGTATATGAAGAAATATTCTAATAGAAATAAAATGCACCTGAAGTTTTGTAATGAAAAAAACAATCAGAATGAAATCAACTCAAAACGGAAGCAAGTGATGTGAAACCATTTTGAGCTAAAAGAAAAGAATTTCATAAGTACTTCAACAATTTCTTTTTTTTTTTTACCAATTGCTGATGATATAAAATTCGTAATCAATACGTTGTAAAAAAAACTGGTGTGGTACTTCTGCCGAAATTCTTTTTTCTAATCGAACGTTTGCTCTTGATATTCTGCGCACATACCTTTTTTTGTTTCAAAATATCGTTTCGTTTTGATTTCTTTTATTCAAAAACTTTAAGTGCATTTTGATGCTATTGAAGTATTTTTTTGATGTAATTATTTATGGAATATTTTTCGATACGGAATTTTTTTTCCTAACAATTTTTTTTTTTTAATTCGACGTATAATTTACATACTTTATTTTGCTCCGAGAATTTTGTTTTATTTAGATTTTTTATTAAATTCGAAAACTTAGTGCATTTTATTTCTGTTGGTATATATATTTCGGTCTAATATTTTTTTGAACAATTTTTTTTTACGAATTTAAAAAAAAAATGAGTTCTTATTTGTTCGTGGTTCTTTTATACGTCGTATCTTTTCAGACCTACTACAAGTTTTTAAGTAATCTAATAATTTTATAGTTCTGACGGTTAAGTACGAAGTTTGAATTCACTTGAACACTTCTTAGAGAACCATTTCACAATGCATTTTTAGTCCCGCTATAGTAGCGATACTACAGTAGCTCGAAATTCGATCATGTATCCATTTTTAGTTAGCCGAAATCAGAAAAAAATCGCTAGAGCGGCCTTTAAAATTTTTATTAAGGATCCAATTCTTGATAGAATCACTTTTTGATAAAGTATTATTACATTTTACTGCAACACCGAAAAAAAATGCTGATTTTTTTGTATCACCCAAGTACGTACACAATATAGACATTTAATTGACAAGGTATGAATTCCATACACAAAGTCAACAAATCCCCGCAAAAAAACAGCATAAATGCTGTAAAAAAAGTTGAGACAAGTACATTTATTCTCCCCAAATAGTTTGTCCGGTAACAAATCTCAGTTTCGACACAAAATCTTCACTAACAATTATAAAAGAGATTTTTTCCCAAGAAAACCAACCTTGTAAAAATTCTCTGATTCATATCAAATCTCTCAAAAAATAATAGGAGAACCTCACAAAAATTTGCTCAATAAATTAGAAACTCACAAAAAGTTATAAGAGCCTCTCAATTATTTATCAATCAAATCATAATTTCACAAAAGATGCCAATTCAAACCTACCCAAAAATTAAATCTAAACTTCACAAAAAGTTATCAAATAAATAAAAATGATAAAAGCATTAATAGTCAAATACATTAAAACCTATTCAAATCCAATAAAAAGACTTTCAACGAATTGAAAATACAGTTGTTCTACCCAACAAGAATAAGAATAAAAAATAATTATGAGAAAAAATTTTAATACAAAAAAGATTTCAAACGCAAAAAATTATATTGAAAAAAAAATTTCGGCCGAAGTACTTGGTGAGTTTTTTTGCTTAATTTACATAATATATCACTTATGGTTACAAACTCGCCAAGTACATCGGCCGAAATTTTTGTTTCAATCTAATTTTTTGCGTTTGAAATCTTTCTTGAATGAAAATTTTTTCTCATAATTATTTTTTATTCTTATTCTTGTTGTGTAGAACAACTGTATTTTCAATTCGTTGAAAGTGTTTTTATTGGATTTTAATAGGTTTTAATGTATTTGACTATTAATGCTTTTATCATTTTTATTTATTTAATAACTTTTTGTGAAGTTTAGACTTAATTTTTGGGCAGGTTTGAATTGGCATCTTTTGTGAAATTATGATTTGATTGATAAATATTTGAGAGGCTCTTATAACTTTTTGTAAGTTTCTAATTTATTGAGAAAATTTTTGTGGGGTTCTCCTATCATTTTTTGAGAGATTTGATATGAATGAGAGAATTTTTGCAAGGTTGGTTTTCTTGGGAGAAAATCTTTTTTATAATTTTTAGTGAAGGTTTTGTGTCGAAACTGAGATTTGTTACCGGACAAACTATTTGGGGGGAATAAATGTACTTGTCGCAACTTTTTTTACAGCATTTATGCTGTTTTTTTGCGATTATTTTATTTCTTCGTTGCATTAAAAAAGTGTGGCTTTTTTCGGACACACTTTTGATGCTTAGATGTTTATTTTCGCAGTTGCTTTCTAGTGATACTAGTAATACCGGCAAAATTTTGGTTACATATAAGACTGTCGTTCGTTGGTGTAATATCTGACACATACAGTTATGAATTTTCATTTTCAAAGTGACAGTAGTGTGGTTATGAATAAAGTTATAAAGTTTGGTGTGACAGCTGACGAATATTTTTTTTTTTTCAATCAGTCTTGACTTATGGTTAATTAATGATGATTAGCTTCATCACATCAGTTTTTGATATTTAGTTTAGATTGATAAGGGAGTCAAGTGTCATTTCATTTGAATATACTTTTCTACGGACTGAACGGATATACGGGATTTTCAGACAGTAAAAACTGCGATGCCCAACTATGGACTATTTTTTTTAACTTTTCTCCTACGTAGGTTACATTTCGAGTAAATAACAAGAACCAGTCTGTGGTTTTCTATATTTTCCTACATATATGGTAACGGGACGCCGTCTAGAGACCTATAAGGCGGCCATCGTTACGCTAGACGAGAGCATATACCGTCGTCCATCATTATCTATCCATCCGTTCGTCGGCCGTCGGCTCACGCGAGAACAAAGAGCCCACCTATTAGGTCCGCTATTAGGCCCACCTATTAGGCAGATAACCACGCCTATCTCGCTCTCAAGCGTGGGCCTCTCACGCGCCCGGCAACGCTGTAGGCAGCGAGAGACCGGCATCGTATCTCTGCTGTCCTAATACTCATGGAGCCATCGAACGCCCTTAATCGTTGCTAAAAGTGGGACAATAATTGTAGACTATTGATACCAATTAAAGGAAGATCCCCACAACAACTCTGTGGTCTCTCCTTCCCTTATAAATGAGTCTCAAACCTCACCACCACGACTCCATTATCGGGTTATGCGCAGTTGCAAGGCCAAAAAAAGTCGTTTTTTTAAGATTTTTTTCTGAAAAGGGATTTTATTTGACAAGTGCAAGAAGTATTAATAAATGTAGTGGTAGCTTTTAACTTTATATCGGCATTTTATATTTTCAAAAATATTGATTTACACTGCTCCTGTAGACGATCTCCTGGAGGTCCTCCAAAAAAAGGTGTCTGGCGGTGAGCACGATATCTCCGGTTTAGATGATCTAAAATAAAAAAACCAAAAGCATTCTATTAGTGGATAGATAAATCTAGGTATTGATCGAAGGAATAGTCGAAATTTTGATTTCCGATAATTATTTCTATTTTTTTTAAACAATTCAACGAATAAATATTGGTCGAAAATTGGATTTTTTTCTTTTTGGAGCCGCCATTTTGTCAAAAATCAAAATTTCGACTATTCCTTCGATCAATACCTAGATTTATCTATCCACTAATAGAATCTTTTTGGTTTTTTTATTTTAGATAATCCAAACCGTAGTTATCGTGCTCGCCGCCAGACACTTTTTTTTGGAGGACGTCCAGGATATCGTCGACAGGAGCAGTGTAGATCAATATTTTTGAAAATAAAAAATGCCGATATAAAGTTAAAAGCTACCACTACATTCATTAATACTTCTTGTATTTGTCAAATAAAATCCCTTTTCAGAAAAAATTCGTAAAAAACGACTTTTTTTGGCCTTGCAACTGCGTATAACCCGTTATGGAAGAGATGATGCCCCTAGCATGGCTGAGGTTATTTAAGGGCATGCGGAGCCCGCTCGACTCTTATTCTATCAACAATTGAGTAATGAACTTGAAGCATGCTCAACAATTACATTGAGCATTAACTCTCAACGTATCTTCAATCTGAGTTCGTGAGTAGGACTCTAATTCTTCTGGAAGTTCTCAGTATTGCACTGGACGATGACCTTAAGAATTAGAGAGTTAGTCTGGTGATTTTTAAGTAAGGTTGTTAGTTATTATCGTGACGAGTATCATTAATAATGATTCAAGATAACATTTTTCGTTCACAACTTCAACTTTCTTGCCAGCAACTTTCTTGCTGCAAGACCACTTAACGCGGTCGTCTAGTGTGAAGGCTGTTTCTTTAATGCTGTTTTGGGGAATTTTTTTTGACAAACCATTAAAATAAAATAATTTATAAATTATATATCATTTTTATTAACATTTAAACAAACTTCGTGAATTTTTTGAAGTCAATATATTGAATATAATCGGAGATGCACTGCCCAACAGGAACACATATAAAAAAAGAGGTGCTCCACTGCTGCCATGATTCCGGCCGTTCTGCTTATCTGAAATCAAAAAACGAAGCACCATTCCAATTGCGAGACTTGAGGCTCTGTATGGAACTAAAATAAAGTCAGAATTCCAAAAAATATATTTTTTTTACGCTTCAGAAAAAAAATTCAATTTTTCGCACTTTTTTCGGGTCTATTTAGCTGGTAAAAAGAAAACTAACGAAGCAATCTTAATTATTTTAGTTCAACTTGTATTTATATATGTACTAAAGATGCTGTATAAATTTGAACAGAATCAATTAACTAGTTTTCGAGATATCATGCCAGCAGTTTGAAAAAATCGTGTTTTGAGAAAAACGCGTTTGAAAGTTATTGTATATAATCGCGCGCTCCGTATACACTCCCGCTCAAAAGTTTGGATACACCAGTCGATTTTTCTTGCCGCACTAAAAGTTAGATAGCTCGGTCAAAAATGAAGATAATCCAATTTAACAAACGGCGTTTTATAGGGGATAAATTCAGCTTCAATTTGCGTCTTCCAAATATTTTTTATGATTTTTTTTCGACCCAGTACGCACTTTTGTACATGACCGTTTTTCGACTATTTTTTGACCATCGGGAATCGCGTGCATAGCTTATGGAAATTTTCTTTGCTATTTTTTTTATGACAAATATAAAGAGGGTAGCAACAGCTCCATTTTCGTTTTTGGAAAAGTTTCGTACGATTTTTTTTCACACAGTTATTTTATTTTTGGCTAAAAAAGACAAATTTTGGAAAATGTAACGTAGCTCAAGAACTATAGGGTTTAAGGGGAAATATCAAGAGTGTAAAAAGTTGCGTAAATTTGTTCTGAATCGCTTGGAATTTTTTCAGAATTTTCCTCCGAAATTTTTTTTTTTACCATTTCCGCTCGGAACTCTGATGAGTAGGATGGCTCAACTCAAAAAGTATTGTGTTCAAAACAAAATACCAAGAGGAGAAACTTGCTCAATTTTCGTTTTTGAATGCGCCTAAATTTTTTCAGAATTTTTTTTGAAATTTTTTTCAAAATTTTTTTTTCGAAACTCGGAGAATTAACCAAACAATTGGACTGGCGTATCTCAATAGCTATTGAGTTGAAGACAAAACATCAAGAGGGAAAAATGTAACAGTATCTCGTTTTGGATACGTGGAAATTTTTTCAGAATTGTTTCAAAATTTTTTTCAAAATTTTTTCAAAATATTTCAAATTTTTTTTAAAACCTTTTGCAAATGTTTTTTTTCCTCTCAATGCTAATCAATAATTTTAGTCAATCAAATCACTTACTTTTTCTAGACGAGATTTTCATCAAAAAAGCCACCTAACTAATCGAGCGAATGCCGCGACTGGTCAACGCGGTGCTCAAAGCCAAAGGTGGCTTTTTTGATGAAAATCTCGTCTAGAAAAAGTAAGTGATTTGATTGACTAAAATTATTGATTAGCATTGAGAGGAAAAAAAACATTTGCAAAAGGTTTTTAAAAAAATTTGAAAAATTTTGAAAAAAATTTTGAAACAATTCTGAAAAAATTTCCACGTATCCAAAACGAGATACTGTTACATTTTTCCCTCTTGATGTTTTGTCTTCAACTCAATAGCTATTGAGATACGCCAGTCCAATTGTTTGGTTAATTCTCCGAGTTTCGAAAAAAAAATTTTGAAAAAAATTTCAAAAAAAATTCTGAAAAAATTTAGGCGCATTCAAAAACGAAAATTGAGCAAGTTTCTCCTCTTGGTATTTTGTTTTGAACACAATACTTTTTGAGTTGAGCCATCCTACTCATCAGAGTTCCGAGCGGAAATGGTAAAAAAAAAAATTTCGGAGGAAAATTCTGAAAAAATTCCAAGCGATTCAGAACAAATTTACGCAACTTTTTACACTCTTGATATTTCCCCTTAAACCCTATAGTTCTTGAGCTACGTTACATTTTCCAAAATTTGTCTTTTTTAGCCAAAAATAAAATAACTGTGTGAAAAAAAATCGTACGAAACTTTTCCAAAAACGAAAATGGAGCTGTTGCTACCCTCTTTATATTTGTCATAAAAAAAATAGCAAAGAAAATTTCCATAAGCTATGCACGCGATTCCCGATGGTCAAAAAATAGCCGAAAAACGGTCATGTACAAAAGTGCGTACTGGGTCGAAAAAAAATCATAAAAAATATTTGGAAGACGCAAATTGAAGCTGAATTTATCCCCTACAAAACGCCGTTTGTTAAATTGGATTATCTTCATTTTTGACCGAGCTATCTAACTTTTAGTGCGGCAAGAAAAATCGACTGGTGTATCCAAACTTTTGAGCGGGAGTGTACCTGCTCCGGTTTACGGCTGTAACTTTTCAACGGCTTCTAATTTCGAAAAATCCTTTTACCTACGCCTTCTATACGTGTTTTAGATGTGATTTATGAAAAAAAATCGATTTTTTTGACCTGACACACTAGACGACCGCCTTAAACAAATAACTCATATTTAACTCTTTCCTACAATTCAGATTGAATTTCAGACTGAATTTGGACGAAACAATTATTATTAATAATCAATTTTGTTGTGTAGTCAGCCTAACTGACGATTTCACATAACCGCCTTGGCAACAGTTATTGAACAAGCGCTACCTGCTTGTAAAGCCATAAGATTAGGATTTGGTAGAATAATTAACTACTTCCAATCGTCAATTTTATAATGGTTAGCTTCACTGATTACATGGAGTATAGAGCCTGAGCAACTTCGTATTCGCGAGAACCTAGTTCTCTAGCTTAACCGTCCGGTTAGTAACCGGGTACCCGGGTATCCATTTCAGTTTCCAAGGTAGAATTTATTAACTTCCTCTTAAAAAAATGTTATGACCGCCCAGATCCCCAAAACTGAAGTAGTTTGACACCAATTTTTCATTAAAATTTTTTATAATCAATCATTCAATAACAGTTATTAACTATCAAACTCGATACCTCCTCTGTTTCAATGACCGGGTACCCGGGTACTCACTAAGGTCATTTATGAAAGCCGGGTTTATACACACTAAAGAGACCGTTTATCAAAGTATTTATGTAACTTGACTTTTGAATAAATAATCAACAATATCGTTTGTAATTTCCTTCATTTAAACAATTTTTATTTATTTATTTTTCGAGTATTTTTATTTATTTTTATTTATTTTATTAAATGTCTCGGAAAGAGACCTCGAATCTCAGTTGGAACAAAGTGAGAGATAGGAAAGGCAGGAAATTGGAAAAAAGTGAAAAAGGTTGAAGGTCTGCGTGAAATAAACCGATGAACGAGAATTCGAAAATAATACGTCACTTTATTTAATATTAATTAAAATAGGTTTTATAAACCAATCAATAATTGCCGCGGGCCGGTGTCGCGTGATCGCGAGACAACGAAAATGGCCGCGAGGTAACCGATGAAGAGACCGTGGCGTGATCGCGAAGTATCCAAAAGTAAACACCGAAGAGACCGAAAAACGTTAACAATACTACCGAAATTACGCCGGTCGTAAATCGTCGTGATCGAAGTAGGATCGCGTTCGTGAAGGTGGCCAAGAAGGGTTTGTAAGAAAGGACCGAGAAAATCACGTGTTGCACCGTGGCTAGATCCGTGTCGAAGTGAAGAAGAAGCCGGAAATCGATCGAGAGCGAACGCTGAAAAGTGGGGAGAACTGACCAGTGTAGTCAAGCGCCACGGAGTCCAAGCGAGTGACCGGCCGAGAGCAGCTGTCCTCTCACGTGAACTCCGGGAACTACATGGTTTCCGAAACAATAAACAATAGTAAAGATAGTAGGTAAAAAAATATCATTCTGTTTTTTTTTCATTTTAGTTATTTTTTCTTTTATTAATAATAACACAGTGCCATATAAAAAAATAAATAAATTTAATTATTTCGCACACTCCTCACATGTCGTGGTTGAAATACAATGTTCATCACAAATAGGGAACTCACATACCGAACATGATTTTCGAGTTTTGCGATGTTTTTTAAATTCGCTCTGGAGACAAACATGGCATACACCAGTAATCTTTTTCCTTCCGGTTGAATCGAGCTGTGCTTGGGGTTTCGAAGATTCAGGTGCTGTTGGCTGCACATATGGATTTATAGCTCGACCAAAAAAACTTTCCATCGCCACTTCCGTTGTGAAATGCCTCATCATTTGTGAATTATGCGAACGATTTTCGACGAATGGAGTACACAGCTCTCTGCTTAGTTGCCGATAAAATAATCGTCGTTCATAAGATTTTTTCGAAAGAACTTTATTATTCTCATAATAAAGAATGTATGCTGCAAGGTAGATATTACGTGCGGAGCGGCGCACACGTATATAGTTTGCGAGAAGCGCAAACAGTTTATATTTATTTTTATGTGGATAAGTTCCGGTCTCGTCCTCCACAGGTCGATTCCAGGAGTTTGATTCTTGCCAGGAAATAAAAGAACTGGTCATCCGAATGTTGTGGATTATAATTTGACGAATTTATTGAATCTAAGAATGGACAACGCTCTGATAACCGTAGCGAGAAAACGAGAGAACAACCGTGAGAAGGCCTCTCGTGTTCACGCTATAGGATGACACAAAATTACAACGGTGTTTATATTCCTTGACGCGTCGCTGGCTATAACATGCAATATTTTATGGACTCGCACACACACTCTCAATACATACGATCTCACACTCACAATATTATTTTAGGTTGTCCTTAAAATTACACGACGCGAAAGAGTTCGTGGCAGGAAGTATAATTCACTTAATATTAATTATAACTATCAGGCACAGGTTTAACGCCGCGACGCGTTTCACTTTAGTGGCGCCTTTCAATTTCTTCGACCGACGGAACGCTTTACGAGATCGCGGATTCCACAAAAGATTTTAAGAACGCTATGCGAGTACTGGGCAGGGAGTCACTCTCCGAGAAGCTTGCGCTTTTAGGGCTCGTTCGAGACTGAATACCCCCCAACTCTCTTCTTGATAAGCTCGCGATTATCGAGCAAAGAACGGGGGGTGATCTTGGCTTGCGAGTCCAAGAAAATGTTATAAGAAGCGTTCTCACGTCCGCTCAGCATTTTCAAGCCCGGGATCCTCAGAATAAAAGTACAAATGCATGCCTCGCGAGCGTATGCTCGGTGTAGAACACTATACCGGATACGGTCGCGACAACAGCTCAGCAATTTGGTTACAAAGATGGCAATTCGGAGCAAATCACTTCCAGAATTAACTAAGTCTAAATATTATTTAAACCCAAATGATTCCTATTTATTAGTCAAGAGACTCGGTAGAGTCTCGGGACAAGTACATTTGACAGCTCTGTCGTCTGCTGGCCCGAGGCTCGCCAGAGTATATTATCTCTGAATAAAGTAAATTTCGGTGGTGGGGGTAAAAACTGAAAGTCATTTTCTTTAATTACGAAGCTCAGGAGACATATGATGATTTGAAAATTGAACTGGAGATTCATTAAGAAAAAATATTTCGATTGAGCCTTAAATCAGCACGATTGATGCCGTATTTCCTGAGAAAAAACTTAGCACAGGCTCAAGATTATGCCACACATCGAAAGATTGGCGTGTCTGTATACGACACAATGAAAGGCCTTTTTGCTCCTTCCCAGCTTGTGATCGGCCAGTCCGTTTCTTTCCTCTGTTACCGCGAAAGGTCTGATGATGACTGAACGGAGTTTTGAAAGCAAAATAAGTGCTCTACGCGGAACGTGTAGTAGATCGGGGAAAAAAATTATTCGGTGAATAAATAAATAGTAGTTCGAAGTTCAACGAAATTTAAAAAATCAACCGCAAAATGAAAAAAATGTAACCTCACTTGCTGCTGATACCATCATCTGTAATATACCAGTGAATTCAGACGTAAGTAAAGCTCGTTGCACACGACGTTATTTTTCGTGGTAGAAACCATGCGTGCGCTTTACGAAAGTACATCACGCGTGCTTTCTACCACAAAAAATAGCACCGTGTGCAGCGGGCTCCAGTTTACGGAGGTATTTTTCAAGCGGTTCTATGTATCGTTAATTTATTAATTACGATGGTCCTAAAGAACCGTGTTTTGATGTTACGAAAAACAGGACAAACTCATTAAAAAAAAAAGTTCATCGCATAGTTCAGTGTTAAGTGTTATACCTTTAGTTTAGTAAAAGTGGATGTTTTTAAGAGTCGCGGGAAGGCGACAAGTATATTTACGAAGCGAGTCACACAAGACACTTTTACCTGAAGAACCGTGATTCTACCTGTATCCGAAAATGATTTCTTTAACCCATTAACGCCGAGGTGATCAGAATTTTTACTAACTTTTCAACGTGTTTATTTATTATGTTATCGGACCAAAAAAATAATGCAATGCCTCTATTCCTACGCGGAATTCGATGCTCTTTCAGAATCTGAGCTCAAAATTTCGATTAGACACCGAGAAAAAAAAATATGGCCGATTTAAACGTGAAAAACGTGAAAATTTTCGAAAAAAAATTTTTTCGCATTTTTGTTCACAATGATATCGCAAAGCTATCAACTTTTTACAATGATCAGAGGTGATCATGGCACTCGAACATTAAGAGGAATTTTTTTCAGAAAAATTCATCGACGCATTTTTTCAAAATGGCGGCGAGAATGAAAAAATTTTATAAAAATCTTAATCTATCGGTTTCTTCAAAACTATAAACTTGAGAAAAAAATTTCTAAGAACAAAAATGGCTTAAAATTAGTCGAAGAATACTCTTAAATTTTTTCAGAATTTTTGAAAACAATTTTTAATTTTCGAAAATTTCAAAAAATCCAATTTTTCAAAAATACCTGAAAAATTTTTGGAAAAATTTCCTTCAAGTGTTCCTTGACTACTTCTTTTCTGATTCTGTGCATATACATTGTTTTTTTCTACTCTTAGCATTACCCAGAGACAACGGCGTGGACGTGGTAGAACTTTGTCTCCTTTGGGGTGCTTTTTTTTCGTGAGTCCCCTTGCCTCTCACGTTTCGGGGTGCTTTTTTTTCGTGAGTCCCCTTGCCTCTCACGTTTCGGGGTGCTTTTTTCGTGAGTCCCCTTGCCTCTCACGTTTCGGGGTGCTTTTTTTCGTGAGTCCCCTTGCCTCTCACGTTTCGGGGTGCTTTTTTTTCGTGAGTCCCCTTGCCTCTCACGTTTCGGGGTGCTTTTTTCGTGAGTCCCCTTGCCTCTCACGTTTCGGGGTGCTTTTTTTCGTGAGTCCCCTTGCCTCTCACATTTCGGGGTTCTTTTTTTCGTGAGTCCCCTTGCCTCTCACGTTTCGGGGTGCTTTTTTTTCGTGAGTCCCCTTGCCTCTCACGTTTCGGGGTGCTTTTTTTCGTGAGCCCCTTGCCTCTCACGTTTCGGAGTGCTTCTTTTCGTGAGTCTTCTTGTCTTTCATTTTAACATTTCTTTTATCAGTGCTTTTTTGCCCAACAATTATTGCATACATATAGATTGTATTTTTCACAATAGATCCTTGTTCTTATTGGACATTTTTCATTTGAACAATTTTTTAATTTGTCCCTATTAGATCGTGTATGAAGTGTTTTACTTGTTTGACCTTTTTGAATATAATATTTAGCAATTGAAGTAGTTAACTCTTTTATTCCATTTTTTTTCTTTCCATCATGTGTAGCATTGAAAATTACGTGGACATTTGTAATGGATGCCTGTATAAATCTTATAAAAACGACCCATGTCCATTTTTTGGAACGTATACTTGGAAGTACATTATTGCAGTGTCCATCATGCACGTCAACACCACCCATGAATTTGTTGTACAAATGAAAAGCTTGCGGAAAAGGTATATCAGTTTTGGATCGAGCCTCTGAACTATTTCTTCTCGAAGTTGATACTGGACTTACACCTGCAGCAGTTGAAGCTATTGAAACGGGCTTCGAATCCATAATAGTGATGAAATTTATGCCACTATTTCGATCATGTTTTACAATATAAGTACCTCGTGGAGCTTTCTTTTCAAGTATATTCTTTTCTTTGACTCGATTGTCTCTGATAGTGCCAGTGCATTTCAAACGTAATTTTTGCAAGTGTAAAATTAAATCCATATTTGTAAAAAAATTATCAAAGTACAAATGAAATGCAGGGATTTTATTATAATTTATTAGCCGAAAAAAAGGTTCTAATAAATGCAATACTACACGAGTACCTAAAGCACTAATTTTACTAATTTGTTTCCGGTTTGGGAATTTTTACCGCAATATAGATCTAAATTTAGTAGATAGCCGTCTGAAGTGCATAAACCCCAAAATTTCAAACCAAACCTTATTGGTTTCCCTCGAATAAATTGTTTCAAAACAGTTTTTGCATAAGACTTGGCCATCATTTCATCAATAGATATAGAAGTTTTCCATATTCCGAACTTTAGGAGGTTGTTTTGGAAAAGTTTCAACATCGAACGAACCCGCCACCCTCTATCGTTTGGATCCTTGTCTTCAGCTTTTGAATATTTTATTTTAGACTTGATTTCTTCAAACTTATCGCGAGTCATTGCAGAAGAAACAATTTCAATAGATAAGAATGGATCAGATGACCAATAATCTCTCTGAGACTTTCTTTTATTGAATGAACTGAAAATAACTATACCTATAAAAGGTATTCAAACCAAATACCAAAAAATATATACCAAAAAAAGGTTTCAAACAATTGGAAAGGCTCGCACGCCTGTATATTCTTTTTTGTAGCTTCAGATAATAATATTGTTTCTTCACAAGTATTTGGATATGATTTCTCGCCATCGATCCAAATGAATTCGTGATTTTTTTCAAGTTTATCTAAGTTTTCAGAATAAGTAGCACAAGCTTTTTTATAAGTAATATTTGGTATTGTGAATTCATGTTCAGAATCTGAATCAGATATCGAATCACAATCGGAATCAGAATCATCGGAGCCTGAATTGTCTTCATTCGGAATCAAAATGTTTTCGTCGGAATCACTATCCGAATAATCTGATTCATACTCTGCATGCAATGAAGCAGAAGATTTTGAACGTTTTCGTGACATAACAAATGTATTGAAAAAGTGAAAACTAATATTTTTTTTATATGCTTTACCTATAATTCATGTAAAAATTGTATACAACATATGTGTCCATGCACAAGTGAAAGGATATACGAGTTTGTTCGTGAATTTTGTAGTGGTAGATAGAAACAAAATTTTATGTACCATTCAAGAAAATTTTTTTTCTCTAAACCTATAGACTTTACGAAAGAATTTTTAACAACAAAAAAGTCTTAAAATTAGTCAAGGAACACTCTCAAATTTTTCCAAAAATTTTTCAGGTATTTTTGAAAAATTGGATTTTTTGAAATTTTCGAAAATTAAAAATTGTTTTCAAAAATTCTGAAAAAATTTAAGAGTATTCTTCGACTAATTTTAAGCCATTTTTGTTCTTAGAAATTTTTTTCTCAAGTTTATAGTTTTGAAGAAACCGATAGATTAAGATTTTTATAAAATTTTTTCATTCTCGCCGCCATTTTGAAAAAACGCGTCGATGAATTTTTCTGAAAAAAATTCCTTTTAATGTTCGAGTGCCATGATCACCTCTGATCATTGTAAAAAGTTGATAGCTTTGCGGTATCATTGTGAAAAAAAATGCGAAAAAAATTTTTTTTCGAAAATTTTCACGTTTTTCACGTTTAAATCGGCCATATTTTTTTTTCTCGGTGTCTAATCGAAATTTTGAGCTCATGTTCTGAAAGAGCATCGAATTCCGCGTAGGAATAGAGGTATTGCATTATTTTTTTGGTCCGATAACATAATAAATAAACACGTTGAAAAGTTAGTAAAAATTCTGATCACCTCGGCGTTAATGGGTTAAATCGATTAAATGTTGTTCGAAGTTTTCCGAAGCTACCAACAGGTCGTCAATGTAATACGACAAAAAATCGGCGAAGTCATCTTTCAAAGCAAGGCTAAGAGCTCTTATGAACCCGCTACCCGATGTTTTTAATCCGAACGGCACTCTCCTAAACTGATATAGGGTTGACCCGAACAAAAAGGCGGTGTACTGACGAGACTCTTTCGATAACGGTATTTGCCAATATCCATGAGTAAGATCTAAAGTACTCATACATTTTTTGCCATGGTACTTTTGTGTCAATTTATTAATGTTTGGCGGTGTTTCATTATCTCCTTCTATCACATCATTTAAAAAACGAGCGTCTAGGCACAATCGAACCCTGCCGTCCGGCCCGAAAATTTTTCATAAAATTTGTCACATAAGTCAACATTAATCTACCATACATTTTGGCATTAACTAGTAGAGTAAACACAGCTAATTTGGAATCACAATATGCGGATTGTTTTGTATCCCAAATTATCCTCCTTCCCTTTAACCAATTGTTATCGATGAATTGATGCTCGTGTGGAGCATATCTCACGTTAATACGCGGCACGTTTATTCCGGTTTTGTAACATCCGGGGGAAAACTGAAGTTACAGAGCGTCTAAACGGTGCTATAAGTACTCTGTGCGACAAGTACTCTGTGCGTATCCGCTCTACGTACGATAGTAAACTTTTATCAATTGGTTACCAATAAAACTATACTACAAATATTACAAATGAGAGTGTGGCAGCGTTCAAGCTCACGCAGGCTAATGCAATTCTGTATTTTTTTTTAAAGCCCTTGTAGTTCCAAGTCATAGGATAATAATTCATTGTAATAAAGCATTAATTAGAGAAATGGCATATGAACATAATTGAAGATTTTATAAACATAATTAAATCCCATGTACTTGATCATATATACTTTAGTAGATCTTTATTTATTTATCAACTTTTTGTGAACTCACAACATTTACGAGAATGAAATTATCACCTCTGTACAATTTGACTTAATTTGATAAGATAATGAGAGCGGTTACCCATAAAACTTTGTATGATGAGTTGGTTTTTTGAAATGATTTTTGTGCGGAGATCTTTGCATGAACGACTTAGACGGGTTTTTGTAAATTTTGGTGGGGATCGGTATTTTGGCGCTGGGTGGTAGGGGGGATTAACTGGAATGATTATTTGAGGGGCATAAATGTACTTGTCTCAGCTTTTTTCACAGCATTTATGCTGTTTTTGGCTAGGATTTGTCGACTTTTTGTAAGGAATTCATAGCTTGTTAATTAAACATGTCAATATTGTGTACGTACTCGGGTATGAAATTCATAGCCTGCCAATTAAACATGTCTATATTATGTATGTATCTGAGTGATGCAAAAGAATTGACATTTTTTTCGGCATTGCAGCAAAATATGGTAACATGTTATCAAAAAGTGATTCTCTTAAAAATTGAATCCTGAATCAAAATTTTAGAGGTCGCTCAATCGATTTTTTAATGATTTCGGCTAAAAATGGATACATGATCGAATTTCGAGCTGGTGTATATTCGGACTAAAAATGCAATGTGAAATATTGATCTAAGAAGTGTTCAAGTGAATTCAATCTTCGTAATTAACCGTCAATACTTATAAAATTATTAGATTACTTAACGGGGTCATCCCATGTGACAGCTATTTTTTTTCGCTTTTTTGGGATTTTTTTTTGATGAACCATTAAAACACAATATCTTTGAATTTTTACCACACATTTATTAAAATTTTTACAGTTCCTCAGAATTTTATCAAACAAAAATAACGAGTTGAATCGACTTTACACCGTTCGGAAGACACTCATGTGTTGGTTGACGGCTGCCATGATTCCGGAGGTTTTGCTCATCTGAAATCAAAAAATCAAACGGCATTTTAATTTGTAAATCTGAGACTATCGCTAGCACTAGAGTAAAGTAAAAATATCGAAAATTGAATTTTTGGCATGGTTTTAAAAGTCGAAAAAAACGACGAAACTCGGAACTTAACATTTAAAACTGTGCCAAACATTCAATTTTTGATATTTTTACTTTATTCTAGTTCCAGTGATAGCCTCAGGTCCACAAATTAAAATGCTGTTTGATTGTTTGATTTTAGATGAGCAAAACCTTCGGAATCATGGCAGCCGTCAACCAACACATGAGTGTCTTCTAAACGGTGTAAAGTTGATTCAGCTTGTTATTTTTGTTTGACAAAATTATGAGGACTGTAAAAACGTTAATAAATGTGTGGTAAAAATTCAAAGATAGTGTGTTTTAATGGTTCGTCAAAAAAAAATTCCCAAAAAAGCGAAAAAAATAGCTGTCACATGGGATGACCCCGTTAAAACGTACAGTAGTTCTGAGAAGATACGACGCATAAAAGAACAACGAACAAGTAAAAACTTGACTTTTTTTTAATTTTGTAAAAAAAAATTTCAAAAAATATTGCACCGAATCATACGTGCCAACAGATCAACGGATCGGAAAATATTCCATAAAAAATGATGCCGAAGAAATACTCCAATAGCATCAGAATGCACCGAAAGTTTTTAAATATAAGTAATCATAACAAAACGAGATTTTGAAACAAAAAAATATACGTACAAAATTTCGAGAGCTAAAGTTTGATTGGAAAAAATAATTTTGGCCGAAGTACTACGCGAGTTTTTTTTAATAATATTTATTGATTACGAATTATATCTCATGAGCAATAGATAAAAAAAAAATTGGTAAAGTACTTATGAAATTTTTTTTTCTCAAATCAAATATCTTTTCGCTCAAAATTATTTCGCATCGCCTGATTCCGTTTTGTGTTGCAAGTGCAAAGTGCACTCTAGGGTGGTTTAAAACCACATATAATTCAAACCTAGGGTGATATCATACACCATTCTCTCAGTTATATAAAAAATGAAGAGAATGGTTTCCTAATAAACTTTATTGTTGCATGCAAGAGACATTTTATGGTAAAAGAGAAGGGCACTGTTTTCGACTCCGTTCTAGAATTTACGTTCGGAAAAATGAATTGTTGGGCCTAAAGTTAATAAAAAAAATTATTTATTAAGGTATTGTTCAAAAGTTTATTTATTAAATTACACTTTATTTTTGCACTATCACTCTTCTATCTATATATATAAAAGTTGCTTTAACCAAAACTGAAACTGACCGCGATCTTTATAACCTCACAACTGTTCAAAGATATCAAATATTCACCGAATACGAGTTTATCATACACCATTCTCTTAGTTATAAAAAAAAAAAACAAAGAGAATGGTTTCTAAATAAACTTTATTATTGCATTCATGGAACATTTTATGATAAAAGAGAAGAGGCACCGTTTTCGACTCCGTTCTAGAGTTTACGTTCGGAAAAATGGATTGTTGGGGCTAGGGTTAATAAAAAAAATTATTTATTTAGACACTGTTCAAAAGTTTATTTATTGATTTAAACTTTATTTTTACACTATCACTCTTCTACCGATAATATAATAAAAGTAACTTTAATGAAAAGTTGAAACTGACCGCGATCTTTATAACCTTACAACAAAGATATTAAATGTTCACCGAATAGGCGTTTAAAGTCCTGATCTCGAATATGTCTAACCAAAAATAAAATTATCTGCTTTCACACCCGCGATTTTTATAATCATACTTTTTAACCCCACAACTATCACTAGTATAACTGCGATCTTTTTTCGAAACTCACAGCTGTCACTCTTACTTATGCATCCTGAAGAAAAGTCTTCGACGGTCACATCAACGAACACAGTCTCGCATATCACCAGAAAATTTCTAGTTATAACTAGTGTCACTAGACAGCAACCGCTAAACGTCAAAAAATGTGTGCGAAAAATGCCACCTTTTTTTGATGATTTGGAAGAAGGATGAAATTAATATTTCCAATATGCGTTAGGCTACAGGGTTCTAAATAGTCACGATCGAAAGAAAAAAAAAGAAAAAAATACGTGAACTAGCAACCTCTTTTAAAGTGTTGTAATTGCTTGCTGTAAAGACTCTAGTAGCGACTCGTCCTCGCCATCTTATAATATACATAAATGTACTTGTCTCGAGTCGCTACCGCGACTCTAGATTTTTTTTCAACCTCATAACCATCACTATTAACCTTAACCCTGATGACTCCAAACATCAACTTTCACACCCGCGATCTTTATAAAATCATTTAATCTTATGACTACCCGCGATCTTTATAACCTCATTTTTTCTCACGACTATCACCATTAATCCGCGGCCGCGATCTTTATAACCTTTTTCATTTCAACAGCTGTCACTGTTATTATTAAAAAAGATATAAAACGGTCGGCGGTCACATCGACGAACACACTGTTACATATCACTAGAATATTTCTAGTTACAACTAGTGTTACTAGACAGCGACCGCGAAACGTCAGAAAATGTGTGCGAAAAACACCACCCATTTTTCATGGCACGGAAAAATAAAATATTAATATTTACAATATGCGATGGGCTACAGAGTTCTAAATAGTCACGATTGAAAGAAAAAAAAAAATAAAAAATACGTGAACCAGCAACATCTTTCAAAACGCTATAGTTAATCAATTATCGCCGAAATAATTTTCGGAGATTTTAAAAAACCATTCGATCCAACTCTGCTTGCTGTAAAGAGTCTAGTAGCGAAACACGTCTTTGTTTTTATAGTATTTTAAATGTACTTGTCTCGAGTCGCTACCGCGACTCTAGATATGCGTGCATACTTCCGTCGCTTGTTTTGTATTTACGCGAGAACCACTGATTTTTAAATCTCACTTTTATGGGGATGGCATAAAACTCGTCTACGAACGCTTGCTTAAACTGTGCGTAACTGTTTATGTTATTTTTAACGATTTCATACCATAGTTTGACTCGCCCTTCGATTATAGTCTCTATTACGATGATTTGATGCTCTACACGCATGTTTTTAAATTTGAAATATCTCTCCAAATCCTCCAGAAATTCTAAGGGATTATTATCTTCGCTAAATTTCGGAATAGCTATGTTTATATTTAGATATTTTAAACTGTTTACCAGACCGTTGATCAATTGATCGTTCATATTGTTGTTCATCGGATTTGCTTCTCCTCTTACATGTTCCACTACTTCGGCGCGTGCTGTAATTTCATCTCTTTGTCGCTCCAAAGCCACTCGTTCCTCCGCCAACCTTGCCTGTTCTTCTCTTATCCGCTGCCACTCATTACGTCTTTCTTCTTGATCATCTTCGTGGTCACTCATTTTGTCAGTCGAGATATCGCTTTTTCTGCGAATATTTGATTGAGTTTTATTAGAATTATTGTCACCTTGAGTGATTCTTTGAAATTTCGACAGTCTGTTTGTTTTTGTATCCGTAGGGGTCTTATTGCTACGAGATAAACCGCTAGATTTAGATACTACGGTCGCTATTTTACTTTTAGAACGTGTCGCACGAGGCGAGAAATTATTTAATCTATCTTTACTCATTCGAGCATTAAAATTTTACTATAGGTTTCGTGTTGCTACGAGTTGGACGCCAAAATGTACTGATATTTTCTCTTTTTTTTTTTTTAATGGCCAAGATAGAAGGCGCAAAAGGCTTTTATTTGAAATGAAGGGCGATGTAGCTCAAAAAAAAGAAGCCGAAAGAGCCCAAGATTGTTGTAGGTAGATATTTATCACAATAATGCAAATAATTATTGTTAGGAATTGAGAGGGAAAATGACCAGGATACGGCATTATAATATATAAAATAAATAAACAGACAAAATTCGGGTTATATTCGATGTTATTTTAAAGGTTACAAGTATACTCTCCGTACTGTTACGAAGGTAATATCGATAGATATATCGTCCAAGATATTAGGCGATTCTTATGTTATACATATCTGTAAACGGCGTCGAGTGTTCTGTCCTAGAATCGTTCCAGCTGCCAGGCCTGGGCTTGATCGACGATGAAGACAAAAGTTATATACAAGACGGAAGATTCGAGGCGAACACTGTCGTTGTACGTCCGGCCACGCCGACGTTCTGAGAGAGAGTGTTACTATAGATCTATTAATCGACCGAGAACTTGATATGGATAGTACCACTGAGAATGTACTATCCTTACTGCTGTTATAAACCCTCACATAAAACTCATACCTCGTGGGTCACAACGAATCCTGCTACATTTCTAATGATATGAAAGCCCAAAAATTCAATTCTCTACAAGCGACAAATGTACCAAGTATTTCTACTTTTAGTCTCCGATTTTCGCATTATGAGTTGAAAATTTTGTTATGAAAATTCTTCGGTTGCTCAGTTGTCGATGAGATCAAAATTATTGTCTTCAGAACGCCATGAATATATGCAAAATTTCAGAATTTTGTTTGGCTCATTATGCGCTATATTTGTTCACTTCTCCACTTTAGTTGAAACATTATGAATTTTGAAAAATTGTTTTAGGAAGTCTTCCGATGTGTTTTTAATGATATTATCAAAATTTGTATAATTGAATTGCAATGGATACCTACAGACTTTGAAAATTCTGTGAAGCGACAGATGTGTCAAGTATTTTCCCTTTTTGGTTTCGATTATGGCATTAGGAATTGAAAATTTTGTTATGAAAATTCTTCGATTGCTCATTTGTCGATGAGTTAAGAATTGCTGGCTTCGGAATACCATGCATACATGCAAAATTTCAGAATTTCGTTGGGCCCAATGTGCGCTACATTTTTTCATTTCCCTAATTTAGTTGTAGCATAATGAATTTTGAAAAATTGTTTCAGGAAGTCTTCCGATGTTTTTTTACTGATATTATCAAAATTTGTATCATTGGTCTGCAACGGATACCTACAGACTTGGGAAATTCTGTAAAGCAACAAATGTACCAAGTATTTCCACTTTTTGGCTCCGATTGTGGCATTATAAATTAAAAATTTTGTTATGAAATTTTGCGGTTGCTCATTTGCCAA
Source organism: Rhimphoctona megacephalus (assembly GCA_963989365.1). NCBI lineage: Eukaryota > Metazoa > Arthropoda > Insecta > Hymenoptera > Ichneumonidae > Rhimphoctona > Rhimphoctona megacephalus. The sequence continues at coordinate 5,246,410 of OZ022419.1, forward strand.
TGGGATCAAAATAATTGTCTTCGGAACGCCATGAATATATGCAAAATTTCAGAATTTCATTCGGCTCAATTGAGCTATATTTTTTCACTTCTCCACTTTAGTTGTAGCATAATAAATTTTGAAAAATTGTTTCAGGAAGTCTTCTCATGTATTTTTACTGATATTATCAAAATTTGTATCATTGAATTGCAACAGATACCTACAGACTTTGAAATATCTGTGAAGTGACAAGTGTGCCCAATATTTCCACTTTTTGGTTCGAATAGTGGCATTATTGGGACTTGAAAATTTTATTATGAAAATTCTTCGATTGCTCATTTTTGGATGGGATTAAAATTTGGCTTCAAAAAGCAATGGCTACATGCAAAATTCATAAACTTTATTGAGCCCAATATGTGGTATGCTTGAGTTGTGGCATGATTAATTTAAAAAATTGTCAGAAAGTCTTTGGTTCCTTTTTTTCTGGAAGTATAAAAATTTGTTTCATTGGAACACAACGTATACTTACAAACTTTGGAAATTTCCTGGAGCAACATGTGTGCTCAGTATTTCTACTTTTTGGCTCCTATTGTGGCATAACGAATTGAAAAATATTTTCAAAAAGATTTGCTCTATGGATGCTCTGGTTGTGATGGTACCAAAATTTGCACGAAGATAATACAACTGGTACAACTCAACTCGATCCATTGTCTTGGGCATAGTATTGATCTAAGTTTACCCGCTTTGTTGAATTTATTGTTTCAAAATATCCATAACATACTTTCTGAACTTTTCAAAATTCAACGATAATATTAAAATATCTGTAAGTTCTAGTTTTGAGATTTTCACGGCCATTATTGTTATAAATGTTTGAATTCTAAACTCATTCATTATTTCAATTTAATTTATTGTGATCATTCAATTGTTAAGGATTTTGTATACTTTTGTTAACATCATTGAAAAATAAAATAAATCATTTGTGTCCAATAAAAAGAATCCATAAGTAAATGCGTATTTTTTGAATAATTGTTGTAGGAATCGAAATTGTTGTGCAGCATTCCCGGACCTGGCAATATGTTTCTCAGTATGGATGTTGTGAATGATGAGGTCAATAAGCATAACAAAGGCTCTTTACAATCGTATCGGTTTATTTTCGACATCGACGCAGATGTAAATACGAAATCATGTATCAAGAGATTCGATAGAGTCTCGGGACAAGTACATTTGATAGCTCTGTTGTCTGCTGGCCCGAGGCTCGCCAGAGTATATTATCTCTGAATAAAGTAAATTTCGGTGGTGGGGGTAAAAACTGAAAGTCATTTTCTCGAATTACGAAGCTCAGGAGACAGATGATGACTTGACAATTGAACTGCAGACTAATTAAGAAAAAATCTTTCGATTGAGCTTTAAATGAGCACGATTGATGCCATATTTGCTGAGAAAAAACTTTGCACAGGCTCAAAATTATGCATAAATTCCAACACATCGAAGAATTTGACGTGTCTGTATATGTCACAATGAAAGGCCTCAGCGTGCCTATCGAGATTCTGATTGGTCACGAGTGTGGTCATTTCCCTGTGTTCCCAAACCGGTAAACCAGTGTGCACACGAGTGATGTTTTTGAACGTGTCCCTGCGACTACATTCCTCTGCACCCATACCACGGAAAGTTTGAATGTTTAACCAGTGTGACGGTAGTTTTGACAACGAAGTCAGATGTATATAGAACTCCAGTTCTTAAGGATTTTTTGTGCCGAATTTAGTGGGGGCATGCCCCCAGCGTTAGTTCGTAAGCAGTGGCGCTGTTGGCGGCGCATCGTTCTCCCTCTCACTCTCTCTCATGGGCTTATATGCTGGGGACAGCATGACGTCACGAAATTCGTTGGTGACGTCACGCATGCGCTCTCACCGCCAGTATTTGTTTTCATTCAGTGCTTACGAAGTCGTGCCGGTCCCTTTAAATTGTTGTACATTTAAATATCTATTGAGAAAATGCCGGCGAACACGTTGTGCGTTTATGAAGGATGTAGCAACTCGAAGAGAAAAAATCTGGAATTGACGTTTCATCGTTTTCCGAAGGAAAGAGAACCGTGAGTTTGTTTCCATAACGAGTAAAGAATGAAACAATGTAAGACGTCGAATGACTTTTTAATCAACATGTGATTGAAAAAGGAGTATATATAAGAAAATAAAAAATTTCAGTTATTGCTAGAACAAAATTAGTTTATCCTGAGTAATGCAGTTGAATTAACTGTATTCTCTGCGAATTTTGATATTCGTAAAAATAATTTAATAGATATATGTGCGGTGTGTGCGGTGATCATGAGCGGAGGACAGTCTTGTTATCCGCTTTGATCAATCTCAACGACAAAATTTGTGTTTTAATGTAATTTAATGCGTAACTCAATATTTTAATTCTTGTGAGTCAAGTATTGAACGGATCATGATTTTTAAATCTCAAGCTCTCTCACGATTTATAAGCAGGTTCTGATCAAATGTTATAAAAATAATATGCGTAGCTGAGTGGACAGCGTTGACGACTCATGACTCGAAGGTCTGGGGTTCGATTCCTGGGCACCTCATTACTTTTTTTTTTTTCGTTTTAAGCAAATATTTCTTTTTAATATCGAAATTTGATACCTTTTCAGCTTTATTAATTTTCTCTGAATTAATTTCCACTTGAGAGAATTTCAATTTGATTTTTTATCCCACCGATTAAAACTGCGTCATAAAACAGTCACGTAATATCTTTTTACACTACCGGCCAAAAGTCCAGAAAAGTTCTAAAACGTTTTGTTATGCTATTTCGCTGGTAATCAACGTAAAGAGATTAAGTAAACGGCATTTCGAAGGGGAGGGATTCAGCTTCATTTTGATTTCTTTGAATAATTTATACGATTAGTTTTACAGCCAGCACTCTGTTTTCAAAATGACAATTTTTCGCCTTTTTTACCCCCCTTTCAGGTGGGCCCCGTTTCCAGAGGAAATTTTTTGTATGTATTTTTCCGAACGAAATCATGAAGGTGAAAGCTCGAGCTTCAATTTTGTTTTTTGAAAAAACTTCGTGCGATTTTTCCCGCCAAAGTTATTCCGTTTTTTTGTCAAAAATGAACCAATTTCAAAAATGCCGTGTAACACGAAAACGACAAGCTTTTGAAAAAACTTCAAAAGGGCAAAAAGTTGCGTCGATTTCTCAGATTTTTCTCCAAATTTTTTTTTTTCTTATTCTCGGACGAAACCCACACATTCCAATTATCGTAACTCGGGAATTATTTATTGTGTTTCTGATGAAATTTCATAAGAGTAAAAGTTTTATTTTTTCATTTTCAATGCTATGGAACGTTTTCAGATTTTTCTTCAAACTTTTTTTTTTTCGTTACGATTTCATTATTTTCTAGTCGCAAGTTAATCAATCATTCGGAAGGGTTTTAGATTTTCGACAATAAGTTCTGACAAAATCTGGACACGGGAGCAGCTCGACACCATGTATTAGTTGGGAAATTATACTAATACACGCGAATATGATGGTTTTCGGTGTTTTCCCAAATTTTATTTTTATAAAAAATAATCACTTTTGTTACGTCAAAATTGACTGATTATTTACAGAAGGTAAATTAGTATTTACAGCAGTTAATGTTGAAATGAAAAAAAGTATTGACAGCAGTAAATACCCCATACTTCTCAAGTAACTGTAAGCGAATTACCTGAGTTTGAATCAAATATTAACGAAAAAAAATTTGAGAAAAAAATCTGAAAAAATTTTAAAGCATTAAAAATGAAAAAATAAAACTTTTTCTCCCCTTGAAATTTCATCAGAAACATAATAATTCCCGAGTTGCGATAATTGGATTGTGTTGATTTCGTCCGAGAATACGGAAAAAACATATTTTGGAAAAATATTCTGAGAAAATTCTCGTGAATTCTTTGGAAACCGACGCAACTTTTTGCCCTCTTGAAGTTTTTTTCGAAAGCTTGTCGTTTCCGTGTTACACGGCATTTTTGAAACTGGTTCATTTTTGACAAAAAACGGAATAACTTTGGCGGGAAAAACCGCACAAAGTTTTTTCAAAAAACAAAATTGAAGCTCGAGCTTTCACCTTCATGATTCCGTTCGGAAAAATACATACACAAAATTTCCTCTGGAAACGGGGCCCACCTGAAAGGGGGGTAAAAAAAGGCGAAATATTGTCATTTTGAAAACAAAGTGCTGGCCGTAAAACTATTCGTATAACTTATTCAAAGAAATCAAAATGAAGCTGAATCCCTCCCCTTCAAAATGCCGTTTACTTAATCTGTTTACGTTGATTACCAGCGAAATAGCATAACAAAACGTTTTAGAAATTTTCTGGACTTTTGTCCGGAAACTTTTGGCCGGTAGTGTATATGGGTTGCGACTATTGATAATAGTTAGTAAAATAAATGACGATAATTTATAGATCAATAACAGGGTTGTTTCACATCTGGGAAACAGGGAAAACCTGAGAAAACTAGGAAAAAGTCAGAGAATTTTTAAAATTCTCTGAATTTTTTCGGGGATTCATTTTTGCAATTAAGAAATATTTGATCGAGTTAGAAAAACTCCATTACTCCTTATGGCAAACAATATATTATATCAGTGTCCAAACATTGAAAATGATGAAATCAACCGACTTATTCACTCCAAGCCTCTGTACTGTTGTACACAATTATTTTCTATTTAATGGCACCAATGTTACAGTTTCTGTTTTCCATTCTTTTCCATTTGTGTCCTGGAATGGTTTTCTGAATTGTTTTCCAAATTTTCGTAATTTATCTTCGTTAATTTATATTCTCTCTCCTCTTTTATAAAAATGATCCCTTTCAGCATAGCATGGCATTTAATGTCGAAATTCCATGAGGAGACGATTTTTGGGAATTTTTTTGAGCGAAGTAAATAAGAAACAACTGCGAAGTTTTTACCACATATCTGTTCACATTCTAAGCACACCTTACAATTTGTTTGCCCGAAATCGTGGCTCACTGCTGAGCTACACAGCATCTTAGTCACTCATTTTCGCAAAAAACGTTTCTTTTCGTGTTACCACGATAGTCGACGTTCTGCTTATCTGAAGAAAAGACTCAAATGAGATTTTAATCTGTGAAGATTGAAGTAGAGTCAAAAGACATTGAAAAATTAATTTTTGGCAACTTGAAGAAGCGGTGAAAAAAATATCAAAATTGATGATAAGAGTTCAACGATTTGCCGTAAATTAACTTTTCAATGGTCTTTAATATTCCTAAATCTACGATTAGTTTAAATTTTGCAGATCAAAATACCTTATGATTGTTTTGTTCCACAATCAGATAAGCAGAACGTCTGTAATCATGGTAACAGAAAAAAAGTTTTTGAAACAAAGTGGCTAGAACCCGGCTCAGACAATTTCAGGGTGAGAAAATTGTAAAGTTGCTTCAAATGTAGAAATATGTGGTAAGAATTTCACAGTCGTATCTTAATTTAGTTCACCAGTAAAAGTTCCCAAAAAAAGTGTTAAAAGAGTCTACGCAGGATGACGGCGTTAAGGGTCAAACGAAGGATATTCTCATTTTTGATGGTAGTTCAAAATGTTTGTTTTCCATGCACAAATTTCTATTCCACACTTCCTTGAAAAGAATCGCGGGTAGCAAGAAGTGAACGCGAGATGTAATGAAAGAATTCAATGGATAAATACGAAAAGTTGCGATTGAATAGTAGCAAACCCTCGAAAATCTTGACGAGCAACTTTGAGCGGTTCATCAAAAATCGAGAGAGAATAACGACTTCGAGTGGGCTTTGCCCACTGAACATGTATTGTTTAATTTTGAACGATTTATCCGATTTTCGTTTCAATTTAAAGAGAAATAAATAGAAGGTTCGCGAATTTTTTACTTTTCATTATCGTATTGAAAATGCTTCAAACTTTTTCTACTCAAAATTAGACCGGAAATGACCGCTTTCTTTTTCGTTTCGAATTATCTTGAAATAGGTGTTGCTTTTTTACGTTTCTCAATACTTTTTTAATACAGATTGATCATCTAAACAAAAAATTGTACAAAAAATACATTCCTTAGCTTTTACACTTCTCGTCATAGACAATTACAGCATCAAAAGCAAGTACAGCTGCTTGAACAGAGGAAACGGATACTCTTTTAAACAGCGTCAAGTTCTGCCTGCCTGACAATTTATTCAATAACGAGCTTTTGAAAAAAAAAATTACGCAAAGCCTTTTTTGTTTCCATAATATGACCATTGTGCACATTTATTCATAAGGATTATGAGGAATATGGAGATTTAATTTGCATACTATTATTATTATAGATAACTCGCCCCCGCTTTCCTCCGAACAAATTTCACTAGTGTTCTTTTCACATGACTTTGAAAATCATTTCTTCTTTTTCCGCATGATTTTGAAATCTATGTTTCTTCATGATTTCTATCCAATGACTCGAACCGAACTGATTTCCTATCTGTTTGATGGCTTTTGCATAATGAATAATGTCATCACACAATTATTTTTCATCTGCCCAGATTTTATTCGGCACGATATCTTTTTCTTTGCACTTTTTGTGTTTATGTGATCCATGTTTTTTTGATTTTCAATCCATTCAACACAAGTTTTGCACTATTAACACTTTTCCCACCCTTCCCACAGTTGCATGATTTGGATCGCTAGATCCGGAAATCTCGCTTTGAATCGGAAAACACCCAAGCAAATGGAGTATGTAAGATTGTGTTGTGAACATTTTATTGAAGAGAATTACGCTCGAAACAAACAAGGTAAACGGTTTTTACGTCCCGATGCACTACCCATTGATAAAGCTGCTTTAGACTCCCCAATAACAAATGATGCACTCGCATGTCCCGTGCTCCCAAATTCAACATCCGGGGACACAACACCCGCGGATACAACACCCGTGGATACAACACCCGTGAATACAACACCCGTAAATACAGCACCCGTGAATACAGCACCCGCGAATACAACACCCGCGAATACAGCACCCGCGAATACAACACCCGCGGTCAGAACATCGGTAATTATGTTCGCGGACCCCGCCGTTGCGTCCACAACGGCAGAATCGCCCACAGTAGAACCAATCCTGAGTGGTTTCGAAGAGCCGGAGAGACGAAACGTTTCTATTCCATCGCGAAGAAAAAGCATTAGAGAACTTACCCCTAATGAAAGAAAGCTGAAACGATTAGCGGAAACTTTACGCGCTGAATTGAAGAAAAAAGATCAGAAAATTAAAAGACAGCAAGCTCAATTGAGAAAAAATGCGAGTGCTGTAGCATTTGCTAAAGCTGCATATGATCTGAATAACGATCAACTCGCTTTTTTCAAAATGCAGCTGAATCATAATAAAAAACGACGGTGGACCGATGACGAAAAACAATTTGCATTATCATTGTATTATAAATCACCGAGCGCATACAACCATTTAAGAGACAACAAGCATTTTGCTTTACCTTGCGTCTCATTAATTAGATCGTGGGTAAATGATTTAGAGTTAGCTCCGGGAATAAAATCAAGTATCATACCAAAACTTGCAGAAAAAGTAAAAACAATGGACAAATACGAAAAAAATGCGTTCTCATGTGGGATGAGATATCTATTAAGCAGATTCTCGAATATAACCCGAAAGCCGATTTGGTCGAAGGCTTCCAAGACTTGGGTGAACTTGGTAGAACAAATCAGTGTGCGAATTTTGCACTTGTTTTTATGTTAGAAGGTCTTGTACATCCGTGGAAGCAACCAATTGCATATGTGCTCTCACATGGGAATGTCCGACACACTGACTTGACGGAACTGATATCGAATGTGTTAGACTCTTTAGAAACAATCGGACTCGAAGTTCGTTACATGGTTAGCGATATGGGATCCAACAATCGTGCAGCGATAAGTTCACTAGGGGTGACAATAGAAAAGCCGTTTGTCGAACGATACGGTCGGAAAATTTATTTTGGCTTCGACGTCCCCCATTTGATTAAGTGCCTCCGTAATAATTGGCTTAACCACGATATACTTGATGATGGTGAAAAAGTTTCATCAGACGTACTTCGTGAACTCCGGCACCTCGAGAATTCTCACGCTTGTAGAGCGGCTCCGAAACTCACTGACCAACATTTGAATCCAAACAACTTCCAAAAGATGAAGGTCAGTCTCGCGACACAGCTTTTCAGCCACTCCGTTTCTGCCGCGATAAACACGGGTCGAATAACAGGCGATTTGAAACATCCGGCTTGCAGCGCAACTGCGAATTTTATAAAAAAAGCTAACGACATGTATGATTGTCTTAACAGTCGCTCTCCGTCCGATTCTAATCCATTACGACGCGCTCTATCCGAAAAACAACCACAGGTAGAAGGTTTCCTCAGAAATTGCCTCCCGTGGATCGAAAAATGGACTATTTCGGGTGGTTCTAAAAATCCGCCGTGTTTCGAAGGTTTGCGATTGACCATTAATGCTGTTCTACAACTTTGGGATGACTTGAAACGCGAAGGGATTCTTTATTTGATTACGTCGAGATTGAATCAAGACCCTCTTGAAAACTTATTTGGAGTGATTAGAAGTCGAGGTGGGCATTGTGATAACCCTTCAGCAGCTTCACTGCGTCGGAGTTTGCAATATAACATGGTAGCACATCTTATGAGACCACCAGCAGGGGCTAATTGCGAACCTGATGATGAGGCAACCGCGCTTCTTATTACTCAAATAAATGCGGAAACTGATTCACAAAGTGATACGACAGAAAGGGTCGACAGCAATGATGACGTTTTGTCCAACAACTGGTCATTCCGTGACGAGATCAATGAACCGATAGATTTCGAGGAATGCGAATCTTTTGAGATTGATCACGAGCACATTTCATTCGGAACTCTTGAAAAGTGTTCCATAAATTATGTTGCTGGTTATCTTGCTCACAAAGTTCTCGTCGAATTCGATTGTCAAACTTGTGAAGAGACTTTGACGCGAGCTGGACAAAATTTCGAGAAAACCGACGATTTTTTGATCTTTTGGAAAGCTTACAAAAACCACGAAAATAATGAACTCGGTTCATTGCGAGTTCCAACAGATGAATTTTTAGAAGTCACAATAACGGCTTTCAAAGTTTTTGCAGCGAAATTTCCACAAATTTGGCACTTGAAGGGTATTTCAAAGCTCCTCGTGAACTGTATTAGCAATGCTGTGGTTCAAAATCACGTCAACTTTTGGCCGGTTGATGGAGAATGCGCATCTCACCGCGAAAAAATAATTCAGCGTTGCGTCCGCACGCTTTTGTTCAACCACTTGAAATGGAAATCTCGAGACATGCGAGATGCGGCAAATCGTAAACGAAAAACACCATACGGAAAACCGTCCAGAAAATTGCTCAAAGTTTCACATCAATGAGTGGTGCGGCATGAACAGAGTGGATCAACCTTTTGTTTTTTCACACATTTCCAAAAAAGTTTGTAGTTCCTATTAAGGCGTCTTCTCACTTTGGAAATTTAAAAAAATCGATTTTTTTTTTTTTTTAAATTTTGAAAGTACATATCTTCAAAAATGTCATCTCGAAATTTCATAAAGATCGGACGAGTCTAACTACATTTTTTGGCGACCGTTAGGTGACTACCTGAGAGTACCCGGCGATCCCTTTCACGCCGCTCGGACGGTCCCTGTATATCTGACTCTATACAATTGAATAGCCGTGTTCTTTTGTTAATGTAGTACCCCTTGCTTAGGTATATTCTGTTTTCGGGTCTATACTCATGTAATAAGACCTTAACACGTGCATTTTTCAAAAGAAAATCACTCGGCAACGATGCTAAACTGTTATTTCATCAGTCTAATTTGAAACTTCGTAACGGCAACATCTCTGCGCTCAGGATTGTTATAATGGATAAAAAGACTTCGCAACAAAGTGCCACGTGGCGACGTCCAAGTTCGAAATCTAAAAAAAGAAAATTTCGTGGAGTGCTTCCACACCAGTCTGAAGCAGATACGAGTCATGCTAGTGCGAGTGCAGCAAAATTAAAAAAATCGGACGATACAAGTTTCGATGTACACATCGATCCAACGGCTGGATATAGTATTATTCAGTTTTTTCTTGTTTTTTCTACATTACAACAATATGTGAAGTGTAAAGTTTGTAACAAAGATGTTTCAAGAAACATCATCAAGAAAAACCGTGGAAATTGCTTGCCAAACAGCGGCATGCATTTATAACGAAGGGCTACAACCTGTTTTAAAAATTTTGGAGGTGATGGGTGTCAAACTAGGCCCTATCGCCGTTCAATACGCCGAGAAACGCGACAGTGATCGCGTACGCGTAGGGAACCGCCGCAGCTCTAACGCTTCAAAAGAGACTAGGTCGAGACGAAGGGAAGCTACTTTGGACGAACACACCTTCTACGAAGAATCGGAAGGTCCATTGTATGGAGCAGGCATCGCTGATTAACCCGAGGTAAGGTTTTTTCATGATTTTTCTGCAACCAAAACTTTAAACGCAGTTATCTCAAAACAAGGTTTTTCGGTGCTTTGTTGATGAAATTTCGGAAACTATCCGGCCGATTGTCATGAAATTTGAATGACATATGCTTCATAGTTATGGCTATAGCGCATATCATCAGATTTTTTAAATTTTGATTTTAAGAATTTTTTTTTTACAAAAAACTGCAAAAAAATCGTGGTTTTTTTTTACTTTTTCGAAAAACGTGCGCCATTTTGTTATTTTCGCGAATATCAAAAATCTGATGATATGCGCTATAGCCACTGACATACTGAATCTAAAACAGTTTTATTTTTTTGTTTCAGACGACCCGTCTCGGAGATACCATCAACAAGCCACGACCATAACATTTTTACACGGGTTTTTCAATGCTACTGATGTATTATAATAATTGTTTAAAAAAATAAAATAAAAATTTTTTCATGTACTTGAAAGATGTGTTTATTACATAGGATCCGTTTTATCCCATAATTTTAAGCAAAAATCCTCGAAAAAAAATCGCAAAAACAGCCTATTTTTGAGGCGTTTAAAGTGAGAAGATGCCTTAAACCGGATATTTCTGTAAATATCTTTTTCACTTTTCTTTGCTTCCAAATTGCTAAATTCTTCATCAACGCATATTTTTCCACATAACTAACAAATAAAAGGATTGATCTCTCCAGACATTAATTTATGTGTTTGTGCATATAATAGAGAGGGTTTGGAGTCTTTTATAAATACCTTGGAAGTGACGAACCAGGGGGTCCTTATCTCTATGATTCAATATGCACGCTCATGTAAATAAAATGAAACTTTCATAATATTGAGGCGAGCATCTTTGTAAGATAACAAAAAATATCCCATTTCATCATTAATTTTCAAGATGTTGCAATTTTTTTATATTCAAACTTTTTGAGTACTCGAGAAATAATTTGTCACAGCCAAATATGGCTCATACGGTTTAAATTGTATTTCCTAACAATAAAGAACCTTGTAGCATTTCAAAGATGTGAACTTCAACCTCACAGTTGTTTTTAGCAAAATATTGTCAAAGTTTATTCCAAAGTTAGTCTACTTTTTAATATCTCTGATAAAGATTTCATTTTAAATATAAGATTTGTTCAAAATTTCCTGTGAAATTTTTTTTCCGAGTGTTATTCAGCATTTCTAGTCGAATATATTTTTTTAATTATATTTTAAAAGTTGGTTCCAAAACTAGTCTGATTTTCAATTTTTAAATAGAAAACTATGTAAATATAAGATTTGTTCGAAGTTTCGAGTTAATATTTCATTTTTACATTTTTTGTTATTTAAATATTTTATTTAGACAAAGTTTTCTTTTTCTACGATTTCTAGTCAAAAACTGTTCTTTTTAGAAATTAATACAATAATTTTCATATTGTTTTATATTTTTATCTCTAGGGTATGTATTCCTAACGCGGACCATGGTACTCTGATATTTTAGTCCTCTCATGTTGACTTATGATCTTGTTATCATTTTTCTCGAAATAATTAAAGTATAAAGAAGTACGCTTTTTCAGATTGTGATTGTTGGCTACTAAAATAAACCAGGGGTCTGTTTTAGGCATATTTCCCCGAAATTTTGCAACCTTGTGAAAGGTTCTGAAAAATATCCTATATTAAAGAGTGATCCTACTGTTACCAGCATGATTTTTTAAGGGGACCGTATGGTCTAGAAATTTGAAAAAATCGATTTTTTTTTTTTTCGATATGTCGAAAGTATAGTATCTCAAGAATATACTGTGAAATTTTCATGCGGAAATTCTCAATATTACAGCTTCTACAGCCCATAACGCAGGTAGAGAGCGGTCCGCGACACGAAAACGTTCAAAGCCTTATTGGACACAAAGCCTTACGGGGATGATTTTTTAGTTTGCAAAAAAGAATGTGTTTTGCATGTTAAAAAACGTTTGTACAAACGTGCTGTTGATGCGAAAAAAAAACATGCACAAATAAAGAAAGCAACAAAGAAATTGACAGAAAAAGAAGAGGGAAAAAAGACACAGCGGAAATCGATAAATAAAACACCGAAGCGTCAACAATTGACGAATAAATTATTGCAAGAGCTGTCAACTTATTACGGTCTAGCAATTAGACGTAATTCAGATTCGACTGAAGGGATGAGAAGTGAAATATGGGCAGCATATTATCACAAAATTTCAACAGATGAAAATCCGCAACACTCGTACTGTCCTCCAGGTTCCGAATCGTGGTGCAAGTGGCGTCAAAGTGAGGCTGCAGGTACTTTAGAAACCTACGAGCACCCACCTGCTCTGTGCGATGAAGCACAAGAGATATTAAAACCAATTTATGAAGAATTGACAGCAGAGACTTTATTGGAAAGGTGTATTGGCAGTAATACGCAGAACAATAACGAAAGTTTCAATGCTTGCGTGTGGCACCTTGCGCCGAAATATCTGTTTGCCGGAAAAAAAATCATTGATATTGCCACTCACATTTCCGCTTGCATATTCAATGAAGGATTTGCATCCCTATTGAAAATAATGGAGACCATGGGCATAACAATCGGGCCACAAGCGGAGCAACTAGCGCAAAACCGAGACGAGCTGCGAGTATCGAGCGCCAACCGTAGGAGCACGGACAACTCCAAAGAGGCTCGGACAGCTCGAAGAAATGAAAGGAGTGAGGAAATCTTGAATTATGAACGTTCCGAAGGAATCCTATATGGTGCCGGAATCGCGGATTAACTGTAAGTATTCAAAATTTGCTCAATTTTTGAAAATATCTGTACCTCAAACTTTAAACTCATTTATCTCGAAACGACTTTTTTCGGCACTGCGCAGGTGAAAACAAAAAAACTATTCAACCGAATCACTTGAAATTTGGATATGTTGTTCACAACATGTATGGCTATCGTCGGAACTACAATCATAATTTTATTTAAATAATTTCTTATTGTTTATACTAAAAAACTAGTGAAAAAAAAACCCGATTTTACGAATTTTTTTTCAAAAGCGCGCCATTTTGTCAATTTTTAATTTTTTCGATTTGTTCTAGTCCCGACCATAACTGCACTCTTTCTGATTAAGAATCTTCTTGAATTTTGTGTTTCAGATGAGTAGAAGTCTCGGATCGATCTTCACCGTCCGGGTCGGATTTTTCGAGAGGGTCGTCTTCAATGCCAATTATATGATAATAAACACTGTTTTTAAAATTAAAAAAAATTTTTTTTGTATACTTAATAAAGGTAGTAATAAACCCGAAAAGTTAAAACATCGATTTTTAAATTTTTTAAGGCAAAAAAAAATCGTGAAAATAGGTGAAATTTTCGTGCTCTAGACCATACGGTCCCCTTAATTTTTTCTTTTCCCGATCTCAGCAGATACTATTTTCTCTTTTTTTTCAACAATACAGTAGGAAAACTCCTTAATACCTAATTACATCCCCATTCACACCCACCCTTTCCAGTAAGTATATGAGCTAGGCCGGTTCAAACTCAGGGATCTCAGGGGGGTGCGGGGACGGGGGAGCGCGGGGTCCGGTGCGGGGAACGCTGCGGTGCGGGGAAGGGACTGTTGCGGGGGAGGGGGTTTGTGGAGGGGATGGTTGAGTGAGGGCGGGAGAGAGAGACGGAAGAATGGTGTGAGAAGGGGGGGGGGAAGGAAGAGATGAAAAGATGGGGTGAAAGAATATATAATTTTTTTTTTTAACACTTTTTTTACACTTCTCTTTTCCATAATTTATTGTAAAACAAAATTAATTTGAATATTTGGAAATACAAATTTATATAAAATTCGATTTTAAAATGAATTGGATATTCATCAGTCACAATTTTTAATTCAATTAAAAACTATTTTTTTTTTTTCAATATTCAATTTTATGGGACTCCATCTCCTGGAACAGAAAAATGCCCCCCCCCCCATTCTTAATTTTATGTTTTTTTTTTTTTCATGAAGAAAGGGGTAATGAATTAAAGGACACAATTACTCACCATTATTTTTGCAATGCAAACAAGTGTCGTATGCCATGAAAATGGAAAGGGGCCGATCGCAATTATGACACCAAGAATCCTCCAGTATATTATACGGGCCCACAAGATGGTTGGCGTAGCTCTCAACGCGACCATAGACCTCCGGGTCCCGAGAAAAACAGTCGTGACATATCCTATTATTCATCCGATCTGAATAATAAGATATTATCCGACAGGTCCGCGTTGCTGGTATAATCGCAAGTGCCGTCGGTCGCGGGAGTCGCCGATGTATCGACTCCCCCTCGTCAACGGAAGAATCGGATTCGAATCCTTCATCCGATTCAATCGCCTCCGCAGGCTCAATCTCGTGGAACTCAACGTCCCGGCCATAGTACGCAAAATCATTCTCCAGTTCGTTGAGGATGTTGTTCACATCCTCGTCATTAACATCATCGTCATCATCGTCATCATCGTCACCAGCATCATCTTGATCATCACCATCATTACGATGAGCTCGCACATTTTCACCATGTCCGTCGTGATTGTCGTAATCATCGTCGGAGATATCGACAATCATGGGATCGATTCTCGGCACACTTGGATCACGATCATTATTAATGACATAATTAATAATTTCGACATCATCGTCGGCGATGTCGATAACCATATTTTCATTATCTTCATAATTCACTTCATCATCACTAACGAGATCGATGATCTCCACCACACTTTTGCCCGATTCGAAATTTTCCGACATTTTTTATAGTTTTTGGCGAAAATTGAACTGTTGCAAGTTGTAATGTCACCGACAGGTTTTTGAGGACTGATTTTTTTTTTGGCGTAAGGGAAATGCCCTTTTAAAGACTTTACAGAAAGAGGAGTGGGGTATGGGTTACCTACTATTGAAACTTCATCTATTCGTAAGTATTGCATTCCTTCCAACAGTTTTCTTGAGAAAAAGTTGGAAACTCTTACCTTTTTTTTTCCCCCAAACGAAAAAAAAATTCTGTGGAAATGACCACTTGGGGGAGGATTGCTAAGAACCTGCAATAACCGGTGCAGTAGGAAAAAAAGGGGGGCATAGACTAGTCCCCGAGAAAAAAAAAATTCAGACGTTGCGGGGTATCTGTGACACACCCATCACAATTCAATTTCGTTTCAAAGACGTAGGAAGACTTTTCATGGTATAATTCAGTAAAACGAAAGATGCCGACACCTGTATTTCCCATGATTGAGTCATTGTTTCTCACAAGATGCATTTCAAGAATTTTTACTGAAATGCCGCATTCTTTTTTCAATTTAGGTTCAACCCAGTACTGTGAAAAGTACTGATTTGTAAGTAAACGTGGAGTAAACAAAAAAAAAATAACTATTAGATGATTGAGATTGGACGCGACCTGACCCAGCTGTAGGCCTAGAAAGGGGCAATGCGTCTGGAAGAGAGATGGAAGGGGTAAGATGCTTTGAAGAATAATGATGAAAGAGTGAGAATGAGGGAGGCAACCAGATGGAAAGATACATGAGTGCGAGAGAGAGAATGAATGAAAAAAGATGCTTGAAGGAGCATTTCAAACAATACTATGGAACATTCTTGAACCAATCAAATACTCTAGTTTAGTTTCCCACTCTATACTTTATTGAGTGAATCTGGGAAATTTGGGAAGCGATAGATTTAGTTGAGAGGACGCATAAGATTGTTACGTTTCGAGTTGAATCGGTTCACAGTGTATTTGTATTATAAAACAAATTATACACCAAAGACGACGGTGTGTCAAGGACTTGTACTGGAAACGAAGGAGAAATCTGCCAAATAATCACATGGCTCGACCATTCACGACTCCTCATTCGATGTCCTCCAAATCGAAGATGAGACTCCCATCTCAGAGTAAAGGGCTGAATCGTCTCAATCTGCAAGAAGAGTTAAATACCGAGTTTCCTGGCCCGTCTACTCAAAAACCTCGCGAGGATGTCAAAAGGTCCCTTGGATTGACTACTACACTCTCCTCTTCGCATACACCTCACCACGACCTGGCCCAGAAAGACTTGGAAGAAATATAAAAATCATTTCACAAGTTGAGCTCAAGATGGAAAGGTGTGCGAGTATGTATGCAATCCATCCGGCGAAAGAACCCTGGACGTTAACGGAAAATGAGCTCGAATCTATTCCGAAGGCTTTGCTCCTGAGACATTATAGTAATTTCATTCCTGTGCTGTGGGATCGTTTACCCGAGTATTTGCAGTGTGATGTTGAAGTGCAATCGTATCACTGGTGTTTCGATCATTTCAATCCACCCTGGATGCGAAGTCATATTGATGCTCCTAGACCCAGACGTCGAAATTGTGAAAAGTGTTTTATCATGGAAAGACTTGTAAACATCTACGCCATTCTACGCACCAAAAATCCCCGTGAAATGACATCGGAGGAGCTTCAAATTATATCTCCAACCATCTTTAAAAAATACTTTGGAGAATATACTGATATTCTGTGGGATCGTTTACCAGAATATTACAAATCCGATGGTGAGATTGAATCATTACGTCGTTGCATCAAACATTGGAACACATCGTCGATGCATGATCATGTCGACGGTCCAGCACCTCTTCGTCGAAACTGTAAAAAATGCTCTGAAGAACGTGCTTGAACAAGTTCAGATTGCAGGTGTTTGTCGGTGAGATCAAACTGTAAAAAATGCTCTGAAGAACGTGCTTGAACAAGTTCAGATTGCAGGTGTTTGTCGGTGAGATCAAATGAATGACACGTATGAGCCGGTGTGGGACGAGGGAGGCTGCATCGATGAGAGCGTCGATCAAGTTTGAACCTGTTTTTAACGTTGGAAAATGTGTAGTAGGGGATGATTCAGTTCCAGGGAAGGGGTAGCATAATACATGATTGAACTAATTTTTCCGGGAAGTGGAAGGAGATTGGACTTATGGAAGGGATGGATGGTACAAATAGTCGAGCATGGAAGAGATCAGCATCAATTCACAGCTCTAGAAGCTTCGTACAAGTCGTGATTTTTGAAAAATCTCTTAAAACCTCCACATTCGACAACGATGGCGTTCTCTGGTATCAACGACATCACTAAGCGGTCCGAGTATCTGCCCACGAAAAAACTAAAAGATCTTGAAGTCAATGGTGATTATGAAATCTCTGATATTCGATCGGCAAAGACTAAGTACGGCCCAAGATACGTCGTGGAAGTGCAGAGTGAATTCACCGTCTTCCTGCCACCCCGAGTCGTCAAGGCATTTGAACAAGATCCTGAGGCATATGAAAAACTATTGGAAGCTGCTCATACTAAAAAACTCATTATGAAATACATCGGCGGAGATTGGAACGGCGTCGAGTTTCATGAAATTTCAACGTGAATAAAAAATATATAAAAATCTCTGTAATGTGAAGGAGGAGAAGGAGGAGGAGGAGGAGGAGGAGGAGGAAATTTTGTATAAATAAATTAGAAAAAAAAACCATTTCAAAAATGTTTTCTTTATTCAAAGATCCCTCGTTTACGTAAGGCATGGTATACATATAACCAGCTTTTCAAAGCTTTTACATTCATCGTTGCACAGTTGAATTTCAATTCGTTGGTATGGTGGTGGGGGCAATTCGATGTAGTTTTTAATAATTTCTTCAACGATGGGCAGTCCAGAGACTCCAAATCAACAATCTCCGTTGACAAATCCAAGAAGCTCGCTAACCACGAAGACTTTTCACAGCCTTTCACAAATATGGTGTGAGCGTGTTGTAAAATTGCTTGAATTATAGGTTTTGCTGCGTCGTATGGTATAAGACCATAGTCCCATGATATTCCATGGAAATTACGTTGCAACCATTTATTCATGGTTCGATATTTTGCTGGTAGCGTGTCCCATGCGTATGGTGGTTCGAAGAAGAGCGTTAGAGGTTCAGCGTTTTTCACATCTGCTCGAATAATTGAAATTTCTTTGAGGATAAACTCGTTGATGGGCCCCTTGAAACCTTGTAGATCAACGATAAACTCCATCTCGACTGATGTCCAGTGTGGTCACTTCAGCCATTTTATACCAATTTTTTCACCCCACCACTCAAGGGATTATACTCTACAATACGATCATGTAGAATGAGGCAGTATGCACATGTCTGCGCAGGTACATTCGTTTTCATTTCAAATTCGAGACGTACATCCACAGGTCCAGACTTGAGAGAATCATTTTGTTTTGAGCAATCAATCACAACGAGAGGTGCATATTGTAAAAATTCCTTTTTGTTAAGCCATGGTTCAGTCTCCTTATTGTAGTACATAGATTGAAAGTTTGTATACATGTCGTAGAGTAATGCATACTGATTTTGCTGTATATTCAGATTCATGTTGCCATATGGATAACATTGTGAATTTAAGTATAGTTTCACATCGGTCACGTCACAATGATCGAAACAACTCACATTCTTTGTCTTATTATTTTTTCGTCCCGTTTGAAATGCAAGAATTACATATCGTGGTTTTTCCAGTTGTGTTGAAGTTTTGACAGACCACACATGTTTAGAGGTGATGGGCAACAATGGATATTCATACAATTCCCATGTACGGAAACTCATGGAAATTGGTGTGTCTTTGGCGATAAACTTTAAAAGTTGAATTTTGCGTTGATCCGCGACGGTAACGTATGGTACAAGCCATTCGATTTTCTGTAATGTGAGCCTATAATTTTCAGCGGCTGTCTGTATTATGGCATTGTCATCAGTGCGTGATCTGGTCAAAATCAATTCATGCTTCGCATTCACCATCATTTTTCGGTAATCTTCAGCAAAGCCCAGCAGCATACTCAACGGTACGCATACATCAAAGTTACCCGCTGCATCCACGATTCGTTTTGTTTCTTCAACATCGAGCCAACCAGTGTTTTCAAGCATCGAGCTCTTGGCAGGTGTAAGAGATGTATATCCCTTAATGAGAGACGTAACACCCGGATTCTTATTACGATCAATTTCTATTGCATTAAGTTCATAGCGTACTTCTTCGAATAAATGACATATGGCATTGTTGACGAGACTCGTTGCATTTAACGCTGTACCATCGTCCTTTGTCAGTTTTCCACAAATGTGAATTGAACTTTTGCTCGGTAGGATTGATAAATCTTGATGCTGAATTGAAATACGTATTTCATCACTGTTGTTATATGTTGACGATGCGTATGGTTGATGAGCATGAACCTCATAATGTATGATGGATTCATTGAAGATAATGGGTGTCTGAATGTTTACGATTTCTTCCTCCATTGCGCGCAACAGATGCACAACGTACAAAGTAAATAATTTCTTACACGCGAACTCCACGAATCTTGAGTCCCAAACTCTTCAATAGTAGCAGGTTTTGCGGTGTTAGCGCTTTGAGCGTTGATCGACGACTGGTTTCGCGATCCCATGATGCTGCCTTATTAATATTACGATTGTAGACTATGCCCATCGAGATTTTATATGAAGTCGTATGGTGATAACTTCGCCGCGGAAATTTATTAAATCACCGTCTTGATCGACTATACGAAGTTGTATGTTGTCGATTCGGCGAGTCGTGATTGGTAGATAAATGACGCTCGATGGTACTTCGATGATTTTGTAGCCCGCCGGCACAGATGGGAAAAATTCGTGAATTGTATGTACTTTTCGCCCGTTGATTTATGCGCCGGTGGTTATGTTACACTCGACTCGTATGGCGTTCACTTTAAGAATGGATACCGGCAGATCAGACACATGTCTTTTATTGGCTTCCAATAGGCCTGATGCAAAGCCTAGCAGAGGTCCAATCGAGTTGTTCGATGTGAAACGAATAGGCTGATTACATTCGATTTCACTACGCAGTGTATTATTATTCGGTTTGAGCTGAATTTTTATGTTTTTACGTGTCAATTCAGCTTGCAAATATTTTTCAATATCCTCTATTTCATAACTCCCCGTTGGTATGGTCAACACTTGCGTTCCAACATGAAATTCATTGCAGCCAATGTCAATATTGGGAATTGAATTAAATGTGAGCAGCTCAACAAGTCCGAGAGTATAATTTTTATCGGGCGATAATTCGATGGGGGGAAAGAATTGTGCCTCGAGAACAGATGAAGATCCAGATACGGTGATCGTTAAACTATCATCCATGATGCTTGCAAAGAACTAAACACATAGCTCTATAGTCCTCATTTATATAGCACATATTTGGCTCGACGATTCAACTGACCGCATAAAAACTTTAAACATAAATGTCCACATATTATTGCATCATATTCTTGATACTTTTTATAATTATATTTAACGCTACCAACATTGAGATAATTCAGAAGTTCCGGTGGAGGTGGGAGATTGCCAAAACTGTCAAAGTATATGACTTTTTCGTCAATCTTTTTATATGCAACCCAGTGTGTTCCAGGGCCCACATTTTCATCCAAATTCACAATTGCTGATTCTTGCTTGAGGGGTCCGCTTGCAGGTAAAGTATCACGCATGAAAACCCCTCGAAAATGACGAATTTTTATGGCTTTCGCATACTTCAACAGATCGATGTCGGTGAGAGGTTGATGCGGTAGCGTAATTATACGTTTTTTGGCCCGATGTGAAGACCTAGACCCTGCTTGTACGGTTTCAAGTGTAAACCTTTACCCAAAGCAATGGCCTCAATTGTTTGGTTATGTCGCTTATTTTCATCCAATTCCCTTTTGGCCGCTTGAGCAGCATTTACAGCGCTGGCTATTGCCGCACTTCCACCAGACAATGCACCAACGGCGCTAAGGCCGGCGAAGAGGGGTATGAGAAAAGGCAATAAACCACCGGTTTTTCGGGGGACAGGTAGAATTCGAGGTGTGCGTACTTTAACGCCTTTTACACTGGCACGCGCACCTTTTAATGCCGACATGACAACTTTACGAGGGTCATCACTATGAATCATCGCTTTCCTCGCAGCACTGATGACCTTTTTCAGGCAAACACTCTTCTGCGGCTTTCTCACTGCTCTCTTCATACCCAAACCAAACTTCCTTTTTGCCTTCATAATGTTTGTCACAGCCCAAGCACTTGCTCTCTCACCAAGACTAGCGTCTTTTGAGGTTACACGTTGCCAGGCTTGTTCAGCCAACACTTTATCCGCCAAATGTCTCGCTTCTAGATTATCGCGATTTTTCGAATATGCAATATCGTGCTCTTTGCAAGCAGCGTCCAATGGGTTTATGCCAGGATCACCACGGGCAAGACGTTTAACCAATTTTGTACCAGGTCCGCAATATTGGTAGCCAGGTAGATGTAATTCCACGGGGAGATTATTGAGTACACTGTTGACTAAACCTTTACCAGGTTTATGGTGCACAATCATCACCGGCGGCTACAACTCGACTGAGCATTATTTGCATTATAAAGTCGCATTTATACGATTTTTCCGATCAGTCATATGAGAGATGGTGTCGAAGAAACAAGGTGGTCAACTCCCCATAATAAACTTCGATGAATTTGTTGATGGTGGTGGTGGTCGTGGTGCAACGAAAAATAAGCGTCATGGGAATATACTACCTGACAGTATTCGTGCCGTGTTTTGTGGTCCATCGAATTGTGGAAAAACTAATGCTTTACTCACGCTGCTAATACATCCAAATGGTTTGAGATTTGAGAACATATATCTCTACTCTAAATCGCTGAAGCAGCCAAAATATAGACTGCTCGAGCAATTACTTCGACCGGTGGACGGAGTTGAATATTTTCCATTCAATGAGCATGAACAAGTTATCACACCAAGTGATGCCCGTCCAAATTCCATATTCATCTTCGACGATATAGCATGTGAAAAACAGGATAATGTGAGAGCGTTTTTTTCCATGGGACGACACGAGATTGTAGACAGTTTTTATCTTTGTCAAACATACACTCGTATTCCGAAACATCTCGTGAGAGACAATGCAAATTTTGTAGTGCTATTTAAACAGGATGATATGAACCTTAAACATGTGTATAATGACCATGTGAATACGGATATGACTTATACATACTTCAAAAACATGTGTGTAAAATGTTGGAAGTTGGACAAGTATGGATTTATTACGATTGACAAGGACAGTGAATTGAATGCCGGTAGATATAGAAGAGGATTCGATTCTTTCCTAACTATTGATAATAAATGATTGCTCATTGTGGTATGAGAGACAGTCTTAAGTCTAACTTGCTTGCGTCAACATGAAGAGCAAAGAACTTTTGAGAGAAAAGGATGTATTGTGTGAACTTGCCAAGGCGAGTGATGCGATTAGACGAAAACATCGAAAGTTAAAAAGTGGTCGCGATACTGCACAGCAGAAAATGCAAGATGTGTTTAAACCGATCGTTGGACCGTTAGAGGAGCTGGTTTCATATAACAAAAATCTGAAGCATGAAATTAAGGATGAAAAAGTGAATATCAAGAAGGAGGAGGAGGAGAAGCATGAAGAAAACAGCGCGCTCCATGACATTTCTTCTAATACTATTTGGCATGAAGCAATTGAAGGTGATGCAGAGCCCTTAGCTGATGCTGATAACTATGCAGACTCCTTAGCTGACGACGACGACGACGATGACGCCGAATCATCTGAAGATGCCAATGCTTTAATACATGAATATCTGGGACTGCTGCGTAGCAATAAAAAAACAAGACTGGATGTCATGTATGGAGTACGAAATCTTGCAAATGATAAATTAATGATCGGTAACTCACCGATTCAGTTCGCAGATGATCATATTCATGTTGGAGACAAAAAGTATTCGAAACGTATTGGCTTGGTTGAGTTGTTGTTCAAAAAAGAGCCTGAGTTGAAATATGTATCACCAAACGATTTGGAGGATTACTCGAAAATTGTTATTGCTACGAATGTTCATAGAAAATATTATAAACGTAATGGTGCAATACGCCATGATAAATCTTATAAATTTAAAAATTATATATCGAAAATACTGGAGCAAAATGGCGGGCATAAAGGTGGCGGTGGTGGTGTGCCCACGTATAAGGTGGCACGAAAAAATACCTCTTTCGACTATGTTTATTGGGATGATCCGAATGAACTAGTGGATCGTCTTCGTCTACTACTCGCATCACAAGCTGCCGGGAACTCCTCCCATTCCAACGAGATTACATCAATTATTGAGGAATTACGTGAAGCTAAAATCATTTATTAACATGTGCGAGCTCTTTTTTTTTTCACGCATTCACAACATGACCGTCGATGTGTTCGGACGCCAATTGAATAGAGGTGGTGCGGGTCCTCCCGGTAAACCAGGTGCTGGATTTAAGACTACAGCAGACGGTGATTATGATTTGGAAGGAAAACGGCTGGTCAATGTTGGTTCGCCGATAAAAGATGATGATGCTGTAAACCTCCGTTCGTTTATCGATGGGACTAATCATAACACGGTCTTACTACGTGATTCAATGAAACAATTTTTTGAATCGAATATAACGGCTCTTGAAAAGCGTGTAAAAGTTGATCTCACCAACCTCCGTGCTGAAATAGACAATTTGAAAAGTGCGATCAAGGATCTCAACGGTGACGTCAGACTTTTAAAAGATGTCAAAATCGGTGAGAAGCGGAAAAAGCCTTCAAACAACTATCTTCAATCTATGATGAAAAGCGTTGCAGGGGAGAAATAATGAGTGAAAAGAAACGTGCTGTGGTGGAGGAGTTGCATAAGCCAGCTCGGCGAAACTATCCACGTCGACATGTGGATATACGTGGCCTGGATGAGACGTGGCAAGCTGATCTTGTAAATATGTCTGCATATGCACAACACAACTCCAAGCATAAATTTCTCCTCACCGTCATCGATATATTTTCGAAATTCGCCTGGGCCAAACCATTGAAGAGTAAGAGTGGGAAAGATGTCACCGCTGCAATGGAGTCAATTCTCAGCAAAGGACGCATACCGAAAAACCTTCACGTCGATCGAGGAAAAGAGTTTTATAATACAGACTTTAAGGCTTTGATGAAAAAGAATAATATACACTTGTATTCTACATATAGCAATTTAAAAGCATCAATTTGTGAGCGTTTCAACCGAACGCTTAAGAATAAAATGTGGATTGAATTTAGTTTTCGCGGAAACTGGAAATGGATTGATATTCTCGATATGTTAATTGCAAAATATAATGATACTGTACATCATACTATTAGAATGAAGCCGAAAGATGTTGACGCGACGAATGAAAAACAGCTATTGCGTAATGTTTTCAATAGATTAGACGTGGGAAAACGAGCAAAATTAAAAATTGGCGATAAAGTACGCATAAGTAAATTTAAGAATGTATTTGAGAAAGGTTATACTCCAAACTGGACTACAGAAATTTTTACAATATATCGAGTGAGAAAAACTAATCCAGTCACATATAATATAAAAGATTATCAAGATGAGCCCATCGCAGGTGGCTTCTACGAACAAGAGCTACTTCGTGTTAAATACCCCGATATATATCTCATTGAAAAAGTGTTGAAGAAGCGTGGTAGTCAGTTGCTTGTAAAATGGCTAGGTTTCGACAATGCGCACAATAGTTGGATAAATAAGGATGATTTGTAAAATTAAAAAAAAAAAAAAAAAAAAATGTGAAAATAGACTGGTTTTTTTTTTGTACCCCTCCTCCAATTGTCCAATGACTTACTCTGAGACTCGTACAGGTCAGCTCCATACCCTTGCATTGCAGATGCCTCGGAAAAGCAGGTAGAAAGAAAAAAAAGGACTCATAGACTATAAAATGGTTCTTTATTTTCACACAAAATATGTACAATGTTTGAAAATTCTCTCTCTCTCTCTCACTCTTGAACGCATATATACAATCTATCACTTCAACTCGGTTTTACATAATACTTTAATTCGCATCTCCTTCGAGAATGTTTATGGGGATCTTGTAGTGGCCCCATGGCAATGTTTCCACCGCCCCCGGTATAATATAGCGCTTGTCATCATGCGGGCTCAGGGCAACTTTTGTTTCTGAGATAGTATATACCTGATGCAATGTTGAACGAATTGCCGATTGACGACGCGTCACTTCAGTCTCTTCGTTTAAACATTTTACAAAATCGTTGAAGGTTATAGTTTTCGCGACTACATTGCTCTTTATACCCTTAACTTTTTTTACATCTTTTTTACCCTCGATACGCGTAGCATACATTTTTGACCTGAGCCCCACAAACTCTGTCATAATCGATCCATTATTCTCATCCTTCATGAGACCCGGGACCTTTTTATTAACAAGCGGAATATTGTATACATTGTCAATGGGATAGTCACTCGTATCAAATTTGGCAAGATTTTCTCGCATATCTCGGTAAACGTCATCACACTCAATTTCATATATTAAACTATCAGTATCTGTATACAATACTGTACATTTATCACCATACATCGGAGTCATAAACTCGTGATGAAACGCATACAGACAGGTTTTCGATATATCGAGAATGGACATACCTACATATATTGGTTTGTCAAATTTCACTTGAATATTACGCAATTCGACAGCTATCAAGTCTTCTGTAAAGATACTGCGACTATGAAAATTTGGTTTTGCAATCATCGCTTCAGCTCCATGTGTACCATCCCACTTTGTTAACAATTTAACTTGTCTCCGTTCGCGCACATCTTCCATTGTTTTTCCAAACACCGCATTATTCATTAATTTGTACATATTTTTATCAAAATCATTCGTTGCACGCGTTCTCAACCCTGTGTTTAGATCAATGTAGCCTGCTAACCATGGAGCCTCAGTAAACCGTAATATTCGATGTATTTTCTTGAGTTTGGGTCCATGACTCAGGCAGTGTTGTAGAGTTTGATAATGAATAATATAACGTTCTTTATCGAAAACGGTTGCGAGCAATTTTTCCTGCTGCTTACCCGGGGGTTTACCATGTTCGGGACAAAAAGGCAAGTCTTTGTGCTTATCATGCAACTGCGTAGAATACTCCAAATCAACTTCGAGTATGTAACCTTTCCCCGGTTCTGGTGAGTTTATGCCAAAATTCGAGACGTCTTCGAGAAACTCAAAATCACGATATGGTAATGGCATTTTCATCGCACTTCCATATAAATTATTTACATCATAGTACATAAGGTATGTGGAACCTTGCGATGGATCAAACGACTCCATATATTTATTGTTTGCACGAGCATATCTCTTCGAACATTGACTTAAACCACCACGTATACCTCTTTCAATGAATAACACCATATCAATATCGGTCAGCAATTCAAATTTGATCTTCGTATATTTGAGCATTGCATCCCAGGTGTACCCCGGGAGAGTGAAATAATATGCAGGGTCAAGGCTATAACTTTGTCGACAACTATCTCGAAAGTTTTCAAAAATGTCTGCCAACAAAAGTACATCCGTTTTCAAATAAAGATCGCTATATTCCCCCAGAGTTTGAATTGAAAATCGCTCCCAAACTGTTTGAGCATGTTCATACTCACTCTCTGAAACTGTGGTGTCTGCTAACGAACTGTAAAAAGCATCGCGAGGTGGAAGCTGTTTATCATTTAGCTTTTCAAAAGCATCAATGTATTCATACGGGAATACTCCTTTTCTAGTTAAAAGAGCAAAGTCATCATTTGAGATGTTTGGAAATTGCGATCTTAAGACTGTTAGCTTATCGGTTAACAGTAGTGATGCTAATTTGTCGAGTCCAGAATTCAAAAATTTAAACGAATCAATAAAGCGGAGTTTTATCTGTTTTCTATAGTCATTTAAAGATGATTTAACGGCCTTTGAAAACGAAATGTATTTTTCTTTTGTTAAAGGGAGCAAATCGATTTGCCCTTCAAACGCTGTGGTCACTTCCTTTATTATAAAATGCGCGTCGTAGCCTGATAAATTGTGAAAAACGATCGGAATGAAAAATGATTGTTTGTAATTCAAATTACAATTATTATGAGCCGGACCGCGAAACTGTCCCGTTAGGTGGCAATGATCACGTACGCGGCACTCATTTCCCTCAAAGGGTTTTTCACAAATGTGACAGTTTACGTCCTCTCGAATTTTTTTCCATTCCGCTGGCGACAATTCTTTCATCGGTACATTTGTTAATAAAATTCTTTCCACGCGTAATGATAAATCCTTCAATTGTTCAACGAACCACTCAATACAATCTTCACCACGACGTGAATAGTATCCCGATAAGGACGAGTCGTATGAACAGCTAACGTAAAACCCTACGCTAAAAACTTTATGATGGTGCTGCCTATTCTGTTCTCGTTCTCGCTCACCAGTCTTTTCCAACACACACTCGAGATCGGCATAGACGATGAATGGTAGGCGCTCCTTCCGATTATGATTTGTGAATTCCAGCCATTTGTCATCTTCTGCTGGTAATAGAATCGCACAATCATTCATCTTCCCACAGTCCACCTCATGAGCTTGTAGCTTTCCTTCCGTTGGAAAATAGTGCAAACACCTGTAAAATAAATATTGAATCATTACCACATATTTTGAGATTCGTAAAAAGTTGCGAATATGAGAAATTTACTCACCGATCACAAATATATTTTTTATGGTTCTTCCTGCTGAGTTGAGTGCTCACTAGGCGGGATAGATCTTTAATCCACGCAAAGTGTCCAATTCTGTCCCCTTCCTCACTTTCGATGTATAATAAATTGACGTGTCTCCCTCTTTTGTGCTTGGCAAGGTGAAGAGGTGCAATACCACTTTCCGTTATACCATACACATTTATTGAGACATCGTTCAATTGTTCAAACTTTTTCACTTGATTCAGCGTCATGGGAAAGTCAATGTCTTGAAGGTTCAGAATCGTCGAGTAGTGCGGGTATGAACTTTCACGATCACCATTTCGTTCTGCTGGATGGAGAGCAGCAACCACGGCCCATGCGAAACATGCGGTATCATTTGATTTAACGTTGACAACCGCTCTTTTCAACATTATTTCTCGCGGCAACCGAATGTGACACCCTGCGCTCATTGGATTGTATTTATTAATGTTTACAGTCAGATTGGTTATCGAAAGCAATGTCCACCCACTATCACGTTCTTGAAACTCGTCAAGTGATGCCAACGTTGGCTCAAGCACTCGCTCTCCATACCATTCTTTCAAGTCTGACGTCTGGAAAAGTCCCACATTTGCCGTATTAATGCTTTTATGAGCACGCTGATCACCCACAGCAAACTCTGCATTGAACTCTGTATTAACTTTAACACTATTAAATTTAGCTATAGAGTCTTTCACTCGTTTTTCAATCAATTCATATGCATCCTCCAAGAACTGACGTGGTACGGTGTAACTTCGATTGATTACAGCACCAGTCACTACACGATTCGCGAACGCTGTATCAATTTCTTTCCAGACTAACCCTCGATTGTCCAGTCCTGCACCGGTATGTCGAAACCGCGAACGTGTGACTTCTAGTAACCCTTCCAACCGTATTATTTTTGCAGTTATGGAGTGTTGACATCCCGTGCTCAATCGAGGGCGTTTATTCGGTGAAACTTGCTCCCCCAACAATTCGATAAACTCAATACACTGCTTTTCCCACAAATCGTATTCTTCCACTGACGTTAGGGAAGCTATTTGTTCATGCAACAATCTTTCAACATCGATACCACTGATGTGGGACATAGTGATTGAAGGGTAACAAAGAATAAACTCAGTTGTTGACTCGGAGACGATCCGTTTCAAAATGTGGACAATTAAAAAAATGTTTCTAACAAAATCATCATCTCTTATATAGATTTTCCAAAAAGCAATGCTATTGAGGTGAGGGGGTGGGGGTTGTATATGTGGAAAGATGTAGACATGAAGATGTAAATCTATTGGTTGGAATTTTCTCTTTTTCCGTTACCGCGATAAAATGTGGTATGAAAAAATAAAAAATGTTGCTGCTTTTTCCCACAAAGTCGGCTATTTTACTCTTTTGTTGCAAGGTGGAAGTTTCATTTGTTGGAATTCTTTCTTTTTATGTTACCGCGAAAAATGTGGTATGAAAAATAAAAAATGTTGCTGCTTTTTTCCCACAAAGTCGGCTTTTTTTTTTTTTTTTACTCTTTTGTTACAAGATGGGAGTTTAAGATAGAAAACTGATGATGAAAAATTTATCAGTCGGCATTCTCTTCGTTTCATTACGCAGATATACATCAGCTATAGGTCAAGGGAAAAATGTGGGTGTGCACCCTCCAATTGAGTCAAAATTTCCACTGAGACATATTTTTATAGAGACAATGTCTCAATCATGGTAGAATGCCACAATTCTATAGATTATACCGTGGAAAAAACCACGTCTCCTAGAGAACATAAATATAATTAGTACAGTCACGGGTGTCAGGCTCAAAAATTTTCACCCCATTGTGTTAACTTTGTTTATTACTACCGTGCAGGTTGTTGCAGGTCCTCAGCGGGGCCGACAAAAGAAGCGAGCCCTTCCTTCCCCCTCTGCAGCGCTTCTATTTTTCTTTTCTATCTCTCTCACACCCTTCTTTCATCTCTCTCTCCCGCCCTCACTCAACCATCCCCTCCACAAACCCCCTCCCCCGCAACAGTCCCTTCCCCGCACCGCAGCGTTCCCCGCACCGGACCCCGCGCTCCCCCGTCCCCGCACCCCCCTGAGATCCCTGAGTTTGAACCGGCCTAGCTCATATACTCCAGTACATCCTTCCCGTCCCGATGGAAGACACCCGCCACCTTCCCGTGGTTTCCATTGAATAATTTTAGCTCACGCATGTTTTCTATTTTTGACACAAAAGCTCTAAAATGCACTGTCTATTTTTCAATAATACTGCTACACGTGAACTAAAATTAACTAAGAGTGGGTACATGAAATATTCCTATGCTTGCTTTTTACCAAGTATTAAAAACAATTACACCCACACACACTTCCACGAAGAAAAGAAGATGGAGCCAATTTTTTACATGAATTGAGATCACTGAATTCTTTTTATATTCAGGCATTTGTCGGAAAAATGAGTCCAATTTTTTATATTATCGAGACTTTATATAAATTCGCCGAAAAAACCGTATATTTCTTCGTTGAAAAAACAAAAGAAATTCTTCTAGCATACTTTGAATTTGTTCCTTATTCTTTTTCCCATCGATCTTCACCTTAATTTTTTCAGATGACAGTATTCAAAAAACTGTTCGTTCAACGCCTTATCGTTATAAAAGCTTTCAAAACTATTGGAATTTTTTATGGACTTTTTCGAAAGCTTTTGAAAAAAATAGTCGATACTGGAAAAAAATTAATGATGCCACAAACAATAGTTCGGTTATGTCAAGATTTTTTCTTTCCAAATTAGTGTTCGCCATTTCCTGTTATGACTGAATTATTCTTCCATTTCGAAATTACGAAATTCTCATCCGAAAAATAAACTGATTTCAATTAAATTTAAAAAATGTAGACATCTACCTTATATTTATTTATATCAGGCTAATGTATTTTTCATATCAGAAATTTCTACTCAAAATATTTTTATCGTTTCCAGCTGCTTTACGGGTATAGTGTGTCGCGGACTTGAAAAAAAAAAGAAAAGAAAATCAGGGTTTGAACACTTCACCCCACGTCGAGCTCATACCGCTTATCTGAATGGCCCGTGTTTGCGTCATTTTCTTAAAGACATTCATTGTGTAAAAAAACTATATTACAAAGAAAGTGGTCTCAAACATTTATATACATTTTACATAAAAAAAAAAACTTCAATTGTAGGATTCGATCACTTGACCCCACGCGCTCAGTCCAAGCATCTTCTTGCTTTTAAATGTGCAAGAGAGATACGTCACTCCACGCTTCCCCATCTCCATGGCAACATGGCAGCTGGTCGCTAGTGACGTCACAGAGCGAACGCCGCGCCGCGGAGCGGCAGTTCGGGTCGCAGAAAGTTTGTCTTCAAGGCGCCCATAAGAACTGGGCTTCTATATAAATCTGACTTCGTTGGTTTTGACTTTTGACAGTGTAAAGTGCGAGTCGTGTAAATCGCGTGTTTTTTAGATTGTGAAAAATCGTGATTCATAAATAGTTTAAATATATAAATAGTGTGAAAAAACGGTAATATATAAATATTGCGAAATGTGATAATAATATTTTTTAATATCTCGGAATTAATCATCAGCTAAATTAAAAAAGATAACCTCGCACCCGCTGGTGAAATCATTTTTGTTTCGGATTCCAGAAAAGCCAAATAAAAAGAAACCTCACCACTCGTTGAGGTTATCATTTTTATTTTTCCGTATAAAATAATCCGAATAAAACCGTTAATTAGTGTGGCCGGAATAAGTGCTAGAAAATACAACGAACATAACCTTAAAAATCAGTGTTATACGTTCTGAAAATGTGTGAACTCGCAAATAATGATGTTGAAGTTTCAATCTAGAACGTAATGATTTTTTTTTTAATCATGTCACTTAAATTTTTCTTACAGATCAAAAGACTGTGTTTTTTTTCCAAAAGTGAGTGTATGAAAATAGTTGTGACAAGATGTATCATGTGCTCATAAATAAAAACCTGTAGAAATATTAATTGTTGATGAAATACTTTAATTATAAAAATTTGACAAATAACTTTTGTCGTGAAATCATGATTTTCAATACTTTTCAGGTGCGGTCTACAAATAAACATAAAATTTCCAATATTCTGCAGGTTGTGCTCAGTTCCTTCGATTTTTCTTTTCGGCTTCAAGAAATTTACCAATATACTGAAGGCGCTGCGAGCTGTGAATTGGGCTGAGATTCTCTGCTTCGACAATTTGAACTAAAAAAACTGGTGAAACTTAAAGCAATGAAGCATTTGCTATTCCTTGCGGAAACAAGAGATGCCTTATTTCCTTTGCATACAAGGATCACCGCTTCGTTACTGCGAGCTGTGCTAAGTTCCTTCACTCTTTCTTTTTGGCATCGCACTACATATTTTATATTGAGCTGGGGTTTTACTGATTATGTCAGCGTAAATATTCAAGGATCATCTGTTATCATATTTCACAACCAGTCGGAGAATCAGAAATTCAGCAACAGTGTAATGGCATCGCTCGGTCAGGCTTGTGCAAAATATTTAAGTGGAAATAAAAGCATGAGAAAACAATGTAAAAATTCAATATTCATTCAAGTTTTTAGTGTGCATTGTGATATGATTTGTTAAAAAAAAAAATGTTCCACAAATATTTCTATACGGTTTCATTTTTGGCCTTTCGCTCATGTTTTTCTCATATTAGTGAAATGCACATTGCTGAGACGCACCAAATATATGTATCGAATTTCTCAATATAGTGCAGGAAACGCGAGGTGTTAACTGAAATGAATTTCTGCGTTTTGTTTGTGCAAGCTGTACTAAGTTCGTTCGCTTTTTCTTTATAGCATCGCATTGCATATTTGATATTGAGCTAGGGTTTTACTGGTTATGTCAGCATAGATATTCAAGGATTATCTGTTATCATGTAAAAATTCTAGGATTCGGAGCTGTTTAGAAAAAAAGAAGTTATATGCTGGCCAAAAATCCCCTCCCCGGGGGAAAAACCTTGGACAAGTACATTTGTTGACCCCTGTTTCTATTTGTTTTCACAGAAAAAAACTACCCAAAAAAGTACAACATTTTTTAAAAATTGGCAAGATTGAGATAGAAAAAAGAAGGTTGTTTCTATAAAATAACTATACTCCAAATGACAAATAGAAATGAAAAACTTCATATATTTTATCGAGATCCCAAGAAAAAAAGCAACAATGCCCATCGTGAGTGTCTGGTAAAAAACAGAGTCTACAAGTAAATGATCAATTTGCGCATAAAAAAAATAATTACTTTACAAAAAC
The DNA here is from genome assembly GCA_963989365.1 of Rhimphoctona megacephalus. Classification (NCBI taxonomy): domain Eukaryota; kingdom Metazoa; phylum Arthropoda; class Insecta; order Hymenoptera; family Ichneumonidae; genus Rhimphoctona; species Rhimphoctona megacephalus. The sequence goes on from OZ022419.1 coordinate 5,279,563, forward strand.
AGAAATGGAAAAGCCAATGATTTACGTTCAGCACTAAAATTTATAATATCAATAATAGGACAAGTATTTTATTGTCGCTTGAGGATGGAGTATTTAAAAAAAGTAAAAATTAGTTGGTTATTGAAAAAAGTCACCAATGTACAAAAATAAAAATCGGTCAAAAGAACAGAGTCCAGAAAAAAAAATCGGGATGAAAAAAAACTTGAAGAAAAAAATTTCAAACGAAAAAAATTAGATTGAAAAAAAAATTTCGGCCGAAGTACTTGACGAGTTTTTTTGCTTAGCTTGGATCACGTAATGTATTTCACGTAATGTTGTATGTGTTATAAACTCGCCAAGTACTTCGGCCGAAATTTTTTTTTCAATCTAATTTTTGTCGTTTGAAATTTTTTGTCGATTGTCGATTGTCAAGTGCTCTGTTGGCTTATAATGTTTTGCTAAATTACTATTGAGCATTGTCCAAAGGTGTCGTATTGGAGCAGCTTTATCACTCTCCATGCGCTGAGCACGAGTATTGGCATCATCAAATCGAATAAAACGAATGATGTTCCAGAAGCGAGTGATGCCCATTGCTGCACGATACAATGGATATGAGTACGACTGCCACATATCCTTTGTATTATCAGTATTCGAGTTGTTGGTGCCAGAGGTTATGAAAATAGCCAGGAATGCATAAAATTCCTGAAGCACAAGGTTTTTCCACACCAGTTGTTGTTTCCTTGGATTTTTTTCATTATATGCTGCATATGTTAAGCTAGCATTTTTATTCGTATGACGTATAATGATATCAGCCATTTCTGGAGTGAAAAATAATTTGAATTGTCGAGATATGACAGCATGTTGGTGTTTCTATTAGGTCCACATCTTTGTCGCACAATAGTACGCCTTGCAACTCGATGTTCACTTGTTGGTGTCTCAGCCCACTGACAAGGAGCCCTAGGTAGGTGACCCCTTCGATTTTGATCTAATTTATATATGTTGTAGTACATCGAAAAGAGGAGAGCGGTTGCTCTAGTGGATAAGGGCTCGGGCTCGCACGCCGCGAGCCCCGGGTTCGAATCCCGACCAAAAAAACACCAATGAAAAATTGAGATTTTTTTCACGTGTGTCCACTGTAATCCCGGGTGGTTTGGACTCCACTTTTATAAAAATTATGTCCAGACCTCGCTATGATGCCTGAGCGGTCGGTGTACGGCTCCGGGTGCCTCCCGTGGACGGTTCTCATCGTGCGGATGGTGGCTCCCTAGCCGTGTACTGGCTAACTCATTGCATTACAGCTGAGGAAGTACCTTTCTTAAGGGGTTATATACAGTTGGAAATTTCAGAAAATCGATTTTTTTTTATGGCATTTTCAGAATGTACATACATTTGAGTACATTCTCTGAAAATTTCAAATTAATCCAGCAAGTAATGTCGGAGTTATATGCTATTTTATGATTAATTTCAAATTTCAAAAAATCGATTTTTTTTGTTGCATTTTTGGAGTCTACATATATTCAAATAGATTCTCTGAAATTTTCAAAGCGATACGGCAAATATTCGTAGAGATACATGCGTACTTGAAATGACGCTTGGAGCATTACAAAGTAAGCGCGCTCCGAACGGCCCGAGCGGCAGCGGTTGTTGTGGCCCGCGTGCCTGAGGTGACCCTTTTCATTGTTTTTGCATACATGGTATATGCGAGAGCTAAGCGTGGTCATTTCTTATACCGAAGAAAGGAATTTTGTCAGTCGAACCAGCTCTGCCACAGTGTAAAGTCGCGCGTTCAAATTTTACTCCGTTTTCGTAGTTTTGCGAATAAAAATGCCTTACAAGTGTACCAGACAACGGAGACTATCCGACAAGACGCAAATTTCAAGAGGAAAAAAGCGAAAACAATCGTACAATCCAAAAACAGTCGAGGCCGATGAAAGTAGCTTCAGTACATCCGCGAAAAAATTGAAAAATCAGAAGGAGATCTTAGTTCCTCGTGATTCCTCCATTGAATATCGCATTTTCAATTTTATAACGGTTTTCGCAGCGATAAGTGAATACGTCCAGTGTAAAACTTGCAAAGGAAAAGTGCAATTTCAAACGGCTGCACAACGAGGACTCGGTTTTAAAATCGTCATTCTGTGTGATAAGTGCGATCCTCGAGCCATAAACTCTTGTCCTTTCATCAAACATTCTTACGCGATAAACAGACGATTTTTATTTGTGATGAGAACTCTCGGAATAGGATTGAAAGGTGCAGCGAAATTTTGTGGATTGATGGACATGCCACCTTTTGTGATGCAAGCTACGTACGATTTGATCGTCAAAAATATTCATTCATGCACGCAAATGGCTACCGAAAAACTTTTCGAAAAAGCTTGTGCTGAAGAAAAAGAAGCGTCTGCTCAAAATCGAGGCGATGGAAACTGTGAAGAATTGACAATATCTGGCGATGGAACCTGGAAAAAACGAGGGTTTACTTCTTTATACGGAGTAACATCACTGATCGGTTATTATACGGGGAAAATGATCGATATCGTAGTGAAAAGTTCGTACTGCAAACAATGCGAGGTTTGGAAAAAAAAAATCGACACTGAAGAGTACAACGAATGGTATGACGATCACAAAGATGTTTGTGCTGCGAATCATAACGGTTCTTCAGGAAAAATGGAAGTCGATGCGGTCGTAGAAATGTTCAAGCGTTCAATGGAAAAATTTAACGTCCAATACAAAAATTACATCGGCGACGGTGACTCGAAAACCTACTCGGGGATTTTGAAAGCTGTGCCTTACGGAAACAACGAAGTGGTAAAAAAAGAATGTATTGGACACGTTCAAAAAAGAATGGGTTCACGACTCCGAGACTGTGTCAAAAAAATACCGAGATGACTGTAAATAAAAGTGGGGAAAAAATGCAAAAAAAAGTACTTGGTGGAAAAGGAAAGCTCACAGCCAAACTGATCGATAAATTGACTGTTTATTATGGCTTGGCAATCAGGAGGCACTGTGATTCCGTTGACAATATGTATAATGCAATATGGGCAACATATTACCATTATTGTTCAACAGATGAAAATCCTCAACACGAAAAATGCCCGGTCGGAACTGAGTCATGGTGTTGTTGAGAGCGAGCGCGAGCTTCGAATAAATTATCGGATTATAAACACGATTATTCTCCATTTCCACAAGATGTTGCTGACGCTCTGTTTCCGATCTACACGGATCTGAGCAATGAAAAGTTGCTTGAAAGATGTGTTGGTGGTTTCACACAAAATAACAACGAAAGCTATAATCAGTTGATTTGGAAAATCACACCGAAAATAATTCCTAGTGGTTCAAAAATAGTGGAAATAGCAGCTCACATGGCAGCCGGCACCTTTAATGAAGGTACGGAATCACTATTATATTATATGAGTGCACTGGGTCTATCGATTGGGCCCAATGCCCATGCCTATGCCGAAAAACAGGATGCAGAGCGCGTCGCGATCTCTATTTTAAGAGCGCATGAGCGCACGCGCGAAGGAAGAATGGTTCGCCGACGACTGCAATTCGACAATTTGGAAGCTGCTGATGATGCAGAGGGAACTTCTTATGGCCCTGGAATAGATGACTCCTTGTAAGTTGTAAAAAAAAATTTTTATCCATGTGTTCACCACTTATGAAACTTTGAACGCGTTTATCTCGAAACGATGTTTTCAAAGTCGGTGAGCACGATTTCTCAAAGATGGCTCAACCGATAGGTCTGCAATTTTAACACAACTTTCTCAGATATATTCTACTGGGATTGGACGAAGGAGTAAGATTTCCGAAAATTATTTCTATTTTTTTTGAACCATTGAACGACCAAAATTCGGTTAAAAATTGAAATTTCGTCTTTGAGGAGCCGTCATTTCATCAAAATTGGAAATTCCAACTATTCCTTCGTCCAATCCCAGCATTTATCTGTCCACTAAACAAATCTCTTTGGTTTTTTAATTTTAGCTGATCCAAACGGGAGATTTCATGCTCACCGCAAGACGCCTTTTTTTAGAGGACCTACAGGAGATCAATCACAGGAGCTATCTGAAGCAATATTTTGTTAAATAAAAAATTGCGATAAAGAGTTAAAAGATGACACTCCATTTACTTCCTTATGCTTTTCCTCGTCAAATGAAATCCCTATCCGGAAAAAAATCGTAAAAAAACGAGTTTTTTTGGCCTTCCAACTGTATATAACCCCTTAAGCGCCTCTGGTAGCTGTGCTTGAGAATGCTCGCATTGCTACCCGGGGAAATTAGGTAAGTACCGGCTGTATCGGCAAGGTTTTCTGCAGTTTCCCTTCACCCTCGGCAAATGCGATACAGTTGGGTATAAGTCGGCTGCAGCCGAACAGGGGGGGTCTTTTTGGAAAAGGGGGGGGGGGGGGGCAAGCTAAAAAGGGGAGAACCTTGAGTAATGGCAAATACCATTAAAAAAAATAGTACATCGAAAATTAAGAGACACGTATTTTTTTTATCGGCCCAAAAACGGTTTAAAGGGGTGAAAACAGCCCCCAAAGATGGGCACCGAACGGGGTGGTTTCTCAGTTTCGAATAGAAGCGCTTGACGTATTCGAATGAAACCAATGCTGAAATGTTTCTATTGATGAGTTATCGAAAACGCAATCTAGGCTTTTTAGGGTATAGGCTGTTTAAGGGGTTAACAACCCCTACTTTGATAATTTTATTTTGTACCGTAAAAACTATTGTTCCGATTCGAACGAAACTGACTGCATTTTGTAGAGGTCGAAGAACTAGTCGATACGTGTTTTGGGGTTTTTACGAAAAATTCGCTTTAAAGGGGGCAAACCACCCCTTTCGTTTCAATACCTTAAATTAATATTTAAAGAATTTGTTTCTCAATTATATTATTGTACGGCAGCACAGCCACGTATATAATTTATTGAAATGTCTTCAAACACGAAAATAAGTTTACCTTTGACCTTGTTTCTAGGTGAGATCATCCCCGTATCGATAATTCCTACTGTTGTGCCCGCGAAGACCGTCACGTGAGGACGAGTTATCGAGGATGGGTATTTTGGGGATTATTGCCAATAATTGAGCCAAAACTCCAACTCAATGCTTTAGAATAAGTTAACGTTAGGTTTATTGATAAAGTTAAAGGTTAAAATACAAAGTCAAGGTGTTTTTGCCTTGAAACCAATCGTTCAATATTTCGTCGTCAGACTGTCGCAGACTGCCGATTTTGGGCATTGTCTCTGCTTTTATTGATTTACGAGTTTCCCCCAAATGGTTTCGATTTTACCCCTTCTATTAAGCCATCGCCAACCCGATCAAAAATACGACGTCGCCGGAATTATCGAGGGGAAATTTCCGTGGTCTTTGTCCGGATTTCCACCTACGGAAACTGTAGCGGTGAGCCGTCGTCTCGCTTTAAATTTTGTGTATTGTTGAGATAAAGAGCGCTCTATTTTGATATTGGAGATCTATAAGAATTTTGAGTTTAAAGAGCGATATTGTTTCGGGGTATGTTCGCGTTTGGGAGTTTTCCGTTAAAGTCTGGTCTCGCGTGATAAAATCTTCCGCGGTGTAATTTCGTTGTAATAATTATCGAATTGCCGAGAGGAATTCTAATTCTGATTAGTCCAAACGAGTCCTTAAATTAAGAAAGCATAAAGTATCGAAATTTCACATTGTTATTAAGAGAAATGCGTTAGGGCGTTGCCTACACGTGATTAATTACGGAAATAAGTCGTGAACTTTCGATCTTCATAATATTTGATGTGAATTGATTTATTATTGAATGTTATGTAAAATTTACGGTTAACTAAAACGGTTGTGATCGAATGTTTATTAGGAGAAATATACCGAGAGAAAGTAATTAATTAAGAGAAAATTTTTCGGAAAGCCTTGAGCTAATTATATTAATTCTAGTATTATTTATTTGTTTAAATATTTGGCATCCAAATCATTTCATTGTTAAATAAAACTTTATTGTAATTCCGGAATTCGTGGAATTTTGGTGTGTGATTTTATTTTGATACAACTGACCTCGCCCCTCTACCAACATCAGTAGAAACTTGCTATCGCCGGGAAAAAATACCTTAATTCGGTGTCGATAATTTCATATAATGTAACGGGACAGCCCGCGCTGCCCGTTCACAAGACCACACGTAGGTGCAGGAGGTATCACTCGACACTCGCTCCTACTCTCTAGATATTGATCGGCCATATTGGCGCTCGATCCTCTCTCTCGCCGGCCATATTCTCGCGTAAATCCCGCATTCAGGCGGTGAGCGACACACCTTCTTCGCGATGGCCGAGGCTCGCGACACACTCGCACCCCACCTTTCTCTCACGTCACCGCGAGAGAGACAGCCTACGGGCAACGAGTGAGCACATACCTCTGTCCGTCGAGAGAATTCTGTTACCTCCTTTTACTCTATACTCGCCCGATCATCGCGAGTCGAGCTGGTCTTCTCAATATCAAGAGACGCGGCAGCGGCTCGACGCCAAGTATTAAAAAAAAGCGTAGCGCGAGCCCTGCCGCACTCTTATATCAAGAGACGCGGCAGCGGCTCGACGCCAAGTATTAAAAAAAAGCGTAGCGCGAGCCCTGCCGCACTCTTATATACAGTAAAATAGGCGTTTTATGACGTCACAGAAACTTCAAATAGTTCTAACGGAGAAGCGGGTTGACGGAAAAATCTCATATTAGATTTGAATTTTTTACGATTTTTTATCTTTCGAATGGTCCTTGGTTGAAGAAAATCCATTCAGCCAATCCAGAGAAATCTAACATTTGAGATTTTGGTCGGCCGTTTTGGGGATTTCTCTCTTTCTCGGAGTTTCTTGGAGTCAGAAGGGCGTAAGCCGCGCTTGCTCACGTTTGGACATACGTCCTTTGCGAGACTGGTGGACATTTTCTGACTGTGACGTCACCCGCTCCACTGAACGCGGCGTACCCCCACTCTCAGTGCGCCACTGAGCGAGAGAGACAGACTATCGTGCGTCTTTTTCTCCCTCTACCGCGTCGGCGCCTCGTGCTATCTCTCTCCCTCTACCGCGTCAGCGCCTCGTGCTATCCTCTCCCTCTACCGCTTTCACTCTATTTAATTTTTCCATTCAATTTTCCATTTAATTTTGATTTCATTTGTTATCTATTTTATTCATATTTATTGAAGATTTTATCATGATAATTTCATGTTATATAATTGTGAAAAATGCAATTAATTTTTCCATTTAATTTCCATTTAATTTGTTATCTATTTTATTCATATTTATTGAAGATTTCATCATGATAATTTCATGTTAATAATTGTGAAAAATGCAATTCCCAAATTCTAAATATATGTGTAATATGTGTAATATAAAATGTAATATAAAAGAATAGAATTGGATTTAATTAATGAAAAATCATTATATTTCTCCAGTCTCGCCGAGACTTTTTTTAACAGATTGACCAAGAATCTCGCCGGGAGTTTTTTAAGGGATTGGCCAAGGGTCTGAACGGGATTTTTTAAGGGGTTGACCAGGGGTCTCGACGGAAGTTTTTTAAGGGATTAACTCAGAGTCTCACCGAGACTTCTTTAAGGGATTGATCAAGAATCTCGCGGCGACTTTTTTAAGAGATTTATCCGGAGTCTCGCGGAGACTTTTTTGAACGGATCGACCAAGAATCTCACTGAGACTTTTTTAAAAGATTGGCCAAGAGTCTGGACGGGATTTTTTAAGGGGTTGACTAAGAGTCTCACCAAGACTTTTTTAAGGGATTGGACAAGAGTCTGGACGGGATTTTTTACGGGTTTGACCAGGGGTCTCGACGGAAATTTTTTAAGGGATTGACTAAGAATCTCATCGACACATCTTTAAGGGATGGACCACGAGTCTCGTCGAGATTTCCTTAAGGGATTGAACAAGAGTCTTGACGAGAGTTTTTCAAGGGATTGACTAAGAGTCTCATCGAAATGTCTTTAAGGGATTGAACAAGAATCTCACCGCGACTTTTTTAAGAGATTTATCCAGAGTCCCGCCGAGACTTTTTTTTAATGGATTGACTCTCATATATATATATAATATATGATTTATTTACTAATTATCTCACCGACACATCATTAAGGGATGGACCACGAGTCTCGTCGAGATTTCCTTAAGGGATTGAACAAGAGTCTTGGCGAGAGTTTTTCAAGGGATTGACTAAGAGTCTCATCGAAATGTCTTTAAGGGATTGAACAAGAATCTCACCGCGACTTTTTTAAGAGATTTATCCAGAGTCCCGCCGAGACTTTTTTTTAATGGATTGACTCTCATATATATATAATATATGATTTATTTACATATAATACATGTTTACATATGATACATATAATATATGATAAGAGTCTCACCGATACTTTTTAAGGGATTGACCACAAGTCCCGACGGGCGTTTTTTAAAAGATTGATCAAGGATCTCGATGGAAGGTTTTTAACCCTTTCGCAGTGAGGCAAAAAAAAACTTTTTGAGCCAAAACTGTGTTGAACATTTTTTTTTTTTCAAAAATACACCAAAATTTTGGTAAGTAGGTTTTTGGGGTCGTTGAATCCAAATCTGATGTCAAATTTTGGAAATTCAGAATGGCCGATTCAATATGGCGGATCAAAGAAATCAAACATTATTTTTTCGAATCGAAAGCTGACACCCGAGGGTTTTTGGGGTTGCTGAATCCAAACCTGATGTCAAATTTTGGAAATTCAAATTGGCCGATTCAATATGGCAGATCCAAAAATCCAAATATTATTTTTTCGAAATGAAAGCTGACACTCGGGGGTTTTTGGGGTCGCTGAATCCAAATCTGGTCAAATTTTCAAAATTCAAAATGGCGGATCCAATATGTTTTGCGTTTGCCATTTTGAATTCCCACGTTTCGTTCTAATCGGATTATTCTAAACATTTCTGGCAACCATAGTGCCTCAGCCTTTTCTTATTTAATAATTTTAATATGTTATTTGAATTCAGCGATCCCAAAAACTCGGGACATTCAAATTTTATAACAATCTCTTCATCAGCAACCGGTTTTCATCGATTTTTTCATTATGACGCATATATGTTGCATCTTTTGGTGTTTGAGGTAAGATTTGACACCATATCCTAACGATTTGATACTTCAGGTCTATTGCAGCAAACTGCTCTTTTTCTATTAAGTAGCTCGAATTCACGCATAACGGCGTGTTGCATAAATCGTACTGTTACAATATCCACAAAAAAAAAGGAAAAAAAAATTTTGATCCGCCATATTGGATCCGGCATTTTGAAATTCTAAAATCTGGTATGAGATTGGGATTAAGTAACCCCAAAAACCCCCGAGTATCATCGTACATTGCAAACAAATGAAATTTTTTTTTTGATCCACCACATTGGATCCGCCATTTTGAATTCCCATAATCGGATTTCAAATTTGGATTCGGCGGCCCTAAAAATCCCTGATTGTCAGATTTCATTTAAAAAAAATGAAATATTCTTTTTTGATCCGCCATATTGGATCCGCCATTTTGAATTAAAATAATCTTATTTCAGATTCAGATTCAGCGACCCCAAAAACCCCTAATTGTCAGCTTTCATTTCAAAAAAATTAAATTTTGTTTTTACAATCCGCCATATTGGATCTGCCATTTTGAATTAAAAAAATCTCAGTCCAGATTCGGATTCAAAGACCCCAAAACCCCCTGGATGTCAGTTTTAATTTCAAAAAAATAAAATTTTGTGTTTTTAATCCACCATATTGGATCCGCCATTGTGAATTTTGGAAATCTGACTTCAGATTCGGATTTAGCGACCTCAAAAACCTTGGAGTACCAAAAATCAATCAAATCGATACAATAGAGATATGTTTTTTTTAGATGCCCCTATAGGGGTCATGACATAAAAGTGGCACAACTTTTTTGTGCCCCGATAGGGGTCCATCACTGCGAAAGGGTTAAGGGATCATGAGTCTTGTCGAGTTCTTTTCAAGGGATTGACCAAGAGTCTCTCCTAGACTTTTTGAAGGAATTGACCTGGAGTCTCGTCGAATTTTTTGTAAGGGATTGACCAAGAGTCTCAGCGAGACATTTTTAAGGGATTGACTAGGAGTCCCGGTGAGACTTTTTTGAGGGATTGATTAAGTGTATTACCGAGATTGCGTTAAGAGATTGACCCAGAGTTTCGTCGAGACATCTTTAAAAGGTTTCTTTAAACGTTTGATCTCAAAGTTTGAGAGTCTCGCCGAGATATTTTCAAGGGATTGCCCAAGAGTCTGACCGAGATTTTTTTAAGGGATTGACCAAGAGTCTCGCAGAGATTCCCTTGAGGGATTGGCCAAAAGTCTTATGAATTAAAGGTTGTGGATATTCAATGGCACCCTTATTCATTGCCGTAGCGTTCTCCACAGTGATGTTTGAAAGAGGGTTCTTTTTTAGTTATTTAGAGCTGGGTGGATTCATAGGATTTCGATCAATTTTTTGGGAGCGGTTTTACGAATTTTACGATTATTATCGTTGTTAAATGAGTAAAAGAAAAAACGTAAGCAGAATTTCTTTCCCGTCATCGAATTTTATTTCATTCTCATTTCGTTCGTTTATACAGATTTTCTTCCAAAAAATACATTAGGATTTGCAAATTATTATTTAAATGTTTTTTTTTTCAAGTAGAAAGGGATGAACGATCTCCCTAATTTCTTTGAGGATTTCCGAGGTTTCATTTCATTTTATTTTAACATTTTGAGTTTCAAATTGTTATATATTCTACTTTTATTATGTTAGAATGATCAAGAGACGTGGCAGTGGCTCGACGCCAAGTATTAAAAAGAAAGCGCAGCGCGAGCCCTGCCGTACTCTTCTATACAGTAAAATAGGCGTTTTATGACGTCACATAAACTTTAAATCGTTTTTTACGGAAAAATGGGTTGAGGAATAAATTTCATATCTGAATGGATTTTTCTACGATTTTTTATCTTTCCAATGGTTCTTGGTTCGAGAAAATCCATCCAGCCAATCCCGAGAAATCAAACATTTAAGATTTTAATCGGTCGTTCTGGGAACTTTTTTCTGTTTCAATTATTTAACGGGAATTAATTATTTTAAATAGTTAACTATGTATTTAAATAATATTTAATCATTATAATAATGAAAATAACAATAATAATCGATTCTTTTAAATAATTTGATTTTTTTCTTTCATTACAGTATATTATTATTTTATAATTGATTCGTTTAAATAATTTGAATTTTTTCTTTCATTACAGTATATTATTATTTTATAATTGATTCTTTAAATAATTTGAATTTTGTCTTTCATTACAGTATATTATTATTTTAACAGGAAAAAATAAAATCTGTATATTTGAATTTTTTTTTTCATTACAGTATATTATTTTAACAGAAACTAATTATTTATCTGGAATTAATTATTTTAAATAATTAATTGTTCATTGAAATAATAATTATTATAAATTATAATAATCAAAATGATAATAATAATTGATTATTTTAAATAATTAAATCTTGATGTATGCAGTGTATTATTTTTAATTATTTTTTATAATACCCATCGATTTCGATTTCGATATCGGCGAGATTCAACTCGAACATCTCGTAACTGCGACAAGTGATACTTGGAAGAGAGGAGCGACCTACTGATTTCCCATTTGTTCTGGAAAAATAATCCTTTTGTGTCTTTTGCTACGGTCTGAAACGATCTCTTCAAATTTTTGGTTCAAACCGGAGGAAGAGTGATCGTTGAACAGTTGCTTAGCAAAAGGACACACCGAATGCATTGGGAACATCTCGCAGCGCTGTGCGATAAGTTACAGCTGGAAGAAAGGAGCGACCTACTGATTTCCCATTTGTCGCAGAACAATAATCCTTCCGTAGCTTTTGCTATGGTCTGAAATGTCCTCTCGAAACTTTTGGCTTAAACCGAAGGAGGAATGATCATCAACTATTCGCTGAGATGCTGGCGTTCCAACAGAGGTGAGTTCTAGCGTTACTCTTTTAATCATTCTGGGTTGGGCGGACCCAAAACAAGAAACGACGAGTTACCGGTTAATTGATTCTTTTTTTCATGCGGCAGCGGCAGCTATGAAACAAGAGTCTTCGAAGTACTCTTCCAGGAAGGTGAACGATGCTGGGACAATCAGAGATAGCAACGATGGAGAAACAGAGGGACTATCCGCAGCTGGATATAATCCTCTCGTGTCTTTTGCTACAGTCTAAAACGATCTCTTCAAACTTTTGGTTCTAACCGAGGGAGAAGGGATCGTTGAACAGTTGCTTAGTAAAGGGACACACCGAATTGCATCAGGAACATCTCGCAGCACTGTGTGACAAGTTGCGGCTGGAAGAAAGGAGCGACCAACTGATTTCCTATCTGTCGCAGAACAATAATCCTTCCTTGGCTTTTCTACGGTCTGAAACGTTCTATCGAAACTTTTGGCTTAAACCGAAGGAGAAATGATCATTAACGATTCACTGAGATGCTGGCGTTCCAACAGAGGTGAATTTTAGCATTATTTTTCTAATCATACTGGGTTCAGCGGACCCAAAAACAACAAACGACAAGTTACCGGTCAATCTATTATTTTTTCATGCAGCAGTCGCAGCTACGGAATAGAAGTCTTCGAGGCACTCTCCCAGGAAGGTAAATGACGGTAGACCAAACGGGGATGGCAACGATGGAGAAATAGAGGGGCTATCCGGAGCTGGAGATAATCCTCTCGTGTCTTTTGCTACAGTCTGAAACGATCTCTTCAAATTTTTGGTTCAAACCGGAGGAAGACTGATCGTTGAACAGTTGCTCAGCAAAAGGACATACCGAATGCATTGAGAACATCTCGCAGCGCTGTGCGACAAGTTACAGCTGGAAGAAAGGAGCGACCTACTGATTTCCCATTTGTCGCAGAACAATAATCCTTCCGTAGCTTTTGCTATGGTCTGAAATGTTCTCTCGAAACTTTTGGCTTAAACCGAAGGAGGAATGATCATCAACTATTCGCTGAGATGCTGGCGTTCCAACAGAGGTGAGTTCTAGCATTACTCTTTTAATCATTCTGGGTTGAGCGGACCCAAAAACAAGAAATGACGAGTTACCGGTTAATTGATTCTTTTTTTCATGCAGCAGCAGCAACTATGAAACAGGAGTCTTCGAGGTACTCTTCCAGGAAGGTGAACGATGCTGGGACAATCAGAGATAGCAACGATGGAGAAACAGAGGGACTATCCGCAGCAGGATATAATCCTCTCGTGTCTTTTGCTACGGTCTGAAACGATCTCTTCAAACTTTTGGTTCAAACCAAAGGAGGAGTAATCGTTCAACAGTTGCTTAGCAAAAGGACACACCGAATTGCATCAGGAACATCTCGCAGCACTGTGTGACAAGTTGCGGCTGGAAGAAAGGAGCGACCAACTGATTTCCTATCGGTCGCAGAACAATAATCCTTTTGTGGCATTTTCAAAATTTTTCAAAAGTTCATTGTCAAAAACAACAATGACCTGTAAAAAAATCGTGAGAAAATACTCTAAAAAAGTAAAAAAAGAATGCCAAGTATTAAAAAATCGTGACCTTAGTTATAAAATTACTGCTTTACATTCTTGTTATTGCGTTAACCCATTAACGCCGAAGAATCGTGTTTTTTTTCTCATTTTCAAGCTAGATTCTTATCATCGAAAAAAAATCATTTGCAAATAAAAAATATGTTCCGTTGTACTTTCGAGTGTCCCCTTTCCGAATCCGGAGTCAAAATTGAGTTTTGTCCATTAGAAAAAAAATATGGCCGTTTTTAAACAAAAAAAAACCGAAAAAATCGAAGACATTTTTTTTTCAATATTTTTTTTCTCATTGAAGACGCGCGAGGACCCCCCCTTTTTCTTCAACCATGAGTGCACAAAATAGTTGTAGTTTAAGAATATATTTTTTTAATTTGTCGACATTGACATTTTCACCCCCAAAATGGCGCTTTTCATCCCTTCAGCAGGAAGACAATTTTCACTCTCGGTGCCCGACAAAAAAAATATTCAAATCTTAACGAAAATTGGTATCCCGGGGTTTTCAAGGTCGCTGATTACGATTCCGCCCTCAAAATTCGAAAATTCAGAATGACGGATCCAATATGGCGGACCCAAATTCAAAAACTTACTTGAATCGGATGAAATGTGGCACTCGGGGGTTTTCGAGGTCGCTGATTACAAATCTGCCCTCAAAATTCGAAAATTCAAAATGGCGGATCCAATATGGCGGACCCGAATTCAAAAACTTACTTGAATCGGATGAAATGTGGCACTCGGGGGTTTTCGAGGTCGCTGATTACAAATCTGCCCTCAAAATTCGAAAATTCAAAATGGCGGATCCAATATGGCGGACCTAAATTCAAAAACTGTATGAATCGGATGAAATGTGGCACTCGGGGGTTTTCGAGGTCCTTGATAACGAATCTGGCATCATCATTTCAAAATTCAAAATGGCGGATGCAATATGGCGGACACCTTCCCGTTGACACCCAGTTATTATCTAACGTTTATTGAAGAATTGACAACTTTATATATTGACAAATTGACAAATTTATAGAAATTCATCATTCCGCATTACTCAACGGATAAACTTATAATTCCTTATTCTACTTAAGAGTATTACCCAGAGAATTACTTAAGAGCATTACCCAGAGAAAACGACATGGACGTGGTAGAAATCCTTTCTCCTTTGGGGTGCTTGATTTGAGTGAGTCCCCTTGCCTCTCACTTTTTGGGGTGCTTGATTCGAGTGAGTCCCCTTGCCTCTCACTTTTTGGGGTGCTTGATTTGAGTGAGTCCCCTTGCCTCTCACTTTTTGGGGTGCTTGATTCGAGTGAGTCCCCTTGCCTCTCACTTTTTGGGGTGCTTGATTTGAGTGAGTCCCCTTGCCTCTCACTTTTTGGGGTGCTTGATTCGAGTGAGTCCCCTTGCCTCTCACTTTTTGGGGTGCTTGATTCGAGTGAGTCCCCTTGCCTCTCACTTTTTGGGGTGCTTGATTCGAGTGAGTCCCCTTGCCTCTCACTTTTTGGGGTGCTTGATTCGAGTGAGTCCCCTTGCCTCTCACTTTTTGGGGTGCTTGATTCGAGTGAGTCCCCTTGCCTCTCACTTTTTGGGGTGCTTGATTCGAGTGAGTCCCCTTGCCTCTCACTTTTTGGGGTGCTTGATTCGAGTGAGTCCCCTTGCCTCTCACTTTTTGGGGTGCTTGATTCGAGTGAGTCCCCTTGCCTCTCACTTTTTGGGGTGCTTGGTTGTAAATGCGCCCTTTGCTTATCCCCGAAGCCTGATTACGTGTTTCGCTTTCATACAAGCACTACAGAAGTAAGCATTACAGTCCTTACAGTACGTATATGTTCTTATTGGACAGATTGAACAACGAGCTTGTTTGCTGTGACGGGAAGTATCGTGTGCTTTGTTCCGTTTTAGTTTTCCCCTCTCTAAGTAATATTTAGCAATCGAAATTGCGAATTGCTTTGAACCAATTTTTTTTGTTTTATCTCCAGTTGCGTTGAAAATCACGACTGAGTTCACAATGGCGGCCTGTATAAATCTAATAAAGACGACAAGCAAGTTGTTGCAATGTCCATCGTGAACGACTACTCCGCCCATGAATTTATTGTAGAGATGAAATGCTTGTGGAAACGGAATCTCAATTTTTGAATGTGCACTCGAGCTAAATCTCTTAAACGGTAATAGAGGAGTCACCCCTGCAGCGGTAGAAGCGATCGAAACTGGTTTCGAGTCTACGATAGTTATGTAGTTTATTCCGCTGTTTTGATCATGCTTTACAACATACGTACCTCGTGGAGACTTTTTGTCGATTACATTTTTTTCTTTGACTCGATTTTCTCTTATAGTTCCTGTACATTGTAAACCTAACTTTTTCAAATGTACTAGGAGATCGAAATTCGTAAAAAAAATATCGCAGTAAAGATGGAACTGAGATATCTTCTTAGGAGGGATAGATTTGAGAAATGGATCCAATAATTGCATCACTACACGAGAACCTAGAGCACATTTACCCAATTTATCTCCAATTGATGAATTTTTTCCACAATATAAATCGAGATTCAACAGGTATCCATCGGCGGTGCAAAGACCCCAAAATTTTAGTCCGAATCGTATGGGTTTTCCCCGGATAAACTGTTTTAGCGATGTTCTTGCATATGATTTGGCCATCATTTCGTCAACAGATAACGCAGTCTTCCACAAGCCAAACTGACGAATATTTCTCTGAAATAATTGTAGTAATTTACGAACGCGCCATGCCTTATCACTGGGATCATTGTCTTTAGGCATCGAATACTTTAATTCTGATTTGATTTTCTCAAATGTATCGTGTTGCATTGCAGAAGAAACCACCTCACATAATAAGAAGGGATCAGATGACCAATAGTCTCTTTGAGATTTTCTTTTATTGAACGAGCTTACAATGATGATGCCAATGAAAGTATTCAAATCATCCAACTGCAATTCAAACCCATTCTCTTTACATGAGTCAATAATGTATGTTTTCATTTCCATGCAGAAAAACTTTTCAAACAGTTGTATCGGCTCACTTTTTTGAATACTTTTTTTTTACACCGTCAGTTAGTAATAATTTGTCTTCAGTCTCATTCGGGTAGCTCTTTTCACCAACCATCCACTTATATTGGTGATCTCCTTCCAATTTACATTGATTATCTGTGTAATTTTCCGATGCTTGTTTATAAGTGATACTCGAAAGGTGATCGTTTGATTCAAAATCAGAATCGGAATCACTAGAACAACCAGAATTGTCTGGATTCGGAATCGCGACGAGCTCGTCACAATTATCGTCAGAAGTATCCATTTCAAACTCTACATGAGAAGGAATAGATTGCCTTGGTCGTTTTCGAGACATAATGGTAATATTGTCAATATGCTCACGCTGCCGATGAGATAAAAATTATCGAAGAAGTGAATTCACTCAGGAGCAATAAAGATGATAAAACAATATTTTATGAATAAATTTTGTTGAGGTACTGAGCTGAAATTTAGGTATATAAGTGAGTTCGATTTAGTCTCAAGACAAGTTCTACGAAAATAGAAACCAAATTATTCAGATAAGGAATATTGGCAGACCTAAAATGAACACAAAAATTCTGAGCTAATATTTTTTACAGAAAATAAAATATCATTAGCAATGTGAACGATCCGCACTCCACAAACGTGAAAAATTGAAAAAAGTTGTGATAGGCATATACAAAACTTATTTGCAGACAGAAATATTCATGGATAATAAATATATTTGTATCAGGGATAATATTCAATGATGACCCGTATAAACAAAAACAAGATGAAATGTAAGAAAATCGGAGATTTCTCAGCCTCTGCAACGTCAATTTTTATTCGACACATGAAAAATATAATATATGATCATAAAATGTGAATCAATTGAATGATTATTATTTACATTTATATAAAGTTGTCAATTCTTCAATAAACGTTAGATAATAACTGGGCGTTAATGGGAAGGTGTCCGCCATATTGCATCCGCAATTTTGAATTTTGAAATGATGATGCCAGATTCGTTATCAAGGACCTCGAAAACCCCCGAGTGCCACATTTCATCCGATTCAAGTAAGTTTTTGAATTCGGGTCCGCCATATTGGATCCGCCATTTTGAATTTTCGAATTTTGAGGGCAGATTTGTAATCAGCGACCTCGAAAACCCCCGAGTGCCACATTTCATCCGATTCAAGTAAGTTTTTGAATTTGGGTCCGCCATATTGGATCCGCCATTCTGAATTTTCGAATTTTGAGGGCGGAATCGTAATCAGCGACCTTGAAAACCCCGGGATACCAATTTTCGTTAAGATTTGAATATTTTTTTTGTCGGGCACCGAGAGTGAAAATTGTCTTCCTGCTGAAGGGATGAAAAGCGCCATTTTGGGGGTGAAAATGTCAATGTCGACAAATTAAAAAAATATATTCTTAAACTACAACTATTTTGTGCACTCATGGTTGAAGAAAAAGGGGGGGTCCTCGCGCGTCTTCAATGAGAAAAAAAATATTGAAAAAAAAATGTCTTCGATTTTTTCGGTTTTTTTGTTTAAAAACGGCCATATTTTTTTTCTAATGGACAACACTCAATTTTGACTCCGGATTCGGAAAGGGGACACTCGAAAGTACAAGGGAACATATTTTTTATTTGCAAATGATTTTTTTTCGATGATAAGAATCTAGCTTGAAAATGAGAAAAAAAACACGATTCTTCGGCGTTAATGGGTTAACATATAAATTTGGCGTGAAGCGTCATGCTGACTTGAAACGCATCTCATAATTCTTTATCTATTTCCCTCGCAAATTAACTGATTCAAAAACAGCGAAATCGTTAATAGCAATCCATTTTATCCACTTTCGATCGATCTAATGGGAAAAGGTTCATTCAACGTTTTGAAAAAATACGTTGGTATTGCACATGTTAAAGCACGTGCTGAACGCGAGAAATCAAGGCGTTCATTCAAAATGCTCTAGTAACTTCTTTTCGTAAATTCTCCGGAAATATCGGGGACGCTTTCAAGGATATATTAACAATACATTTTCAATATCAAAAAGTTTTACATTATTTATATTTGTCGTATACCAAAAACATATTTTTTCTTATAGTTTAACCGTATTTTTCTATAAGAAGAAAAATACTGAAAATAGGATAATTTTTCGGAATATGCTAAATATAAATAATGTCTACGTTTTGTATATTTTTAATATACGAAAAATGTATTTAAATTGTGTTTCCAATATATGCTAAATTTAAGTATAAAATAAATTTGAAGTTTCATTTCGTTCGTTTAAATTTATTTTTCCAATCATTACACGATTGTTTTTAATCAAAAAATTATTTAGAATTTCTATTTAACATATGAATTTAACGTCGAGTCATGCTGACTTGAAACGCATCTCATAATTTTTTAACGATTCCTCGTGCCAATTAGCTGATTCAAAAACAGCGAAATCGTTAATAGCAGTAAAGTTTATCCGCTTTCGATCGAGCCCGAAAACACCTTCGATAACTATGATTGAAAAAGGTTTATTTAGCGTTTTGGAAATTCCGTAAACTCCTCTGGGCTATCAGGGTTGATTTCAGGGGTATAATAATAATATATTTTCAATATAAAAAAGTTATACATCATACATATTCAGTTCAAACTAAAAATGTATTTCACTTATAATTTGACTATACTTTTTCAAAAAGGAAAAAAAATATTTGCAGTTTATATTGGACTGGTAAAGGGTATGAAAAAAAACTATGGAAAAAATATATTTTTAGTATTTCATAAATATTAATGAAATATAGTTTTTCGTATTGAAAATATATTTTTAATATAGGAAAAATACATCTTAATTGTATTTTAAATATATTTTCAATATATGCTTAACATCCCTAGAAAAAATTTACAATCGGCTCAACATTGGCCAACACTGGGCCACACTTGGCCTATGTTGAGACGATTGTAAATTTCTTCTCGGGATAAGTCGAATATGAATTTCAAATGTAATGTTGTTTGTGAAAATGTTTTTTTCCTACAGTTTATCTGCGCGGTATTAGTTGAATAATAGGAAAAAACATTTCACGTATATGCTACATACAAATGATGTATGAGTTTTTTTAATTTTACATATGTTTCAAATATACCCTCGAATACATCTCCGATAGTCCCGGAGCTCCCACGAAAAAAGGTTCATTTCGTGTTTTGGCGAAGAACTTCGATTTTGCATGTTTTAAAGCCTGTGATGAGCGCACATATTCGAAACTTGCCCCACTCCTCCGGGAACCGTGTCTCTCATGTGACACCTCAAATTCGCGATTACGCATGGGAGAGAATTCGGTTAGCAATATAAAGGTATTTGCTCTCTGGTCATTGCCTTGGTCGGTCGCCTAAAAAATAGGCGGGCCTTTAACACCCGGTCTATCTATGCCTGACACGACGTATTATTTAATTTCTTTATTATTTTGCTGAATGTATATTGTGACGAACCGTCACTTTTCTTGTACAACGTACTGCTGCGCCGTTGCAAAATTTGCTAGGGAAGAACGCGAAAGATGGTCCTGGTTAGACACTTACCGACTTTGTGCAGTGCCTAATCAGCTGATTTTTATATTTTCATATGAGCGCGAGTTCCACGCTTTTCGAACTCCGCGCCAGCGCCTGATCCAACGTTCTAGACGACGGACGACAGGGCGCATAAATTACGCACAGGGCGCAGCGCCTTCACGCACTTCGACCCCACTTATTGATTTTCGATAGCGGTTTCCCCTGGCTCGCGATCGATGCGAGAGGATCTCCGGGAAGACAGAGCGAGCGAGACCATTGCGCAGCACGCACCACTTTTAATCATCGCATTGTATTTGGCTATACGAGATTGTTAATTTGTATCGAATCGCTACGTGCAAACTAAGGAGTCGAAGCGCTTTACGAGAGCTTGGAGATTATTGTAAAGGAGAGCGTACCTTATACGCTGGAGGATATTAAACCGTTATTCGATTTTACGCGCTGAGGGGTACTTTCTTTATACCGGCGATTGTCCCTGCTACGATCTGACCGAGCGAAAGGGCGTGAGCGGAAACGTCGGGGCTAGACTCGAGCCGCGACGACCACCTCTTGAAAAGCCCTATACATAAGGTAAGTTTGGAAGTCTTTATCTGTTAAGAGAGAATATTTTTTTTTTGAAATTTGTGCCCGCATGCTTGTGACTCCCAGTGGTCCCTCTCGCCTCTCAAAATTGCGCAAACGCCAAGACCCAGGTGTTCTAAGCCGCGATAAAATTTGTGGCGAAACGTCACCCTTTGCTAGCCGGAAAACGGCGTATTTCGTCACATAATGGCGCCCAACGTTCTCTAAAGAACTCAAAATAAAAGTTAAAGTATTAACATTGTGGTCGCACCACATAATGGCGCCCAACGTTCTCTAAAGAACTCAAAATAAAAGTTAAAGTATTAACATTGTGGTCGCTCTACATAATGGCACCCAACATTCTATACAAAATTCAAGATTGAAAATTATATCTGTAAAGGAAAAAAAAAAAATTTTTTTTTGACATACGATTCGAAAATCTTTCTTTCATAAAATATAAAAAATGAAGATGAAATGAATTACATCAAATTTATGCGAAGAAGTAAAAGTAATTGCCACAGAAAATTATACGAAAATACTATCGAAGAAATAATAAGAAACAAATTAAGATTTTGCAAACAAACCGCCAATCAGAATTTTGTTTACACGCATGTGTTACGAATAAACGGCATGTAAATCAAACAACGGTAAAAGAGACGAGAATAAAATCAAATTCGAAACGTAAAATTCAAGAAAAAGCGATAATATAACAAGCGAAAACGAAACGATTTTTTTTCTCCTCTCTTCACCCGCTACGACTCTAGAAATATACAGGAGAATAAAGTGAAACAAAAATATGCATGAGAAATAAAATCGAAAATATTAGAAAATTCGAGAAAGAAAATACATACGACAAAATTCCTTTCGCCCCGACAACAGCAATATAGTCTTGAGCAGTTCGTGACAAACGTAAACAAAGCGAGAGCTCAAAGCCACAAAACTCGAGAGCCTCTCTACGCGCGACACAAGACGTAAACAAACCACGCTGTCCAAGGCTAGACTTACACACAAACGCGAAACGAAAAATAAAACGAAATCACCCAAATCATTTAAGCGTACAATACTCTCGAACAGTCCAAAATTAAAATAAAATAAGCAAGAATATCGATTTATCAACCGTTTATTACAATCAGAAAAACGAAATCTAATTATTATTGAGCAACATTATTTTCTCTTTACTGGTTAAGGGAAAATTTTTCTTTATTCTACACAATCAAGGGGAATTGTTTCTATTCAAAAAAAAAGAAAGAAAATTTTTCTTTACTCAATCAAAAAAAAGATAACCATTGAACAAAACAATGGGCGACTCGGCTGACTCTAACAAATCACAACGCTCGTTAAGATCTAATAATAATTACATTCCGCCGGGAAAAACATTAGCGCGATCACCTTCGTTATCCGCGAAAGAAACTTCCTCAGCTGACGAAAAAAACGTGACGGTAATAGCAGATCCCGCGAAATCACAAACGAAAGAAGTAACGAACAAAACGAGTTTAGGCGCAGTTCCGAAACAAGTCGCAAAACGCACCAAACACGTAGAATCAAGAAAAAGTCCAGATAAAGATACGAAAATGTTAGAACAAGTTCAACAAATGTTCGCGTCGTTCGAAATAACAATAAAAGAAATGATATATGTAAATGCGGAACAAAATAGACGAGAGTTAGAATTACTACGAGAACGAAATAATAAACTAACACAATCGATCGAAAATTCACAAACGAATGTAGTAAGACTACTTGATGAAAGAACAAGAGATCTAACCGACGAATTCCAAACGAAATTAAACCTAATCGAAAATAAAATCACACCGTCGTCTGTAGACGATACACAATGGGAATACGAAGAAGACCCTATTCGTAGCGCGCGTAGAAAATTAGAAAGTAATCGTATAAAAACATTTAACCTGCCACCGAGCACACAAACAATAACAACGACAACTAGCACAGCAACAAATACACTTTCGTTAATAAACAAGGTAACAAAACCAATAACAACGCAAGCGCATTCAACCCCAGCGGTGTCAGCTACGTGCCAACCGCGTCAACTGCAATTCGATGATAGAATACAAACACGTGAGCGCACAAATACGAACGACGACAACACAAATAATTACGATAATTCGAGTAGAAGCGAAACGCGCAGACCCGATCACTTCCCTCGTGATGTCAACAAGATTTTTAAATCTTGGGACATGAAGTATCCCGGTAAACTCGATGCAGACGATTTTATAGATGAGCTCGAACGCAAAATCGCCGCGTCAAACATACGTCGGAGCGACGCACTAAATGCTCTACCAGAGATACTCACGAGCACCGCGTATTCGTGGTACAAAGTCTTCCACAGAGACTGGGTCTCCTGGGACGACTTCACTTCGAAATTCCGCAAAGCATTTGGAGAAATTAAAGACGACCAACAGATGAATTTTAAAATCCAAAAACGCGTCCAAAAACCGAAAGAATCCGCGATCGACTACGTAATAATAGTCAGCGAAATGTATAACAAATTACATGAAAAAGTCGCGATTAAATATCAACTAGATAAAATTTATTCAGGGTTAAGTCCGAAGTTAATTACGCAATTTGATCGAGATCAGGTAGATTCATACGACTCGCTGATTGAAAAAATCCGAAAATACGAAGAGAAAAACGAGATTATCGCGCAAGGTCAAAAGCAACGCGATGAATACTCGCGACAATCACGAAACTCGGGCGACAAACAATCGGAAGTTCCAAGAACTGCAGACGCGGAAAAAGAAACAGAAACAAATAAAGACAAGAAAAATTCAAAAAAATCTAAGAATAATCCAAATAAAAAGGACAAACCGAAAGTCGAAAATAAGCAAGAAAACGAAGTTAAACAAACGGAAGATTTAATTAGCAGACTAGCAAAATTACAAGCATTAGAATTAGAGGGATCTTCAAAAGTAACGAAATCTTTGAAAAAACGTACTCGAAAAACCGATAGTACCGGTAAATCGCGTCGCCGATCTACATCGAGTGATTCTCGCTCTTCATCCGCGGCTTCATCGCAGGAGGGGGGAGAGAGACGTAGATCATCACCGCGTAACAGGCGAGATTATAATGACAGACGCAGGTCGTACCGCTCGACCAATTATCGACGATATAGTAACGACAGACGAGGTTATAATTCACGGTACCACGGGAATCGAGACAACTACCGATCGAACGAGGATTATTCGCGTAGGAATAGGGATAATAATAGAGACTACGATAGAAATCGTGACGTCATCTGTTATAGGTGCAACCGCCAGGGACACTACGCAAATCGGTGTAACTATCGCGCTAGCTCACCGCCGAGACGCGAAAGATCTCGAGAAGAATCGCGTGAAGCCAATAGGAGCTCCTCGCCGCCTCCAAAAAACGCGAAAGACGTCAGGAAGGACTAGAGTCACCCTCACTTCCTGACGCGACCTCGGAGACCAACGATCGAAATAGGCAAACATTAGAGGAAAAGACAAATGATAATAATAATCAGGAACAAGCAGCATGCTTTCTAACTGAGAACACAGATGTAAATTTGGAAATGAATTATGATTTTGAAGAGGACGTTAGTTCAGAAACAGCATCGGAATACGGATACACGGAAAACGAAGACGATTATGAGCTAATAGCGCATGTTGACAGTGCTAGGCCACATCCTTCGTCGAGTAACTCGATATTCAATATAGTTGAGAATAAAAATTCCCTTTTTGCGCAACATTCCTCAATGGAGATAGGAACGCGACGCACGTTTAAAGGCTACGCGTCCCCTAGACCCTCCAGAGAGCGAAGTATAATCCCAGTCACCGTGAAAATTGGGGAACACTTTTTACAAGGAATTCTTGACACCGGAAGCGATAGGAGCTTTATGAGCGGCTACGCATACGAGCAAGTACACGCACTGCAGAAATGCCGCCCAATAAAAGACGCAATTTCGCGTGCGGGCGTGCAACTTGCGCAGCAAGATCATATTGCAACACCACGCTATTCGGCGAAATTCCTTATTGATGTTTGCGATTGTTACGGCGAACATTGGTTTGCGGTTTTAGATGGTCTCAGCACACCCGTTATATTAGACATGGATCTCATAGGGCCATGGGGAATCGTCATAAACGGGGGAAACAAAAATTGGAGAATCAAGGACTCAGAGATAACAGTACCTTTTGATTCAACGCGAGAAAGTAATGAAATAGGAAAATCGATGCAAATTCAGGAATTAACGCCAAGCGAACAAACGCGTTTAGAAAAATTTTTGGATGAAAAATTTACCGCGCAAGAAATCGCAGGAGTGAACGGCACGACGTTAACGACCCACGTAATTGAACTTACTGACGAGACGCCCATTAGGCAAAAGCCTTACCGTAGAAGCCCCGCGATTAACAAAATTTTGGATGAAGAAATTGATAGACTGTTAGAAAAGGGATTCATCGTACCGAGCAATAGTTCGTGGTCTAGCCCACCCGTCTTAGCGCTAAAGAAAAACGGTAAATATCGGTTTTGCGTTGATTACCGACGGTTAAACCGTGTCACGAAAAAATCGGCTTACCCTTTGCGCAGAATGGATCGAATCTTAGACTCAATGGTCGATAGGCTAACGATTAGCACCCTTGATCTGAGCGAAGCGTTTCATCAAATCCCGATGGACCCAAAAAGCAGAGAGTACACTGCTTTTGTGGTCGAAGGTCGCGGGCTGTTTGAATATGTTCGAATGCCCTACGGCTTAACAAACGCACCCGCTACATTTCAGCGTTTTATGGACGAACTTAAGGAAAAATTTGTCAAATATTTACGCGCACAAAAATTGCCCGAGCGATACGCTGACCAAGTTTTCGCGTACCTCGATGATTGGATAGTTATTTCAGATACTTTCGAAGAGCACATTGTTTTGCTAGATATTTTGTTCCGAGTACTGCAGGAAGCAGGTTTGAAAATAAATGGAGAAAAATCATATTTTGCGCGTCAACAGGTAGAATTCTTAGGTTTTATTTTGGATAAAGACGGCTTGAAACCAAACCCAGAACGTATTGTCCCGATACTCGACTATCCGCGTCCTCGTAATCGCAAAGAATTGCGCCGGTTTAACGGTTCCGTAAATTGGTACCATCGACACTTGCGCAACATCGCGAAAATTCAAGGTCCACTAAATAAACTAGCCAGCCCGAAAGTGGAGTGGGTTTGGACCGAGGAATGCGAGGCTGCGTTCAATGACGTTAAAACAGCGCTTAAGGAGGCAATGACTTTGGTTCCTCCGCGACCAGACTTACCGTTCTTTTTATATACGGACGCAAGCGATACAGGTCTCGGTGCGATATTAACACAAAAAGATAGCGAGAGGGAATATTTGATTACGTGCTTAAGCAGACCTTTAAGAGGTGCGGAGTGTAATTACACGACCACCGAGAAAGAGTGCTTAGCCGTAGTTTACGCGGTGCGTAAATTGCGTTGCTACTTAGAGGGCACGCCTTTCACTGTTTTCACCGACCATTCTAGCCTACGGTGGCTACATACGCTGAAAGACCCGATAGGAAGACTTGCGAGATGGGCAATGGAACTCTTGTCACACAAACTGACGATCGAACATCGCCAGGGAACGACTAACGAGGCTCCGGACGCCTTATCGCGACTATATGAAGACTCGCGTGAAAACTCACCTCTCATGCAACTGAACCGCACCCAAATACAATCGTGGTATAAAACGATAATCCAATCGGTCAAAGCAAATCCCACGTACGATCCGCGATACAAGATCGATAGCGATGAAAATTTATATCATTACAAACCGGACCGAGTAAAAGAAGCTGCAGGGGACAATAACGCGTGGAAAAGAGTTCTAAAAGAGGACGAAATTCTTCGGACGATCAAAAAGTACCACGACGACCCCCAATCGGCATACCAAGGTATTCGGAAAACCTACCACGCGATTTCGAAACATTTCTATTGGCCAGGAATGCGCGAGGACATACGTCATTATGTTAACGAATGCGAAATGTGTTTAAAGTGTAAAGCAGATAACACACCGCCTCACGGATTGATGTACCCGCGTAAAATACCGGAGCCCTGGGAAACCGTCGCGATAGATATAGTAGGACCTTTCCCGCGTTCGAAATCTGGTAAAAGTTATATTTTAGTTTGCGAAGATGTCAATACGCGTTACTTAGAGTGTTTCACGTTGAACAAAGCGGACGGTCCAAAAATAGCAAAGGCATTACATACCTTGATAAATAAATGGGGCACACCGCGAATAATTTTAACCGATAACGGAACTGAATTCTTGAACAAGACAATTTCGAAATTTTGCGAAGAATCAGGAATAAAGCAAATAACGACGCCGGTTTATCACCCGCAATCAAATCCGGTAGAGCGCGTGAATCGCAATTTGAAAGCAATGATAGCTACTCTGTTAGGCGATAATCATCGCGAATGGGACGAAGCGCTACCCGAGATTCAATTTGCGTATAATTTAACCGTGCACTCGTCTCTCGGAGTTACCCCAGCGTTTTTAAATTTTGGTCGCGAACCAAGGCGTGCAGGTGAACCTTCAGCCGACGTGACAGACACGAACGTAACGACTGACGGTGTAAAAGATCACGAGTGGACAGAGCGTATGCAACGCTTGAGAGATTTGCGGAAGGAAGTCGAGTCATATATGAAACGAGCGCAAAAGAAACAATGCAAGGAGTACAATAAAGGTCGCAAGCCTAGCCTGGACTACGTCGAGGTGGGTGACGCCGTATTTTACCCCAATAAAACTTTGTCGAACGCTGCTCAAGGCTATAGTGCTAAACTAGCACCGAAATTCAAAGGACCCGCGTTAGTCACAAAGAAATTGTCACCAGTAGTCGTAATCATTAGCGATAAATCAGGAAAAGAAATAGGAAAATATTACGTAAATGATCTCAAACTTGCTAGACGAAGTACACGAATCGAAAAGCTATTAAACAAATAATACGTAGGTAAGCAGAAGAACCGCGCACATCAGAAGAATCGACATGAATCGCCGAGGTTCGAGACTCAGCGCTAGTCAAACGACTGCGGACACCAGCGGATCAGCGGACGCGGAATCCACCTCGTGGAGCGCGGTCAGCGAATCACGTCAGGGTGAGGCCCCGATAATGCGCTATATCAGTTCACGGAGCGAGGACAATTCTCCGCAACGTCCTACCTTCAAACGAGAGGCTTCAGGACTGATCTTGATTCCGGCCGACGACTTCGATGCGCTAATAAAAGATAGCGAGAAATTGCGACAGCTGCTCGACCAACAACGGGCTGAGGCAACATCCCCCGCCTCCAATCCGATGTCAGCGCAACTCACCGCGTACCACTACGAGACCATGCTCGCACTGGTTCGCGAGAAGCAGACCTTGACCGAACGAATGGCGAAAATGGAGGGCGAACTCACCACAACGCGTGCAGAGAATCAAAAACTGCAGGCGCGTTCTCAAAAAGCGGAAAGGGAGCTCACGGACAGAGTGCAGGCGTACCATCGTCAGCAAATCAAAATCCAGACTCTGACCCGAGTCAAAAAGCTATTTACGAAATGCGTAACTGAGGTCTACAACGCGCAATGTAACTTGCGTCAACCCAAGCTTCGTCCAAAGGCAGCCAAGGGTTGTCTCAACTGCGGCACGGAGGGTCACAGCTGGCGATCTTGTCCGCGCAAGGACATGGGAGTCATATTTTGTCAAATTTGCAACGCTACGGGATTCACCGCCGAAGACTGCCCGTGGCCTCACTACGAGGAATATATTAACGACGCTATTCCTCTGTCGTTGCGCTGTAGAACTTGCCGACGTCTTCTCACGGAGCCTGATCCTGCTTGCGGTCCATGCCGCCGCAGAATCATCGAGCAGGCCACCGAGCAACGTCTTGCGCTTGCCCTTGAGTACAGGGAGCAGCGATTGAAGCCACTCGCGCGTCCTGTGCCTACCGTATCGCTCAGCGAGTATCTAGAGAAAGCGTGCTCTCACTCGACGGCCGTCACCACCACGCCCGCCACGGTCGTGACTCCTACCGCCATCGCTAGCACTAGCGCTATTCGGGCAACCTCGCCCGACTCGCGCGTGAACGAGTCCTCTGAGGAGGACGGCAAAGAGGAAAAAGACGAGGACGAGACCAGCAGCGTCGACGAACTCAATCTCGGAGATTTGTACCAATGAACGAAACGACGCCAACCGATCGACCGAGGTCGAACAAGCGCAACGGGGATTACTCATCCTTCGAAATTTTTTTTTTTGCGTGCCATACTACGGCCATGCGTCAAACGATTGCGTCGAGAATCTCGAGCTTTTAAAATTTTCTTTTTTGTTCCTGCCACTCCAAGGCCATATTCATTTAAGAATATTTGAATTTTTATTGTTCTTTTTTTCTTCGCCCAAAGGGAGCGTATGTTTCTTTTTTACTTAACCGCATCGCACCAATTGCGAAAATAAGTAGTCGTTTAAGCACATTATTTTTGTTTTAGTTGAAAAGAATTTTTTTTACATTCCTTTTTTCGCTTCGTCATCCGCGGCTACAGAGCAAAATGCGCGATTTTTTTTTTATGGCGAACCTTTGATTTTCTTCAAGTTTATCACGACGTTTCTATTTGTGGAGTCCAATGAGACGAGCGAAGCGCGACATAAGCGCATATTGTATTGTATTTGAAACTTACGCGAAGGGGAACCCAAGTTTCAGATTTAAAATTTGGCAAAAGTTTGTTTTCTTTATTTTCGCGACACGCGTAATTTTTCTACTTGCCAAACGAGAATACTAGTTATTACTCACTTAGCTGTAAGTCACAAAACCACGAGTACAAGATTCTTGAGGCAATAAACCCCCAACTCTTTTTGATACACGTACTTGAATTGTTTGTCTTTGCTCTAACCCACGTCCATTCCCTGGAAAAACCCCAGTGACTGTCTGTAAGCGCTAACCGGTAGTTTACATGGGTGAAGGAACAAGTGAGTAGACAATGACCTAAAATTCATGTTCAAAATTATTTGTATTTTTCCAAATACAAATAATTTCCAAACTTAATTAAAACACGACCCAGCAGTAGTTTAGGAGGGGGGAATGTGACGAACCGTCACTTTTCTTGTACAACGTACTGCTGCGCCGTTGCAAAATTTGCTAGGGAAGAACGCGAAAGATGGTCCTGGTTAGACACTTGCCGACTTTATGCAGTGCCTAATCAGCTGATTTTTATATTTTCATATGAGCGCGAGTTCCACGCTTTTCGAACTCCGCGCCAGCGCCTGATCCAACGTTCTAGACGACGGACGACAGGGCGCATAAATTACGCACAGGGCGCAGCGCCTTCACGCACTTCGACCCCACTTATTGATTTTCGATAGCGGTTTCCCCTGGCTCGCGATCGATGCGAGAGGATCTCCGGGAAGACAGAGCGAGCGAGACCATTGCGCAGCACGCACCACTTTTAATCATCGCATTGTATTTGGCTATACGAGATTGTTAATTTGTATCGAATCGCTACGTGCAAACTAAGGAGTCGAAGCGCTTTACGAGAGCTTGGAGATTATTGTAAAGGAGAGCGTACCTTATACGCTGGAGGATATTAAACCGTTATTCGATTTTACGCGCTGAGGGGTACTTTCTTTATACCGGCGATTGTCCCTGCTACGATCTGACCGAGCGAAAGGGCGTGAGCGGAAACGTCGGGGCTAGACTCGAGCCGCGACGACCACCTCTTGAAAAGCGCTATACATAAGGTAAGTTTGGAAGTCTTTATCTGTTAAGAGAGAATATTTTTTTTTTGAAATTTGTGCCCGCATGCTTGTGACTCCCAGTGGTCCCTCTCGCCTCTCAAAATTGCGCAAACGCCAAGACCCAGGTGTTCTAAGCCGCGATAAAATTTGTGGCGAAACGTCACCCTTTGCTAGCCGGAAAACGGCGTATTTCGTCACAATATATATGTATAAATATGTCTGACTTTATCATTATGTTATAATTAAAGTAATATGGTCATGTGAATTTATGTAGGTCTTTGTAATAGACCTGACATGCCCTATCAAGTCTGTGTTCGAATTTCTATTATTGCTCTCCTAATTGTTATCCTTTTTCTTTGCTTTTATAAACAGCAATTCATAACGTTCGCTTTTAGAGTTTTTTTTTTAATACGTAACTAACGATTAATTTGAGGTCATGTAGCATTTTTAATTCCTACAAGATACAATATAATTTACATCTCCTGACATTAAATTCATTACAAGCCCGCGCTGTATGCGAAAAATCTGTCCGTTGATTGAAACCCAAAATCAACCTCTTTCCATAGACTCCCTGGGACTATCGGGGATTTTTTCGGGGGTATATTGATAATGGACTGTAAATATAAAAAAATAATACATTCTTTATCTTCAGAATATACTAAAATTGTATTTTAAGTTTAGTTTGGCTATATTTTTTTAAAAAAGAAAAAAATATTTGCAGTTTATTTTCGAACGGTAAAGTGTGTGAAGTAAACTATAGAAAAAAATTATTTTTAGTATGTTATAAATATAAACCAAATATAACGTTTTTATATTTAATATGTATTTTTAATATAGGAATAAAACATTTGAATTGTACTTTAAATACATTTCCAATGTATGCCAAACATATGTCAAACAGAAATATCGAATATTATGATACTAGGAAAATATTTAAAAAAAAATGAAATTTTAATTTTATATTTTCCTTATATTTATCATCTATTGAAAATTTATTTGAAATATACTTAAAATATATTATTCATATACATATAATATATTAAAAATATAAAAAATAGTATTAATACGAAAAGTCTCGACAAGACTTGGCGAGATTGTTGATAGGAATATTGGAATGGTCTCGCCAAGACTCTTGGCGAGACTGTTACCTGAAATATCGTAATGGTCTAGCCAAGACTCTTGGCGGGATTGTTACCTGAAATATCGTAATAGTCTCGCCAAGACTCTTGGCGAGACTGTTGCTAGGAATATTGGAGTGGCCTCGCCAAGACTCTTGGTGATACTATTGCTAGGAATATTGTAATTGTCTCGCCAAGACTCTTGGCGAGACTGTCACCTCCAATATTGTAATGGTTTCACCAAGACTATTAGCGAGACCATTACGATATTTTAGTTAACAGTTTCGCCAATCCTCTTGTCTTCGACTTCATCCTTGTCTTCATCCATGTCTTCGTTCTTGTCTTCGTTTTTGTCTTCATCCTTGTCTTCGTCCTTGCCTTCATCATTGTCTTTGTTCTTGTCTTCGTTGTTGCCTTCGTTTCTGTCTTCGTTCTGGTCTTCGTACCAGTCTTCGTTCTTGTCTTCATCCTTGTCTTCGTCTTCGTCTTCGTACCTGTCTTCGTTCTTGTCTTCATCCTTGTCTTCGTTATCGTCTTCGTACCTGTCTTCGTTCTTGTCTTCATCCTTGTCTTCGTCTTCGTCTTCGTACCTGTCTTCGTTCCTGTCTTCATCCTTGTCTTCGTCTTCGTCCTCATCCTTGTATTCGTTCTTGTCTTTATCCTTGTCTTCGTTCCTGTCTTTGTTCTTGTCTTTGTTCTTGTCTTCATTCTTGTCTTCGTCTTTGTCTTAGGAGTCTTCATCCTTGTCTTTGTTTTTGTCTTCATCATTCTCTTCGTTTTTGTCTTGATCCTTGTCTTTGCCCTTGTCTTCATCATTGTCTTCATCATTATCCTAATCATTGTCTTTATTCTTGTCTTCGTTCTTGTCTTCGTTCCTGTATTCGTTCTTGTCTTCATCCTTGTCTTCGTTCTTGTCTTCGTTCCTGTATTCGTTCTTGTCTTCATCCTTGTCTTCGTTCTTGTCTTCGTTCCTGTCTTTGTTCTTGTCTTCCGTCTGAAGAGTAAGCGTTCAAGACAGGAACGAAGGAAGGGCTAAAGCGCTGTCTGTTTTATTTGTCACTATCCCCTTGTCTTCATTTTGCTCTTCATCTTTGTTTTCGTCTTTGTCTTCATCCTCGTCTTCGTCTTTGTCTTAATCATTGTCTTCGTATTTCTCTTCATTCTTGTCTTCGTATTTGTCTTTATCCTTGTCTTCGTTTTTGTCTTCATCCATGTCTTCGTTCATGTCTTCATTCTTGTCTTCGTTCTTGTTTTCGTTCCTGTCTTCATCCTTGTCTTCGTCCTTGTCTTCATCATTGTCTTCATCATTGTCTTTGTTCTTGTCTTCGCTCTTGCTTTCGTTTCTGTCGTTTCTGTATTCGTTCTGGTCTTCGTACCTGTATTCGTTCTTGTCTTCATCCTTGCCTTCGTCTTCATCTTCATCCTTGTCTTCGTTCTTGTCTTCATCGTTGTCTTCGTTGCTGTCATTGTTCTTATCTTCATTCTTGTCTCCGTCTTTGTCTTAGGAGTCTTCATCTTTGTCTTTATTCTTGTCTTCATCCTTCTCTTCGTTTTTGTCTTCATTCTTGTCTTCGTCCTTGTCTTCATCATTGTCTTCATCATTATCTTCATCATTGCCTTTATTCTTGTCTTCGTTTCTGTCTTCGCTCTTGTCTTCATTCCTGTATTTGTTCTTGTCTTCATCCTCGTCTTCGTTCTTGTCTTCATCCTTGTCTTAATCCTTGTCTTCGTATTTCTCTTTATTCTTGTCTTCGTATTTGTCTTTATCCTTGTCTTCATTTTTGCCTTCATCATTGTCTTCATTCTTGTCTTCGTTCTTGTTTTCGTTCCTGTCTTCGTTTTTGTCTTCATCCTTGTCTTCATCCTTGTCTTCATTATTGTCTTCATCATTGTCTTTGTTCTTGTCTTCGTTCTTGCCTTCGTTTCTGTCTTCGTTCTGGTCTTCGTACCTGTCTTCGTTCTTGTCTTTATCCTTGTCTTCGTCTTCGTCGTCATCCTTATCTTCGTCCTTGTCTTCATCCTTGTCTTCGTTCCTATCTTTGTTCTTGTCTTCATTCTTGTCTTCGTCTTTGTCTTAGGAGTCTTCATCCTTGTCTTTGTTCTTGTCTTCTTCTTCTCTTCATTTTTGTCTTCATCCTTGTCTTTGTCCTTGTCTTCATCATTCTCTTCATCAGTCTTTATTCTTGTCTTCGTTTCTGTCTTCGTTCTTGTCTTCGTTCCTGTCCTTGTTCTTGTCTTCCGTCTGAAGAGTAAGCGTCCAAAACAGGAACGAAAGAAGGGCTAAAGCGATCTCTGTTCTTTTGTCATTATCCCCTTGTCTTCATTTCGCTCTTCATCATCGTTTGCGTCTTTGTCTTCATTCTCGTCTTCGTCTTTGTCTTAATCCTTGTCTTCGTTTTTCTCTTCATTCTTGTCTTCGTATTTGTCTTTAACCTTGTCTTCGTTTTTGTCTTCATCATTGTCTACGTTCTTATTTTCGTTCCTGTCTTCGTTTTTCTCTTCATCCTTGTCTTCGTCTTCGCCTCCATCCTTGTCTTCATCCTGGTCTTCGTTCTCGTCTTGGTCTTTGTCTTAATCCTTGTCGACCTGTGTGAACCTAGAACCCGACTTTGGACAAATGAACTTATTGCTTCCTGTGATTAATTAAAAAAATGTTGAGCACGTAAAAGCTCTTAGAATGGTTACAGAACCAAAACCACTGCAATACGTTATGCAGAGGAATGAAACGAATGTTTTGCCCGATCGATCCTTGATACGGAAGGCATTCTACAATAGAATCACCTGCAAAAATATTCGGATTCATTCCAACTCGAACGAAAATCTCACTCGATCATAATGTGTAATTTTTAATTTTTGCAGCCGAGATGAATATGCATAAAATTAACGATTTCTTACGCATTGAGATGAAACCAATGCCAGTAAATATTTCTTTGTATCACATTTAATGATCGATAAGTAAAAAAATGTTCACAATAGTCAGTTTCATCTCCTGCGATTGATAAAAAAAAATATGAGGACGCAAAAGCTCATAGACTACTTACAGAACTAATACCACTGCAATAGGCTCTGAGAAGGAATGAAACCAATGTTTTGCCCGATTGAACCTTGATACGGAAGGTATTCTACAACAGAATCACCTGCAAAAATATTCGGATTCATTCCAACTCCAACGAAAATCTTACTCGATCATAATGTGCAATTTCGAATTTTATCGTGCCGAGATTAATATTAATAAAATCAACCAGTTTTTACGTATTGAGATGAAACCAATGTCAGTAAATATTTCACTGCATCACATTTAATGATCGATAAGTAAAAAAATATTCACAATAGTCGGTTTCATCTCCTGTGATTAATGAAAAATAATTTGAGCTGGCAAAAGCTCTTAGAACGGTTACTGAACCAATACCACTGTAATAGGTTATGAAAAGGAATGAAACCAATGTTTTACCGGATCGATCCTTAATACGGAAGGTATTCTACAACAGAATCACCTGCAAAAATATTCGGATTCATTCCAACTCGAACGAAAATCTTACTCGATCATAAGGTGCAATTTTTATTTTTTGCATCCGAGATGAATATGCATAATATTAACGATTTCTTACGCATTGAGATGAAACCAATATCAGTAAATATTTATTTGCATCACGTTTCATGATCGATAACTGGTAAAATAGTCACAATAGTCGGTTTCATCTCTTGTGATTCATTAAAAAAATGTTGATCACGCAAAAGCTCTTAGCCTGTTTATAGAACCAATACCATTGCAATAGGTTATGAAAAGGAATGAAGCCAATGTTTTGCCTGATCGATTCTTGACACGGAAGATATTCTACAACAGAATCACCTGCAAAAATATTCGGTTTCATTCCAACTCTAACGAAAACATTACTCGATCATAATGTGCAGTTTTTAGTTTTTGCAGCTGAGATGAATATGCTTAATGTCAACCAGTTTTTACGTATTAAGATGAAACCAATGTCAGTAAATATTTCTCTGCATCACATTGAATGATCGATAAGTGAAAAAATATTCACAATAGTCGGTTTCATCTCCTGCGATTGATGAAAAAAATTATGAGCACGCAAAAGCTCATAGACTGGTTACAGAACCGATATCACTGCAATAGGCTCTGAGAAAGTATGAAACCAATGTTTTGCCCGATTGATTTTTGATAAAGAAAGTATTCTACAACAGAATCACCTGCAAAAATATTCGGTTTCATTCCAACTCCAACGAAAACATTAGAATGGTTACAGAAAAAATACCACTGCAATAGGTTATGAAAAGGAATGAAACCAATGTTTTGCCCGATTGAACCTTGACACGGAAGGTATACTACAACAGAATCACCTGCAAAAATATTGGGATTCATTCCAACTCCAACGAAAATCTTACTCGATCATAATGTGGAATTTTGAATTTTATACAGCCGATATGAATATTAATAAAATCAACCAGTTTTTACGTATTGAGATGAAACCAATGTTAGTAAATATTTCTCTGCATCACATTTAATGATTGATAAGTGAAAAAATGTTCACTACAGTCGGTTTCATCTCCTGTGATTGATTACACAAAATGTTGAGCACGCAAAAGCTCGTAGACTGGCTACAGAACCAATACCACTGCAATAGGCTATGAGAAGGAATGTAACCAATGTTTTGCCCGATTGATCCTTGATACGGAAGGTATTCTACAACAGAATCACCTGCAAAAATATTCGGATTCATCCCAACTGCAACGAAAACATTACTCGTTCATAATGTGCAATTTTCAATTTTTCTAGCCGAGATGAATATACATAAAATTAATGATTTCTTACGCATTGAGATAAAACCAATGTCAATAAATATTTATTTGCATCACGTTTCATGATCGACAACTAGTAAAATAGTCACAATAGTCGGTTTCATCTCCTGCGATTGATGAAAAAAATTTTGAGCACGCAAAAGCTCTTAGCCTGGTTACAGAACCAATACCACTGAAATAGGTTATGAAAAGGAATGAAACCAATGTTTTGCCCGATCGATCCTTGATACGGAAGGTATTCTACAACAGAATCACCTGCAAAAATATTTTCTCGCAAAAATATTCATCTCGGCTAGAAAAATTGAAAATTGCACATTATGAACGAGTAATGTTTTCGTTGCAGTTGGGATGAATCCGAATATTTTTGCAGGTGATTCTGTTGTAGAATACAGTCCGTATCAAGGATCAATCGTGCAAAACATTGGTTTCATTCCTTCTCATAGCCTATTGCAGTGGTATTGGTTCTGTAACCAGTCTACGAGCTTTTGCGTGCTCAACATTTTGTTTAATCAATCACAGGAGATGAAACCGACTATTGTGAACATTTTTCCACTTATCAATCATTAAATGTGATGCAGAGAAATATATACTAACATTGGTTTCATCTCAATACGTAAAAACTGGTTGATTTTATTAATATTAATCTCGGCTCGATAAAATTCGAAATTGCACATTATGATCAAGTAAGATTTTCGTTGGAGTTGGAATGAATCCGAATATTTTTGCAGGTGATTCTGTTGTAGAATACCTTCCGTATCAAGGTTCAATCGGGCAAAACATTGGTTTAATTCCTTCTCAGAGCCTATTGCAGTGGTATTGGTTCTGTAACTAGTCTATGAGCTTTTGCGTCCTCATATTTTTTTTATCAATCGCAGGAGATGAAACTGACTATTGTGAACATTTTTTTACTTATCGATCATTAAATGTGATACAAAGAAATATTTACTGACATTGGTTTCATCTCAATGCGTAAGAAATCGTTAATATTATGCATATTCATCTCGGCTGCAAAAATTAAAAATTGCACATTATGGGGACCGTATGGTCTAGAGCACGAAAATTTCACCTATTTTCACGATTTTTTTTTGCCTTAAAAAATTTAAAAATCGATGTTTTAACTTTTCGGGTTTATTACTACCTTTATTAAGTATACAAAAAAATTTTTTTTTAATTTTAAAAACAGTGTTTATTATCATATAATTGGCATTGAAGACGACCCTCTCGAAAAATCCGACCCGGACGGTGAAGATCGATCCGAGACTTCTACTCATCTGAAACACAAAATTCAAGAAGATTCTTAATCAGAAAGAGTGCAGTTATGGTCGGGACTAGAACAAATCGAAAAAATTAAAAATTGACAAAATGGCGCGCTTTTGAAAAAAAATTCGTAAAATCGGGTTTTTTTTTCACTAGTTTTTTAGTATAAACAATAAGAAATTATTTAAATAAAATTATGATTGTAGTTCCGACGATAGCCATACATGTTGTGAACAACATATCCAAATTTCAAGTGATTCGGTTGAATAGTTTTTTTGTTTTCACCTGCGCAGTGCCGAAAAAAGTCGTTTCGAGATAAATGAGTTTAAAGTTTGAGGTACAGATATTTTCAAAAATTGAGCAAATTTTGAATACTTACAGTTAATCCGCGATTCCGGCACCATATAGGATTCCTTCGGAACGTTCATAATTCAAGATTTCCTCACTCCTTTCATTTCTTCGAGCTGTCCGAGCCTCTTTGGAGTTGTCCGTGCTCCTACGGTTGGCGCTCGATACTCGCAGCTCGTCTCGGTTTTGCGCTAGTTGCTCCGCTTGTGGCCCGATTGTTATGCCCATGGTCTCCATTATTTTCAATAGGGATGCAAATCCTTCATTGAATATGCAAGCGGAAATGTGAGTGGCAATATCAATGATTTTTTTTCCGGCAAACAGATGTTTCGGCGCAAGGTGCCACACGCAAGCATTGAAACTTTCGTTATTGTTCTGCGTATTACTGCCAATACACCTTTCCAATAAAGTCTCTGCTGTCAATTCTTCATAAATTGGTTTTAATATCTCTTGTGCTTCATCGCACAGAGCAGGTGGGTGCTCGTAGGTGTCTAAAGTACCTGCAGCCTCACTTTGACGCCACTTGCACCACGATTCGGAACCTGGAGGACAGTACGAGTGTTGCGGATTTTCATCTGTTGAAATTTTGTGATAATATGCTGCCCATATTTCACTTCTCATCCCTTCAGTCGAATCTGAATTACGTCTAATTGCTAGACCGTAATAAGTTGACAGCTCTTGCAATAATTTATTCGTCAATTGTTGACGCTTCGGTGTTTTATTTATCGATTTCCGCTGTGTCTTTTTTCCCTCTTCTTTTTCTGTCAATTTCTTTGTTGCTTTCTTTATTTGTGCATGTTTTTTTTTCGCATCAACAGCACGTTTGTACAAACGTTTTTTAACATGCAAAACACATTCTTTTTTGCAAACTAAAAAATCATCCCCGTAAGGCTTTGTGTCCAATAAGGCTTTGAACGTTTTCGTGTCGCGGACCGCTCTCTACCTGCGTTATGGGCTGTAGAAGCTGTAATATTGAGAATTTCC
Source organism: Rhimphoctona megacephalus (assembly GCA_963989365.1). Lineage (NCBI taxonomy): Eukaryota > Metazoa > Arthropoda > Insecta > Hymenoptera > Ichneumonidae > Rhimphoctona > Rhimphoctona megacephalus. The sequence goes on from OZ022419.1 coordinate 5,318,393, forward strand.
GCATGAAAATTTCACAGTATATTCTTGAGATACTATACTTTCGACATATCGAAAAAAAAAAAAATCGATTTTTTCAAATTTCTAGACCATACGGTCCCCTTATGATCGAGTAAGATTTTCGTTCGAGTTGGAATGAATCCGAATATTTTTGCAGGTGATTCTATTGTAGAATACCTTCCGTATCAAGGATCGATCGGGCAAAATATTGGTTTCATTCCTTTGCATAACGTATTGCAGTGGTATTGGTTCTGTAACCATTCTAAGAGCTTTTGCGTGCTCAACATTTTTTTAATTAATCACAGGAAGCAATAAGTTCATTTGTCCAAAGTCGGGTTCTAGGTTCACACAGGTCGACAAGGATTAAAACAAAGACCAAGACAAGAACGAAAACCAGGATGAAGACAAGGATGGAGGCGAAGACGAAGACAAGGATGAAGAGAAAAACGAAGACAGAAACGAAAACAAGAACGAAGACAATGATGAAGACAAAAACGAAGACAAGGATAAAGACAAATACGAAGACAAGAATGAAGAGAAAAACGAAGATAAGGATTAAGACAAAGACGAAGACGAGGATGAAGACAAAGTCGCAAACGATGATGAAGAGCAAAATCAATACAAGGGGACAATGACAAAAGAACGGAGATCGCTTTAGCCCTTCCTTCGTTCCTGTTTTGGACGCTTATTCTTCAGACGGAAGACAAGAACAAAGACAGGAACGAAGACAAGGATGAAGACAAGAATGAAGACAAGGATGAAGACAAGAACGAATACAGGAATGAAGACAAGAACGAAGACAGAAACGAAGACAAGAATAAAAACAATGATGAAGATAATGATGAAGACAATGATGAAGACAATGATGAAGACAAGGACGAAGCCACGGATGAAGACAAAAACGAAGAGAAGGATGAAGACAAGAACAAAGACAAGGATGAAGACTCCTAAGACAAAGACGGAGACAAGAATGAAGACAAGAACAAAGACTGCAACGAGGACAACGATGAAGACAAGAACGAATACAAGGATGAAGACGAAGATGAAGACAAGGATGAAGACAAAAACGAAGACAGGTACGAAGACCAGAACGAATACAGAAACCACAGAAACGAAAGCAAGAGCGAAGACAAGAACAAAGACAACGATGAAGTCAATGATGAAGACAAGGACGAAGACAAGGATGAAGACAAAAACGAAGACAGGAACGAAAACAAGAACGAAGACAAGCATGAAGACAATGATGAAGACAAGAACGAAGACATGGATGAAGACAAAAACGAAGACAAGGATAAAGACAAATACGAAGACAAAAATGAAGAGAAATACGAAGACAAGGATTAAGAAAAAGACGAAGACGAGGATGAAGACAAAGACGAAAACAAGGATGAAGAGCAAAATGAAGACAAGGGGATAATGCAAAAAAAAACAGAGATCACTTTAGCCCTTCCTTCGTTCCTGTCTTGAACGCTTACTCTTCAGACGGAAGACAAGAACAAAGACAGGAACGAAGACAAGAACGAAGACAAGGATGAAGACAAGAACGAATACAGGAACGAAGACAAGAACGAAGACAAGAATAAAGCCAATGATTAAGATAATGATGAAGACAATGATGAAGACAATGATGAAGACAAGGACGAAGACAAGGATGAAGACAAAAACGAAGAGAAGGATGAAGACAAGAACAAAGACAAGGATGAAGACTCCTAAGACAAAGACGAAGACAAGAATGAAGACAAGAACAAAGACAGGAACGAAGACAAGGATGAAGACAAGAACGAATACAAGGATGAAGACGAAGACGAAGACAAGGATGAAGACAAGAACGAAGACAGGTACGAAGACGAAGACAAGGATGAAGACAAGAACGAAGACAGGGACGAAGACCAGAACGAAGACAGAAACGAAGGCAAGAACGAAGACAAGAACAAAGACAATGATGAAGACAATGATGAAGGCAAGGACCAGAGATGTCCAAAAAAAGTATCGACCGATACTCGTTACTCGCTACTGATGTATCGGGTATGTGTATCGAAGTAGCGAATTATTTCGCTACTTCGATACACATGTATCGACAAGTAAGCGTTACTCGATACATTCGTAGCGAGTAGCGACAAAAATTTTCGATATGCGATACTTTTGTAGCGAGAAGCGACAAACTTTTCGATACGCGATACTTTAGCAGCGAGGAAAGACAAAATTTGCGATATGCGATACTCTTGTAGCGAGGATCGACAAAATTTTCGATACGCGATACTTCAGCAGCGAGGAACGACAAAATTTGCGATACGCGATAGTCTTGCAGCGAGGAACGACAAAATTTTCGATACGCGATACTTTAGCAGCGAGGAACGACAAAATTTGCGATATGCGATACTCTTGTAGCGAGGAACGACAAAATTTTCGATACTCGATACTTTTGTAACGAGGAGCGACAAAATTTTCGATACAAGATCCTTTTATAACGCAGATCGACAACATTTTCGCTACAAATGTATCGACTATCGAAATTTTTTTCGCTACTCGTTACAAGGGTATAGATTATAGAAATAGTACTGCAACAATTTAGTGCTCGATAGATATATCTTTGCGGATAAATGATCTCGAAGGTGCACGCCGGGAGAGGGAGAGAGACAGAGAGACGGAGGGAGAGAGAGGGAGGGAGACAGAGACAGAGCCAGAGACAGATACAGAGAGACAGAGAGAGAGAGGGGGGGAGGGAGAGAGGGAGAGAGGGAGAGAGGGGGAGGGGGAGGGGGGAGAGAGAGAGAGAGGGGGGGGCGAGAGAGAGAGACGAGAGAGAGAGGCGAGAGAGAGAGACGAGAGAGAGAGAGACGAGAGAGAGAGACGAGAGAGAGAGACGAGAGAGAGAGAGACGAGAGAGAGAGACGAGAGAGAGAGACGAGAGAGAGAGACGAGAGAGAGAGACGAGAGAGAGAGACGAGAGAGAGAGACGAGAGAGAGAGACGAGAGAGAGAGACGAGAGAGAGAGAGACGAGAGAGAGAGAGACGAGAGAGAGAGAGACGAGAGAGAGAGAGACGAGAGAGAGAGAGACGAGAGAGAGAGACGAGAGAGAGAGAGACGAGAGAGAGAGAGATCGAGAGAGAGAGACGAGAGAGAGAGACGAGAGAGAGAGAGACGAGAGAGAGAGAGACGAGAGAGAGAGACGAGAGAGAGAGAGACGAGAGAGAGAGACGAGAGAGAGAGAGACGAGAGAGAGAGACGAGAGAGAGACGAGAGAGAGAGAGAGACGAGAGAGAGAGAGACGAGAGAGAGAGAGAGACGAGAGAGAGAGAGAGACGAGAGAGAGAGAGACGAGAGAGAGAGAGACGAGAGAGAGAGAGAGACGAGAGAGAGAGACGAGAGAGAGAGAGACGAGAGAGAGAGAGAGACGAGAGAGAGAGAGAAACGAGAGAGAGAGAGACGAGAGAGAGAGACGAGGAGAGAGAGAGAGAGACGAGAGAG